>VZRM01003034.1:0-11890 GCA_013397955.1 Grantiella picta
TATATTTTATTATATTTTATTTATAAAGATAATATATTATATTTTCTTTATATTTTATAAAATCCTAACACATATCTATGGTATCATTCCTACACGACAATCTGACATCCACAATTGAAGAAGAAGCTGCTGAAAAATCAGTGTAAACGTACAAACATGAATGAGAACTCAGATGTACCTGCAGCCCACACGGATCTGAAATGTCCTTTTGCCAGAGAACACTCCACCACACAAACAGCACCTCAATATTTTGTTTTATTCCGGGCAATAAAAGCACTCAGGGTCACCCTGAGGATATGTAGGTTGGTGCAAAATCCCAGCTCACTGAGGCTGAGGAAAGAACAGCCAGCTCAGCCCGATGTCAGCTCCTGAAGCTCCCACACCTTCAGCTCTGCTTGCCTGAGTGAATGGAAAGTCTTTCCCAAGCATTTCAGGGAATTAAGTGCTCTGGAAATTCCCTTGTGTTTTCTGTGTAATAGAATGAGGCATCATTCCCATTTTTCCCTCTCCGTGTTCATAGTATAAATAAATACAAAATATTTCAAATGCAAAACAGAAATACAAAATAAAATATTATTTAAATATTAACTAAATATAAATACAAAATATATCAAATGAACAAAGAAGTGGAGGTGGTTTGCACGTCAAATGGGATTTTATTCTCTGCTCATGGCGTTAACCCCTTCAGATCAGCACAATTTGTGTATGGAGAATGTTGAATTCTTAGCCTATTTTCTAGGAGAAAAATTCTCCGACAGATTAACAAGATAAACCACCATTAGTTCAAACTCATAATTTCCATTTCTCTGCATGAAAATTACCTGTCAAGGGGATAATAAAGTCCTTCTGTGTGCTTCTAGCAGTATAAAGTGTTGCTAGGATCTTAAAGGAGAAAGTTGAACACACTCACCTTATTTAAACTTCTGTCTGCTTAGACTCTGAAAAGCACTTACGTCTCTAAAATGGCATTCAGTGGGTAAAAGGCAAGATTGGAGAATTTTTCTGTCTTTACCTCTAAAGTGCCAGTTATTTCTCAGATTGCACACTATTTGCTGAGCCTGGTGGATCACAACCTTGAATACCCAAATGCTCACCATAGGCTTGCAAAAGCTTGGTTTGTAGCAGGAATCTAGCAAAAACCCAGACTTAATTTAGATTTTATCATTGATGGGATTTGAAACTCTTTTCCACTGGGCCAGCAAAACAGCACAGGGGCAATTTCCCAAATAATGTGCCAGGACTGAACGCAGAACAAAGATCAAAGTTCCAACTCAAGAGTTTTCAGAGCATTTACCCTCTGAATGGTTTCACTCTTTGGTTATATCAAACAAATCTGTCACCAAATTCCTGGATGTCCTGCTTTGATCCTTCTGTTTAGAAATTCAGAGTGATCTTTCTGAGGTTGCAATGGAGAAATCAGGAATAAAAATGAAAATGTTGGCAGCTCTTTCAATCAGAACTTCTGTTGTCTGTGAAGCTGTGCTGTTCAGCATGGAACTGCAGGTGCACGTGAACACTTAAATATTAATAAAAAAGAGGGAAAAATAGTGATTTCCTAAGAGACAAGAGTTAAAACTCCAGACTTTCACGATGTTAATACAAAGATGAGTGTTGAATCAAATTGGCTGAGCCTTAACCCGTTCATGGCCTTCAATATTCAACAGGGAATAAGAAATCTCCACAGGAAAAAATTCCACATCATACCTAACCAGGACAAGCTCCAAGTTTTTATTATTTCCTTGGCCACTCTGTGATTCTCATTTCTAGGGAGTTCCTTAATGGAATAATCCTCACTCTGATCAAGCCCATTTATTATTAACGATGTGGTTTTCTTCAGTCCTCTCCCTTGTTCAAATGGCTCTAAATCCTAATCCATAAGGCACTGTCGTCCAAACTCTGATCTCATTAAAAGCATCATAAACTAAAATATTAAGCTACATGGAGTCAAAAGATTTATTCCAAAAGTATAAAGGTAAAAAATAAAAAACTGACCACTTTATGTCAAAAGTAACCAAACATAAAATTCAGTGCTACATCCTCATGAAAACACAGCAAACTACAAAGACCTGTGAACCTTCTTGAGGAAAAGATAAATGAGTATGGAACTGATCCAGAAACAAAATAAAAATGAAAACAGCCTTTATCAACAAATATTTAAAAAGTGCTGAGCTACCCAGAACATTAAAAAATAACTCACACAGCAACAACATCATGAAAAACCCATGAAATCAAAGTCCTCTGTGAACAGAAGGAGCTCAAAAGTAAACAAATCCCAGTCTAACCAACACAGGGCGTGATACTGAACAGACCTAGGGAAGCAGGTGGACTCTGAAGGTCAGGCAACACACTAATAAAATTAATTTTGAAAAGATTAATTTCTAAATTGAAATTTTAACTCTGTTTTAGTGCATGCTTCTTAAAGTATAAAGAGGCTGTTTTTTCAGGACAGCCAATTGAGTTTTTTACAATGCAAAACAAGGGAAAAAACAAAAAATACTGCTGGCCCTCCAGAGTGGCTGCTCCTCTCGCCTTCCCATTTTCTTCACCCTCAAAATACACTAAAAGCAGCCTTTTTTTTTAAATTTGAAGTTATTCAGATAATTGGTTTTGTAACCTTTACTATTCTATCCTTCCACCCCAATTTAACCCATTGTGTATTATTTGAATTTTGGGACATCGCCTGTATTCCACTGCCCATAAAAAGCAGCAGCAGGTCGATGTGAACCATTCTGACAAGTGTGGCACTCAGCAGATAAAAAACCACTCAGCTCCCTGTGGTTCTCAGGGAAAAAAAAAACCTCAAGAGCAAACAGCAGCCTAGAGATTCCTTCCTTTCTTCCCCTTTGAGCTGCCAGGTGAAGAGTTCTATAGACACATCAAGTCTGCAAAGAGCTGCTTTTCCTGGCTAGCTTGGCTACCAGCTTCCCAAGGTGATGGTCCTGACCTCCTGGGCCACTCGGCATGGACTGAAAAGATGATAAAAATTCACAGAACCATCAGCAAAACGCTGTGGATTCCTGCTAGAGGCTCTCAAAGGCAATCCAGATCCTCGAGTGATGTCCTTGCTGCACTTTGGAGGTTAACGTGGTCAATGTTTCTTCCTGGCTGCTGGGAATTGTTGGCTGCTCCTGCAGACAGGGCAGGAGGGAAGGAATTCTGCTCTGGTGCTGCAGGTTGGCTCAGCTGTGAGCAATTTTTCTGCCACAGAGATCACCTTGCTGCGGTGAACTTTTAAATCTCCGGCATTTAGGTATCTTCTGGGAAATCTTCGGGTGATTAGTTATCCTGACTTTCTGGGTTCTTTGTTTCACCACAATCATTCACAGCCAAGTCAAAGATCAGATCCCTGACCTCCTCATATTGCTCCCTGGGGTTTTTGCACTCAAACTTTGCTTCTACGCTATTTCTTTTCTAAAATGTTAAGGAATTACTCTTTTTAATTCAATGAAAATCATTTGCTTGTTTATCAAATCTGTTTGTATTTTAATATTTAAAATTTTACAGCTTTGAAGAAATGAAATAGTAGAAGCATCACTTTTTTAATTAAAAGTCAGTCTGATGTGTTATGCCTGTTCTGGACGGTTGGGAAGGCTTAAAACCATCCAAAATTAATTTAATTCTTGTTTTTAATGCCCTACACAAGCCCCTAGGTCTGTCTTTTCCCATCTCTGATAATACAACATATTCTATTATTTCCTTTACACCAAAATATAGATTACACTACAGTTCATTCATTGCAAATCTAACAGGAACATTTTTGAAAGCTGTCACTCTGTTAATCATTTTTTAGAATCTATAGCAACAGAGAGAATACTTTTTGTTTCAGTTGATTGTGACAGACATTGTGAATTACCATTCATGTATACTCTTTTCATCAGCAATATCACAGCAACTTCAAGTCAACAGATATCATATAAAATATTATATAACGCTGGCACCTGGGATTTTGGGCAAACCTGTCCTGACCACTCACCACCTGTAGAAAGACTTAGATGCAGAAAAATTCCCAACTCATCTTTTTCCTGTCATTATGCATCGACTGAGCAAAATTCTTTGCTATTTCCAGTTAAAATGATTTAGCCCAGATATGTAATTGGATCCTGCAGTTGCCAAAATGTCTGAAGAAGAATGCAGCCATACTGGGTCTCTAGACAGAAATTATATAATTAAATTAAATCCACCTTGACCATTCTACTTTTGTTTCCAGATACTTCTAACAGAAGGTCTCAATCTGCTACCATGTCCTGTCTGGAATTGTTCCTTTTCCTGGTCAGAAGTAAAGAAATACACAACATGGGGTGATGGATTGGCCTTGACTGCATCCCAGTTTCCCACCAGAGTCATTTTGTCTCTTCCCTTCCTCTGTTCAGGACAGGGGAGAGAAATATCCAAGTTTACCCTTCATTTTCTCCCATTTTTTCAGTGTATTTTTCCTGTAATTTACTCCTAAATGCTGAAATTGTCAGCAGATTCTGGCAAACTCATTCTCACTAAGACATGGCCGCATCTACTTCCTCGTGGCCAAATCTGTGCATAATTTAGGAGCTACAGGATGTGGTGTTTGGTACGAGTAACCAGAAATGGTTTTTATTCGAAATCCTGCAGAACGGAACAATTTTATTCCCTCAGTCTGGAGTGAAGCAGTTTTCAATGAGTTATGCCCAGCGAAGAATTAGCATGCAGATGGAATTTCCTTCTTCTCCAGCAGATCCAATTTGGATCACCCACTGGGAAAGCTATGAGAAAATTTGCTGTCTCGGTGTACATAATCTGGAGATAAACTGCAGTTTTAGCATTTCACAAGGATATAAAAAATTGCAAAAAAAAAAAAAAAGTATAAAAAGGTATAAAATCATCTTTGGAAAAATAAGTAAAAGTCTGTGATTGATGTTTCTTTCAATGAAAATACAGATGAACACACCCCCTCTCTGTTTTCTGGGTTTATTCCAGATATAATTGGTGATAGATATAAAAGCTAAGTGTTGATGGAACACTTTTGTGTGTAGGGAAGCTGTAGGCTCATGTAACCAAGTATTAACTCACAAAGCACCCATTTTATAAACTACTGATACATAATCGAGCTTTGGATACCTGTATGGAAAGAAAAAACAAAAACCAAACCCAATATATGGCTTTTCTTTCTATTTATTGGACAAAAATGGAGCTCTTATATAACAGCATGAAAAGCATCAAAAGTTTTCATTCCTTGAATTTGTTACTTGTTACTTGTTATGTGCCTTTGTGAAAGTCTTCTCAGTGACACAGGTGGGTTCTGTCCTTGAATTCTATTTAAAATAAAGTTCGTTTGGATCCACAGTTTTTTCTTCATGAAATGCCATATAATCAAACCCTGCTTATCCAGATTTCTACAGCACTGCTCTTTTTATAATGTTGTGATAGCTGCATTCATTAGGGTTTTATTGGAATAAAAACTAGAAAAAAAAAAAGTGAGAAATCAGAACCCTTCTCTTCTCACATACAGCAACAAAACCTGCATGTTTCCAACTTTGCATATTTTAAATTATCCGTACAAAAAAAGGGAATGATGTCTATTGCCAAGCCCCCCACACACTATTCATTATATCTGGAAGGAGAGGACAGGCTTAGCTCATTACAAAGTTGTTAAATTTTTTATTAGACCCTGGCTAGTTAATCCGTTCAATGGAACAAACTGCTTTTCCTCAAAGTTTAATAGCTTGCTTACATCACGCTGTGAAACACATAGGAATGTGCACTACAGACAGCTCGAGGTTTGGAAAGTTTTAACTTTTCAGAGAGTTGCTTATCATATGAAACAGATGTAAATAAATTGCAGCTCTGTTGAAGACACGGGAGAGTTTTTAATGAATGCTTTGCGTTACGTTTCGTGTCTTTTATACATTATTTTGATCTAGGATTTGTTCTGAGTGCCCTCTACTGAAAAGGAGGATGAAGTGATTAATTATTTAATACCCAGAGATATAATGCCAACAAAAACCAGTAGAGAGTTGTACATCCTAAAAGGACATATGTATTGATACATGAGAGGCTTTTAGAGCAAATTTACTGCTTCAGAGACAAATGCATTAGCTGTATGTGCTTATATATTTATATTAAAATATGGTTTACTTGTGCCTTCTGCTTCTAATTCTCTGAAGATATTTTTTTACTATTATCTAAGGTTGTATAACAGCAGAAATCCAGTGGAATTGTTGAGTAAGAGACATCTGAGAGTTTGCTCCAAAACCCCTGGAGCTCAACAAGAATCTCCTCATCAGTTCAAGTGGCCTGGATTGGTATTGTATAATATTGTAAATATTATATAATACTGTATAATATTGTATAATATTGTATGATATTGTATAATATCGTATAGTATTGTATATTATTGTATATTATTGTATAATATGTTATTAATCAGGCACACAGACAACTTCAGGACTGCTTTGCTACTGTAGGACAACAATAATTTAGGAGGCAAAAGCAGCAGGTGGTTGAGATTTGGACCCAAAAAACCAGCCTTAGATGCATATATATGTATTTTATGTGATGTAAATAACACTATAGCCACTTCAGCCCAAGCTGAATTTGGCCACTAACATCTCCCAAGCTCCAAGCTGGTGATGACAGAGATAATTAAGAAATAATGACAGTGGAATAGAGCAATGTCACAGGATAAAGGTCTCCTGTGCTCAACAAATGCTGAAATGAGGCTCATTTATCATGAATGAGTGTGGAGGCAGAGCTGCTCTCTCCTAAAAGCGTGGAGCTTTACTCTTTTGACAATGCCGAGCAACAATTATTTGTTTCTTTTATGTGGAGCTGAATTATTTCTATAGAGGTAATGATTTTATTATCTCCATGTACATCTCTGCAATACCTATTGATGGTGTCGGTGAACAGGTGTTTATTTCATAATAGTTGATTTATTTTATTCTAATTATCTTGGGATATGAATTAAATGTATTGCAGCAAAAGTGTTGCACTTCAAATTAATTTTTTTTTCTGTATCTGCGCTACCACAAATTATTTCCATGAGTTTTGCATTGTTCCATTAGGACCTAATCACAAATTCACTAAATAGCATTGCTGTGAGAGCAGGAGACAACAAAATGGGCCACAATATCCTTAATTCATCAGGATTTGCAATTAAATATTTTTTTCAGCAAAATAAATTTGGAGCTGTTCTAGGAGGCACTCTGCCATGAAATATCAAGTACAGGGGAACAAAACCAGAACAAAAATTATATTCACCAAACAAACTCCTGGTGACTGGGTTGAGGTTGATAATCATTAAGGAAAATGCTCACAGCCATCTCTCTAGAACGAACACAGAGACATAAATTCATTGGGTGCAGAGGAACAGCCCAAATTAATCAGCAAAACCTGGCTGCACTGAACAATTCTAGTAGCAGAAAATACCTTATTCCACCAAAGCTTGTGGTTGGCTTGTATTACAGGAAAAATTTTGAAAAAGTATGCTGTGAGAAGAAAAATATTTTTTTTTTCTATTATTCTGTGAGTTCTTCAAACCCACCTGCTTTGCAAATCATGAGATTAACTCAGTATGGTTTCGTGTCCAGAGCTGAAGAAATCTCACTAATGCCACTCACAGCCTTATTCCTCAACTAACAGAAAGAAGGGAAAGTAACAGGGAGAAAAATGGGAAGAGAGATTTGTTAATATGATGTGATTCAATAGAATATGTTCTTTTAAGGCACCATGTCACGCATAAATACTCAAAAACCTTGCTGCTCTGTGACCTTGCTTTCCTTCTGCTTCAAAAATTAGGTGAAGAATGATAAAAGTTGGATAGAGCTTCAGAGAGGAGACAAGGAAGCCCTTCAGCTGAGAAATGGCAGATGGAAAAGGTTGATTGGACCCAAAAATACTTCATCTGATGGGAAAAAATCCAAACCCAAAACTATCAGAGAAGGAAAGTGTCTTCAGTGTTTCTTTCTCACTTCTTCCAAGAGTTCCTCCACTGGACCAACAATATCCATTCTCCCAACGTAGGGAAAGAAAATGACATTTTGCGTTATTTTAAAATTTTAAATAAAATTACATTTTATGTAATGACCTGCCAGTAGCTGAAAAGCAAACAACAACTCGCAGTGGATGAGTTTGGCTCCAAAATACCCAAAACTCATCTCTGCCATGTATCACTTCAAAAGCATGATTTCCAATAAAACAGAGCAGTAATCACTGCATCCTCTGTCTCTAACCAATTATTCTGGAGGAGTTATTCTATCTTAAATCTCCATAAATTATTCCATGCCATACTTCTTTTAGGAAATGTTTTCACAAAACTGCCAGCGTTGTTAGCTGCTGGCTCTCAGAAGTTGCTGCATCTGTTTGTGGAGGTCCTGGAGGGTTGTCTTTGCTCAGATTTAAGTACCAACTGCACCAAATCAAGTGGAAAAAAATAAAATAAAGTAGCATTTGCTCAGCGTTTCTGAAAATTGAAGAAGCATCTGTTTGGATAAAGCACGGGGAGCTCTCTCTATGTTTATGGTTTTTACTCACAGTGAATTAGAAATTGGGAAAAGCAACCCAAAAGAGGACTCTGTAGTAATGGATATTATGGAAGTGTGGGAGCAAGAGCAAATTGAGAAGAATGGTAGAAAAAAATAGATTTTTTGGTTTTGTTTTTTTTTGTTATTACTGCTAAAACTAAGGTCGAGTCCCTGTTCATATGTGCTCATGGTGTCCTTCCTCTTTAATTCGCAGGTTAGGAACATTCAGCTTCTGCTGCCTCCTGCACTGCTGTACGACTGTCAGACTCTTTTTTTGAATTTTTTTTCCATTTCCTACTGAAAAGTAGAAGGCTAAAAACATGTAGATACAGTAAAGCCATCTTTAATGTTTTGGGATTTAAGTTGCTGTTTATAGGGGATTTAAAAGTTACGGAGATCTTATGGAGGACAAAAATGTATTTGCAACTGTTGTGAAGGCAATCTGTGTAACCTGAGGTTTCAGTCTTCTCTTCTACTCACAATTTCTTAAAAGCTGAATGTTGAGATGTTTCTTCATCCCCAACCCCAACGCTTTTTTGGCATCCTTATTGGGTTCCAAATCAAGAGACCAAGGCCAGAACCTCCTCTGAGGTAAAAAGAAACACTCAAAGCTCCCAGCTAGACAGAGTTGTTGTCTTGTTAGCAATACACAGTAAATCCTCATGCAAAAAGTGAACAAGTGAGATTCACCAGGAGCACAGCAGGGAAAGACTTCTGAACCTTTAAACTGAACTTCAAAACTCCCAACTCCCTCTTCATTAAAGGATTCATCTCACAAAACTGGACATTTATGCCATGTTTTTCCAGCCCAAATCTTAGTACCCTTCCCACTGCTTGGATACTTCACGGACAACATGAAGATGTGAATACAGGCAATTAATTTGAAAAAAAAAAAAGATAAATTTTCTCCCTTAGTCAACAGGAAGCTGTGGAGCCATTGTGAAGCAGTGAGTACAACAAAAGTCAGGATGATCTGGTCTGATGTCACTGACTGAAACCCATGAGGAAAGAGGTCAGTGTGCCCCAAAACACCATGTGAGAGCATTTCCAATGGGGAAATTAATGGTCTTTGTGGATAAAAATACACACAGTGCTGCTGCATATTAATTTAAAAGTTGCCAGGCTATTGAAAATCAAAGCAGTGGGAGTTGAAGCTAGAAAACAAGCTGTTATGTCCTTTCATATCCAGAAAAAGTAGATTTCTACTGAAAGAACCTGTTGGAGAAAAATGCAGTGATTGGTAATCGGCATTTACATTTAAGACTAAAACCGTCAATTAAAAAGTGGAGCATTTTCTTCATCAATAACTTGAGTGCAACAACAAAAGTTGTTTCTGGAACTGGTTTAGGACAAGTTTGCCATCATATATCACCAGAAGAATCATTAATCTCCTAATGAAATTAATCTCATAGTACATAGACCAAGAAAAACTATTCTATTGATAAATTTAAGTTTATAAGTTACCTACTGAAGAACAGGAATTAGGTAGTGATGCATCTGATAAAGGTAGAGTGATGCTAGTTGGTGTGGCTGGTGTTTTCTGTACACCTAAAAGCATTTTTTAAAATATTTAGCACAGCTAAGAGAGAGGAGCTGTATATCTGCCTCCAAATACCTACCTGACAAATTTCAACTGCTGAGGTGCTTTTTTAATTTACTGATGTAGAATATACCTGTTGGTGCTTTACTGCATTTATCAATGCTATCAATAACACCAAGGTGGAGTGATCTTCACTGAAATAAAGTTCTTGTGTGCAAAGACAAACAGCACAAAAATGCACCAAAGGCTCTCAACATAAATAAACAAGCAGGATAGCAAACTGATCCATGCGTGAAACCTTGACTCTAATCAGTGACAAAGCTGCTATTCACTCCAGAGACAGAACATTTCATTCATGGACTCTGTGATATATCCATGGGCAAAAAGACTGGGGAAAAGTTCAGAAATGGAGGAAATTTCAGAAATGCAGTCCTTACTCTCATTAAAACCAATTTCTGCATAAGACTCTTTCTTTGCATCTCCTGTTAGCTTTTGCTACAATTCTGGGTATGTCTCAAAGATAAACAGACTGCTTAATTATTAGTTGGTGATGCATGACAGAATTTTGGGAACAGGACTGTAAATGTCACAGACAGTAAATATGTTCATGTTTTGAAGTTTGGAAGTAGGCAGCAGTTTCCTTCAGTGTAAAGGAAAAATATCCGCATACTTTTTTATTGTTAGCAAGCCTAATTTAATGAGATAATTACACAGATTTAGGTCCCTATGAGGGTGAAAGGAGTCTTCAAATATAGTTCTGTGCCCTGAGCAGTTGCAGCCCAAATAGTCTGAGATTTGACAGAACATTTTGCAGCATTAGCACGAGGTTTTGACAGTGCTAGTCTCAGGAAAGGCGTTGAATGGAGAAGAATTGCTTGAGTAGCATCTGATGTTTCTGAAATACATGTTATATCTGTGAAGAAAAGTTCTGTGGAACAGAATTTGTGTTGATGTTACAGTTTGTGTACACGTGTATGAATTCATTTGTATAAATGCATGATCCTCCAAAACACCAAAAGGCTGGGTTTTAGAAGTATCTTCTGGTGTTTTAAAGAAGTGTCTATGTTATATGAAGTACAGAATTTCAGAATTAAAACTGGAATAACCATTCATTGTATCATTCCGTAATCCAGTTGAAGGATGGTTATAAAGTTTTTAACTGTTAAACTTTAGTTTGTTGGAGAGTTTTAATTACAGGTAACAGATTTTTTTAAAAAAATCAAAATGCAGAAGGGAAAAAAGCACAGCAGCACAGAAGTTAACTTCTCACACCTATGAAACCAAGACAGCCAAGCAGCAGACTGCAGGCAGTGCTGCTAAGTAAACTGTTAGCAGAAATCCTTCCAGCTATGCCTAGTTAGAATTTAGTACTGCAAGACATATGAATGCCATGGAACTGGAGGAGTTTTCCCTCACAAATATAAAATTGTATCAGAACTTCAATACCTAGATGAACAAATCTACTGCTGAAGTCTTCTCCAGCTCCCCAGCCAATAACTGAAACACTAGTGGCATAAGCTGCGCCGATTTTCAGACGTATATTCAAACACACGCTGCACCTGCAACTTTTTTATCTATAAAACAACCCAACTTTACAGGATTTGTTGAGGAAACACACCAGACAACCCTCGGGTTCCTCTAACTCCTTTAGAAGTCAAAGAAATGGGCACAGCGAGCCATCGCGCTCCCTGCGCCGCGAGAAGCGCAGCGGAGATGCTGATGCGATGATGATGAAGTTATCGGATGCCGGGGATCAATCGCGGTGCCGGGGTCACCTCGGAAGCAGGCTGGGGAAGGACAGGAGGAGCGGCGTGGAACGAGCTCCGTGCTGGATGAGCGGCCGTGGAGCTCCGCG
>VZRM01003034.1:12045-40974 GCA_013397955.1 Grantiella picta
CGCCGCCGCTCCGCCCCGCTCCGCTCCCCGCGGAGGCAGCGCGGGTCGGGCGCGGAGCCGTCCCGCTCCGGCCATGGCCTAGCCGGAGCCGCAAGATGAGTTTCCCGGCGGAGGACGGCGTGGGCAGCCTGTGCCACAAGGCGCTGCAGATCATCTCGGAGCTGTGCCTGGGCGGGCAGGTGGAGCGGGAGAAGTGTGCCGGCATCTTCCCCTTGGAGAGCTCCCGGCAGGGCATCGGCGGCGCAGGTACCGACCGACCCCGAGCCGGGACCGATACCGAGCCCGGGACCGATACCGAGCCCGGGACCGACGGACAGAGGCACCGGGACCGATAGCAGCCCCGGTACCGACGCTGTCCCCGCCGCAGGTCTCTCCTGTCGCCGCCGGGGGACAGCGCGGCGTGGGCGGCCGGAGAGCGCAACTTTTTGCTTAGCTTTCCGTGCGTGCGGAGGGGGCGGACGGGGGGGCAGGCACGCAGGGAAAGCTTTAAATAAAATCCGCTGCCTCTCGCAGCCGCCCAGAAGCGCTCAGGGGAGCGCAGCAGGGATGGGGAGAGGCGCTGCGGGGGAAACGGGGGCCGCGGAGAGGTGGCGAGGGACAGAAATCGCCGGCGGAGATGGCTCTGTACCCCTTCGGCTCTGTCGTGTGCCACCCGCAGCTCCGCTGTCCCCACGAGGGTTTGTCTGTGCGGAAAGCTCGGTGCTGCTGTGGTTTTGCGATGCGCGGAGGCTGCGCTGATGCTCTCGGCATCTCGCCCTGTCTCTTGTCGCCGGCTGTCCCTCTGCGCTTGGCGAGTGGCACAGGCAACAGGTTGGGCTGCGGGGAGCACGGGCAGCCGGCTCGGATCGGATCGGCTCGGCTCGGCCAGTCCCGGCTCGCAGTCTCGGCTGTCTGAGTGGATGTTTGGGTGTTTAGCATCCTCGCCGCGCAGCGCTGGGGCAGGCGGGAGAGCTGTGGTGACAGCAAGTGACAACCTGTGGAGTCAGGGAGGAACTTCGGTCCGGCCCGGGACGCTTGCCCGGGAAAATTTGGGTAGGGTGGAAGGAGAAAATCCGGGTTAATTTAAACATTCCGAAGGCAGGAAAAACTGTCATGTTGAAAATAAGGCTTTGAGTCCTGACAGTGGTGGCTTTGGTCCCTGATTTCTGGATTTTCTGCACGTTTTGGAAGCAGCTCTGCACTTTTTCATTATCCTGGGCAATGGACACCTTGCTTTCCTTGGCACTTATTTTTAGGACAGGGTTTAAAAATTACTCGAAATTCTGTACTCAATTCCTGCCAGAAGGGATTGATAACCTCTGCTGTCTGTCCATAAATGCAAACGAACAGCTTGCATCGTGGCTGGCAAATGCCAAGTGTCAGAGTGCAGATTAAATAAATTAACACCGGGTCATGTAAAGCAGCAGGTTCTCAGCTTGTGCCCCAGCTGTGCTGTCACTGCCACCGCAGCTGATTTGGTTGTTGTTGTCGTTTGTTTTCTTTTCGCTTAATTCCCACAGATTTTACCGCTAATCTCGGGTTATTTGGGGTATCTTTGACCAAAATCAGGTTGTCTGACCCTGCTCACCTGGGCAGGGCGGCAAGGCGAGGATGGCAAGGGGGCTGCAGAGTTCCCCCAGCACAGATCATGAATATTCTGACCATGCCCTGTGTGTGAATGGCAGAAGGTTGGATGAAAATAGCATCGCCCTGTGCAGCCTGGAGAGTTGGGCTCTGCAAAGTTGGTGTATAAACAGGTGGGATATGAAGGACACAAAGCATTCCATGGGCTAAACCAACAGCTGCTGCTTAGAAAATGTGAATCTTCAACACTCGGTTTGGTATTGCATTGTGTATAGTAAGAGGAGCTTCTTTTTAAACATTCTTGAAGGACAACAGTCTTCTTGGTTTGCATTTGTAAACCCTAACTACCTCACAGTTGTTGGATTGGGAAAAAAATTACATTTAACAGACCAGGAGCTGGAACCACTGAGTACCACATCTCAGCTGAATTCCCGAATCTCATTTTTCCTCTTTAAAAGGAAAATAATATTAGATGATGGGTGTTGACTTTATTGAGATGCACAGTGTACCGAGCATTGTCTCATTAATAACAATGCTAACGAGCATATATTAATACTCTGTCTCCAGACAAGGAGCAGACACACTGTCGTTGTTGATAATTGACAATATTTTAATCTGTAAACACTTGGGTACACAAGATACTTTTGTAGCTTGCATCAATCTTATGAGCAGAAAGATTCTAAATGCATTTCAGGCTGAGAGAAGTGTCATTGAAAGGTGAGCCATGCCTTGTCTCTTCTGCTCTTCAAATGCACATGGACTTCCTTATCATCTCTGTGGAGGAAGCTGATGCTGTCCAAAGAGTCGAACAACCATAGATTTTCTTCATTAAATGTAGAAATATTAAGTCCATTCAGTTTTCCTCATCTCAAAAAGATACCTAAAAGTGTCACAAAGGTCCTGAGATGTCACTGAAGGAAAGAAGTCTAAACAGCACTGAGCCTGACAGAGTTCAAGAAGTGTTTGGCCAATGTCCTCAGGCACTGGTGTGATTTTTTGGGGTGTCCTGGGCTGGCCAGGAGTTGGAGTGGATGATCCTTGTGGGTTCCTTCCAGCCCAGAACATTCTGTGATTCTGCAAACCACATATTTGGAAAGGAAAGAGCAGTGCGAGCAACCTTTCAGAAAGCAGAAGACTAGATGGTAACAAGGAAAGTATTTCTATTTAATACAAGAATAAAAGCATGTTCTGGAAGTTGAAAGCACCATAAAATGCAGCTAGAACTGCATTGATACGGTTCTGTGGGTGATGATAGCTTTCTGTTCTGCTGGACCATGAAAAGCAGCCAAGCTGCTCGAGGAATGAGCTGCTCGAGGCAGAAGGTGCATCACCCAATCTCAAAATATGAGACAATATCGACCCCACCACCCAAGAGGTTTCAGAGGGAAGCAGAGAGGCTGGGCAGGGATTTTTTATTTTTTATTTTTATTTTTTGATGGTGTAGATGTCTAGATAGGAGAGAGAAGCATGAAGGAGATACCACAAACAAACACAGAGAAGAGGAAGCTGGAGACACAGAGCAAAACCAATGGTGAGTATGGCTCTGGGGAGGCAGAGGACAACAAAATGAAGCAACAAAGCAGAAAGGGGAAATATTCAGGTCTCCTGCCAATGAGAGAACAGCCAGGAGTACATCAAAGAAATAACTGATTTTTCAACAATTTTTTTCCTCTCAGTGACAGCACCAACACCCCAGGACCCTCAATAACTGCTCACTACTTGGGTCAAGAAGAGGTGATCATATTTAATGTAATGAATAATTAATCCATAGAACTCATAGCAAAGGATCTTCATCAGACAGATATTTTTGTAAATTTCTAAGAACTTTAGACAATTACTGAATATAGACATCTGTTGTTATATTTTCTGCCCCAGTAATTACAAGAACTATTAATTCTCTCATCTCAGGAGAATGCTCAAGTGAAAAATTAGGAAGCTGTTTGTGTTTATAGTACCTTTGTATGATTAGATGACTGTGAGCTTTCTTCTGAAAGTTAGAGCATTTCTTTGGCAAAATGCTCAATTAGATGTGCAGCTGATTTGGTTTTATTTTCCACCTCCAGTACATTTGGGCAAAATTATTAAGATGTCAATTAGAAGAGTTCAGGTGGAAAATAAATAGGAGCTGGATGTGCAGGATTTCACATAATAAAATTTATCTCTAAACTTAGTAAATAATTAATTTTCTGAAACTGTCCCAAACTCATGTATGCAGTTTGAATATTCTGGTATCTTGGCTCAGGTTTTCTCATTAATAAAGGACTCTAATTAATTTTTTCCAGCTAAGCATCCCTCCTCCTTTTCAGTGGCATCAAGCAAATCAAAGGTCCCAGTTGTGAGCATTTCTGAAGATAAAGCCAATTGCACACAGCATAATGAGAGGAGTTTGGACATTCTGCTCTGGGGACACATGTTTAAAATTCATTTTATGTCCTCTGTGAGCGGTGGGTACTTTGTGCTGCCTTTGCCTTTTCTTAGGCCTGCTGGTCATGCAAAACTTTACTCTCTCATTATCAGTTCCCATGGGTGAACAGTGTTTATTACAGAGCTGGAAACCCAGCTGCTTCCCTGGCAAGAGGGCAGATTTTAGCTCACTGGTGTGGGTGGAGAATATCTGGAGAGTGATGTTCGCTGTTGCTCCTTCACTTGCCAGACAATTGATTTTTTAAAGTTGACCATGCAAAGAGCATCATGCAAAGAGCATCAGCTTCTAGGGGATCGTTTGTTATTCATCCTGATATTCTCCTTACAGTTGTTTTATTAGCATAAAAGTTTGAGGCACCAAGCTTTTAACCCTCCCCCTGCTGGGCAGTTTGCTGTGGATATACAGAGGGAGTAAGAAAACACTGGAGCATCCTCCCCGTGGTTATCCTGTAATGCAAACTCACTTTTCCACGAAGAGCAAAGCCTTGTGTCCTCCTGCTGGAGCTGGCAAGAGTCTCCTCTTGGCTGCCAGAAGCTTCCCTGACAGCTCTCAACCTGCTGGATGGCAGCTGATAATTCACATTTCTTCCTGGTTCCTATAAACACACAGTGTGAGCTGTGCCTGGATGTATTTAGGGGAGGGGGAAGAACAGATTTACCCCACAGAGCGCTTGTAAATTCTTCTCAACTGTGCCAAAGTAAGCATGAAGGGGAAGAGAAATGGCTTGAAAAATGTCAAGGTTGCTGCCATCGGTGTCACATGAGAAAGGGATGTTTTCCTTCATGACAAAGGAACTGTTGTGTGAAACAAGCGTCCTGTTACAGAGAAATGAAATTTTGCTACAGGGAAATGAGAGAAAATCAAATTTTAAACATTTTAACAGGTAACAGACCGACCAAATTATTTACAGTACAGTTCATCACCTGGTTAGGTCAATGTTACTACCAGAGAAATAGAGGGAAAAAAGCGCAGGGTAACTGAGAAATATAACTGACAAAATCAGTGTTAGCAAGCTGTGAAAACCAGAAACTCATTTAATTCAGCAGTGTAAAGGCAAAACAGAGGGGTAAATGTACCACTGAGAGCAGATTTATTTACAGCAAATGTGAAGGCAGTCACAACAATGCAGACAGCAGTGATGCACTGCAAAAACAAGAGGTTTGCAAGAGAAAAAGCACATTTTGTAAAGAAATACAGGGGGAAATACAGAAAGATTTCTACCATCTGGAGCACAAATCTGTAAAGATGATGAAGAGACAGTGTTTTCCTGTCATATGGGTGAGGTGTTTGTTATGTAATGCTGGGCAAGAATAAACATAACCATGACAATTCAAAGATGAACTGCATGAAGCTCCTTACAGCTGGGGTGAACAGCAGTGCAGGGAGCTCAGGATGAGTTTTCATTTCCTTGGCTCACCTGAAAGAGGATAAAAATGCTTCTTGAGCTCCTCACAAGTGTGAGAACAGCGTGGGACCAAGCCCAAGGCTGGGTTGGTTTTTTTTGTTTTTTGTTTAATGGAAAGCTAAATGGGCAATGTGGGTCAAGCAGGGAGTTAGCTCCTGTTGAGATTGAGAGTCAAGAAGCAGAAAAGCAGGTTGGCCAGAGAATACCTTGAAAGTGAAGACCAATAAATCACATTTGGTGTGTTACAGCTGAGAGGACAATGTACAACATTGTTCCTTCCTACACTGCAGGCAAAAAAAAAAAATTACCCAGCCAGACAAAAGTGAGAGTCATCATCTCTAATATAGCTTAGATACATTAGATACATTGATTTTGACAAGAGATTAATAATTCTGCACGCTGTGATCATGGAGTAAACCACAGTGATACTGCCTGACTTCATTTGGTTCCCTTCCTGTCAGGAGAAAACCTTCCTTAGAGCTCTGCTGGCATTAAGAAGTGATGAAGTCTTGACAAAATTGAATAACTGAAAGCATCCTGTTTGTACAGCCAGGAGATGGTGGTGGCTGTGTGGAACAAATTCAGACTGAAAAACCAGAATGAACTAACAGGGAGGGAAAACCTTCATAATAGGGTGAGAGTTGAGGTTTGAGAGAGATCTTCAGAGGATTCTCCATGAGAACAGGAGAGGAGATCACGCCTGTGCTTTTAGGGAAAAGGGGTTTTTTGCCATTTGATATCAAAGTCAGGTGTTTTGACAGGTTCAGGTTAAGAGGGGAAATATAAGGTTCTGCTCCTGCCACTTTCTGAGGCAGGATGGAGCATCATGTCCCTGGCTGAAGGGATTTGGATGAGACAGGTAACTGGGGAAGATCTGCTAATGCAGAGTAAAAAATTAATAAAGTTTTCCCAAGGAAAACCGAGCAGCAGAAATGGTGGTTTGGACCAACTAGTTCATCCACACAGGGATAAAGGAGATTTATTGACCCTTTTATAATTTATAAGGGTCCAGCTTCCCTTCAAATCCTAGAAAATCAGAGACATTCATTTAGCTGATTGAGATGATTCCTGGTGTTACATACAAAAGGGTTCCTTTATTATGGAAAGGGTGAAATTCCTCATGGCTTGATGAACAAATTCAAAGGGAACAAATTCAAAGTTAAAGATATGTTTGAAAAAAAGCTTACAGACATTGCATTTCAAATATTTAGAAGAACCAGGGTCAGATATGGACAAGTGGGTCAAAAGGGAATATAACAAACCTCCCCCAAATGCAGAGAGCTTTTGAAGCTTCTCAAATAGACGTGTCTTTCTTAAAGGAGAAATAGAAAATTGTCCAAAATTCTGTATCTTGAGAGAGTAGTTTTAAGTATAAAACCACTAGGAAACAGGACGCTTTCAGTTCTTAAATTTTATCAAAACTAGGAATATGACATTAAGGTCAGTAAAGGGAGTTCACTGCTAATGGTAATTCCACTGAAATTATTCAAAGATCTCCCACTGAGCAGAAGGGAATGGTGTGAGAAAAAGAGATTTTCTTGACATTCCTGAGGGTATCGAGTGTGAGAACAAGAATGGGAAATCCACAATTCTATTATATTTTTGGATATTCAGAAGGATGTCCTGTTCTGTGCAAATCTAAATCAATGCAGACAATCTGCAATTAGCAGGTCAGAAAGATCCGTCAAACATCCTCCTCTAGTTCAAGATGGTTTTTGTTTTCTTCTGGGCCAGAGACCATTGAGGACATTATTCACATTTCATTATTAACATTTTATATTCTATAACCAAACTTCCTGTAAAAAGTTAATATATGAGACATTTCCAGCCTAACACACAAAGGGTGATTTCAGTCTTCACATCCCAACAAATGTCTCATATTTGCCCAGTTGAGTGACTGACAGAACTAAGGATGTGAAACAACATGCTTTTTATAGCAAGTTTTGTGACATACTGATTGCTTTTTAGCAATCCTGGCAGCAAATGTAATTACACAGTTATTTGTAATGAACTCTTTTTTGGTCAATTTTTTTGCAATTCAAATATTTCAAGTATTTGTTGCATCATGAAGTTCAACATGTGAAGTTGTTTGATTTATTAATAAAATAGCAAAAACTCGAGACTACAACTGTTTGTAGAGTTAGTTCCTTGTCTCTGCTCTTGATGTTTCATGGGATTATTTTATGCTATAAAATACATATTTTCTGTAGAGGTTTTGGCAGCTTTCTCCACTTTGAAGTAGTTTAATGGGAATGCAGAAAAACAACTGAGAGAAAGCTGAAGTACAGGAGTAGGTGTTGAAAGGAGACAAGAAGTTATTTGAAGACTTGAAAAATGTCTTGCAGTGAAAAACTTAAATTAGAATTGGCTAGAAATTCTTTGATGCAATGTTCTTCAGCTGATAGTATCTATTCATCAAATTGAAACTCTGCTGGAAGGGATCAATTTTCATATTTCTGGTTTTGAAATGTTTCCAGCAGTTGCAAAGTTGTTAAAACATCCTCCTTCGACATTTTCTAAATGAAAAAAAAACCCTACGATTTTCAGTTCTAAAAGTCTTCCTCTCAAAACACAACCTAATTATGCCAACCATCCCTAAACTGAGCTGGAAATACTGCAAATTACCGCAAATTGAATTGCTTTTCTCTTTCTCCTTTCTTTTTTTTTTTTCCTTTTTTTCCCCCTTTTTTTTTTTTTAATTTCTTTATTTCTGCTAGACCATCAACACTTTCAGAGTTCTACTTTTTGTCAGACTTTGAGAATGGAAAAACATTTGGCCGGGTTGCCTATCAATTCCATCAACTAGTCCAGTTTCAAACTGTTCCAGGAAGTGGTAAAGCCAATCGAGTTTTGAGCCCTGGGTTTGTTTCCTGGCACAGTTTATTTTATTTGCATGTAGAGGGTGTCTTATGAAGCACAGAATATTTTTTAATCACTCTTACACACACGTGAGAGAAGAAATGACTGCGAATTGCGACTACAGAAATACAAACTGATCAATCATTGAAAGAATCACTAAACTCAGCATGTCTCAATGTGTTCCCTGGTAAAGAAAGGAGAGCTTGCTGCAGAACATGAACAAGCCAAGCACAAACTAGTGGGCTGGGAATGATATTGGGGTAAAAAATAAATTAAAACAAATAGCCTGATAATCCCTACTGGGGATCAATTATAATATATAAATTATCGAGAGAAATCATATGTAAAAGTATAATTTGCTTCTTTTGTTATTTTGTTGTTATTATTATTAGATATAATTATGCATCCATTCATTTTATGGAGATATCTTCAATCCAAAATTCGCCATACCGATGCACTGAATTCTCCCTAAACTGCCATACCTATTGCAAGGGCTACACTTTGACATTTAGAAACACAAACAGCAAATGAAGTCTCCTTTCTCGGGTCTGGCAGGAAATGTCCAAGGAGCCACAGTTCTGTCCAGGGCAGTGCCAACTCCTGAAATCCACAGCACATCTGCTAATTTCCCCATGGTGCTGGCAAGGGCGTGTGGGATGTAAGGCTGGACAGAACTGTGTCTACCAAATATCCAGACTACAACATTTCCTATGTTTTTGGTTTTTTACTCATTTTCATGAGTGGTGATCCTTAAGTTCAGTGTTTGTTGCTCAGAGATGCACTTGGATATCATATATCAATAAAGAAAACTCCTAAATTTTCATCTTCACCTTCCTATCCTTCGTCATTCTGCTGCATCTTTCCATCTCCATCCTCACAAGGGCTGGTGAGCTAATGTGTCATGGAGCTAATCCATATCTTCTTCTGTTTCATGGAGCTAATCCATACCTCCTTCCCCATGTGAAAATCCATAAAAATGTGCTCAAACTCTCTTTGCACTTTTCCTGTGATTCATTTTAGTAGCCTGGAGTTACGGCTACAAAGTATTAGCTGTTAAACTGTCAAAACTCGTTGTAGCAAACAGAATTATCCATTACTTGAGGGCTATTTAAACAGGATTTAGTGAATAATTTTAAGGCATATAAGAGGCTCTTTTGAAAAGGAAAGGTTTTTTTTTTTTTAGTTATGATATTACATGATTATGGAAAAATCGAATGGAAACATGTCACACAGAATAAAACTCCTAATTAGGGCTCGACTGGCAGTCCTGGTGATCCACCATCTCCTGAAATATGTGTGTCCACAGAACTGGTATGAAATCTGTTCTGCTGTCTCTGGCCAGGCTGCTGGATGTGCTGAGCAGTTTTGGCAGCAGAAGTCAAATGCAGGGCAGCAGGGGTGGCTCAGTGTGCAGCATGATCTCTGCACAGCTCAGGGCATCTCACAGTGATCTCTGGAGCCACAGCTGCCTTTTCAGAGCAGAATTTCAGCTGCTGATATGTCTGTGCTATCTTGGTCTCACACAGTCTTGATCCAGAGCTGAAGATTCAGACAGAAGTTTATTTACGACAGACTTTATCTTGTTCCTATTTACGCCTAAATGTTGGGGTTTAAAATGTTCCTGGAGCAGCTGGCACATGGAGTCAGAAGTTTGGCAAATTGTGTAGAAATCTGTGCATCAGCCTGGCAGTTCAGCTCTGCTCTCTCTTCGTGTGCACTGATGGAAGATGTTGTCTGTGCCTCAACTTTCCCGTCAAGATGTGCTCTTGATGTTCTAAACACATGTTCTGAAGAACTCAGGATCAACAGCCTCCCACTGAAATGAAAGTTGTTGATGTTTTCAGGAGCTGTGTGTTCTCCACCTGAAGTCAGCTAGCAGAGGATTTGTATGTTACCTGTAAGCAGAAGGCTGCCTGTAAAGGTGCTTATTATTAAAACCCAGAAAACTACATTTGGGAGGAGAATTCTTATGTGTTTTCTTTAAATCTGAGTGAGGTTATTTGTTGTTTGACTATAATAACTTTGCTTTAGCCCTGGTCAATATGTCTCTAACCCGCTGATCTCAAAATCCTTTGCCAACAATGGCTGGGAGTTTTTGGGACTATTTTGTTCACCTCCTACTCCCCGAGAAGGATGTCTGAAGGAGTGTGTGGTTAGTGGTACAGATATTGGACAATAATTAATGGAGTGTTTGTGAGGCAGAAATTATAAAATGATAACATCTCAGAGGCTTAGACATCGAAAAGAAAAAAGAAAAATCACAGCCTTAACTAGATGTCCTATTTAGCAGTCAAGCTCTACACCAACATCATGATAAAAATGCTCCCATCTCCTTGGCTGAGTAATTTTTAATCCTTTTTCTTCTCTGCATGTTTGTCCGTCACGACGATTTTTGTTTCTGTTCCTTGCAGACGTCTCGGTCAGCCTGCTAGCAGTCGTGGTCAGCTTCTGCGGCCTGGCCTTGCTGGTGGTGTCCCTCTTTGTCTTCTGGAAGCTCTGCTGGCCCTGCTGGAGGAGCAAACCTCTCACCTCCAGCGCCAGCAATGTCCCCCAGAGCACCTCCAGCGCTCCCACGGAGGTTTTGGAGAACAGCGAGAAGAAGGAAGTCAAAGAGAACGGGAAACCCACCACCAAGGTGCTCGAAGCTGCTCTGAAAATCAGCCACACCTCGCCCGACATCCCAGCAGAGGTGCAGAACGCGCTGAAGGAGCACCTGATCAGACATGCTCGCATGCAGAGGCAGATCACCGAGCCCACGTCCTCCTCCAGGTAAGCCAGAGCCACTCAGTCTGGTGGCATCTTCCCGGGAACTCAGAGAGCAGGAAGAGTTTGCTGAGAATTTCCAGGATCCTGGGTTACTCACAAATCCTGTGGCATTTAGGGTTTATCACATAGATTTATCACATCAGTCGTGTGAGGGTGAAGCCACAGTGTTTGTAGAACAGAAAGTTTTTAGCCTATCAAAGCCAAATCTACATCTCCTACCACTTTGTAATATACATGTTTCTACTTTTACCATCTCCTTTTTGGGTTTGGATTATAGGAAAACCTATTTCAGTGCTGTTTTTTTAAGTATTTCCACTCTAGCTTTTCAGAGATGATTTTGTAGATATATCAGTTGTTTTTGCAGATAAAAGTTTCGCTCTCAACCAAATAAATGAGACTCATTGTTGATGGCACATCTCCTTAAAACATGGTTTGCTGATTATGAAGGAATTAAAATTCCAGTCTAAAAATACAGATCCTGATGGACTGATCTTAAACCTGTACAGATTTTATACAGGTCTATAAATAAATGACAAGCATGCAGCATTCCTTAGTGGTTTCTTTTGTATTAGAGTGGAGGACAAAAATTTTAATTTTGCTTCACATTATATTGAAAAGCAGTGAAGACCTGCAGGGACCTATAGATTCAAATGGGATTTTCTTTAAATACTCTCAGCAAATTCAAAGGATGGAAACAAACTGTGAACTGCAGAGGTCGAATCCTACATTAAAAAGTGAATGTTTAATAAACAAAGAGTGGGAAAATTAAGGCTAAAAGAAGCACCTGAATTATTGTGTTATGACACGAGTTGCAGTACAGGTAATGTGTAGGAAGTAGCTTTCCCTGAAAATGCAATTTGCTGAGGAAACACATGCTAACAGAAAAAATAAAATTAAAAAAAATTAAAAAAACAAAAGAAACAACAAAAAAAAAACCCCACACAAAAAACCCCACCAAACAGGAAACCAAACCCAAACAAAAAAACAAACAAACAGAAAAGGCTCACATTCCCAGCAATAATTAGAAGCACAAGGAGGAGAAGACACATGCTTCACACCGAGTGGGCACAGCCTTCACTGCCTTCTGGGAGCCCCAAGGTGGATGTTTTGCCAGCTCAGTGCACTCGCTGTGGCCCTGAGTGCTCCAGTGATTTCCTCAGCTATTCCAGCCTCATGGAACAGCCAGCAGGAGCCACGGGAGGCTCCCAAAACGAGAGCACTCCAGCCAGAGGAGGGCTGAGTGACTCCAGCAGCCAAAACATCTCCTGAATGCTGGGAATTTTGTGCAGCTGGCTGGGAGCCACATTAGCCTGGCTCTGCCTGGTTGCTGCCTCTGGATCCATCTGCTCAGAGCATCCAAACCACTCCGGGCAACATTCCCACAACACGGATAATTCTGAACTTGTGATTCTTACACTGAACGCAGAGAGACATAAACTGGGGCAGTTCAGCATGACAAGGTTGTTACCCAGCTCGCTGCTACCTAAAAGGAGATTAATTGGGAGAGTTTTATCCATCAAATCCAAGTATCCAGACTGTCTGACCTCCTGAATAGCCAAAAGGAATAGATGGCTGGCAAATGGACTTGAACAGTCCCAGTGGTGCTATAGGGGAGGACAGAAGTTCCAGGGATGTGCTCCAGTTCTGCTTCAGGCAGTGAGACTATTCTCTGGAGTGATTTGGACTGGGATCTAATTGCATGTAAAATGTACGTGAAGCCAAGGACAGTTTTACAAAAGTAAAACTTCCTATCAACACTAGTCTTTCTGCATATGTTGGCAACGTTGTAAGTGAGTTTTTTCTTCTCAGGATTATCAGGGTTAAATCGCCTATGAAAGGGATATTTCCTTTGCCTTGAGCATCCCTGATTGTCACACCATAGCCAGTTAGTAGCAAGGTGTTTGGAAGCACCACCTTCTTTTAGTTTGGTGGAAAATTCTGCATCCTTGCTACAAAACGTGTTTAGAATAACAGGTGACTTAAAAATTACCCAACAATGGTAATCTTGGTGTTTGCAAAAGCATTGTAACTACACCCCTGCCTGCCTTAGCAGAGCCTTAAGTTAGCAGCCCACATTAATACTGCTGCCAAGAATATCATGTACGAGAAGAAGGCTGGACATTTAAACCACCTTTCTGAATTATTGCGTTTTAACCCCAGCTGGCAACTATGTACCAGAAAAATGACTGCAACCTGACTCTGGTGACCTTAACTGGGGCCCTCCAATTAAAGAGGTGCCACTGGCAGTGCAAAGGTAGCACATCTCCTCTTTCCCCACTTCAATGCAGGTCTGCTTTGCTGTCCTCAGGAGTCCTGAGGGATTCAGATGCATCTCCTGAGTGTATTCCATTGACCAATCTAAGAGAAATGATTGCCCTCTGGATTTTCTCCTGGACACTCACCTCACCTGAGCTGGGGCAAATCAAAGGGTTGTAGCCAGTTCTGTGGTGGGTTCACGCAGCGATCAGCCCTTAATAAAATAAATTAAATCATATTAAGTTATTGCAATTGAAGCATAAGGATTTTAATAAGCCAGTCAAAGCAACAATAAAATGTGCCTGATTACATTTTTTAGTCTGTACATTTAATATAGAGACAGGGTAGCATGGGGGAATGACACATTTCTGTTTAGTTAGAACTATATAATTTTCATAGTCCCTGATTATATGAAAAGACCTGTTTGGCGAAAGCTTTTTAGTCCTTGATGCCAATTAACCAACACGCTACAACAGAACTGCAGCAGTGGTGCTCATTTGCAAGTATTTTTGCTCTGTGTTATTGAGAACCACCCTTCCAACACTTTGTGAAAATATTCTGCAATACTGTTTGTTGCTCCTATGAAAATCCATTCTTCAAACATGCACCTGCATTTTCCAAGAGCATGCTTTTTGCCCTTTAGCACTAGCTGGAGAGGAAAATGTTGAACCAGCCAGTTCCCAAGAGGCACGAAGGCAAAATGAGGTGCTTGGGTATGTTAAGGTTAAAGAAAAACAAACAAATATTGACTTCAGTGTTTGTAAGGAGGCAAGAGAAGCTTTTGCTCTGTCTAAATACCTCTGGGGATTGTGTCCTTTTCTGGATTTGGTCCAACAGATTGCTCTGATGCCATCTAGGAAAGCCTGACCAGAGTCACCCCTCATGAATCTCAAGTCACATCATAAATCAGCATCTTATCCCTGCCTCTTGCCACAGATACGGGAGTCTTACCGAGTCAGAAATCAGCTCCATATTATCATCATTCCTATGCCAGCACACTTTTATATGAGGGTTTACGCACAGATTTGTTATCACTCAAAACTCATTTGTTCTCTCGTGGAAGACAAGGCTGCTTTAGGAATCAGAAGGGGTTGAAATACCTGGATTTACATATTCTGGTGGCTCTGCCATTGTCACAACCTGGTTTTCTGACATCCTTGTACTTCATTATCACAGCCATTAATCCCTTTGTTACCGCAGAACAAAGGGAGATAAATATGTTGCCATGACAACGATGAAACATCTTAATAATTAACAGACCAATTAGCTGTCTTGGTGAAATGCTGTGACTCAGAGCAGATAGTAGGCACTATGTAATTAGGACTTTGGCTTACTGGAGCAAAAGTGCTGCTGATTCCCACAGGGAAAAGCCATAAAATGCATACTTTTACTTAGTGACACCTCACAACAATTCAGTTGAGGATCTGAAGTGCATGAAGTCTGAAAATTTAAACGAAAGCACAAAGTCCGAAGATTTAATAGCAAGCTGGTACCTCAGAAATCATAGATTTGGGGCCTTATATATTGCTTTTAACTAATTGAGATTGTCAAAAATGCAAGGGAAGTTGAAGAAAAGATAATTTGTCGTGTATCTGTTTTCACTCAAACTGAGGTCAAATCAGCTTCACTGGTTCCCCTGCAAAGGCAGTTTTAGTCACTGCTTATTGCACTATATTTTGGGTGAAATTCAACTCCTCCCCTATGTTTGGAGGCCAAAGGCACAAGAATAGCTGGGAAACTCCCTGAGGACAATATTCTGCTTTTAGGACCAGTCAGGGCATTTTCATTCCTCACTCCGTCCCAATGTGGGCATTACGCACTACCAATTCAGGGAGTTTTAACATTTAAGAGAGAAGAAAATCTGTCAACCTGTCTGTCTGGGAAAAAAGAAAGAAAGGAGAAGTGTGTTACAAGAGGGCTGCATTGTTCATCTAAATTTGAGATCAAAACACCTGGGGTTTTTTTTTAAGCTACTTCAAGTCTAGACTGTGAAGCACTCCCTCCCCTGCTCTGGAGTTGAGCTAGGATTGCTCTCTGCACCTCGCAGGACTGAAAGAGCTGAAATGGGAAACATTCTTGTCTATTCTTCAATAGCTGCAGATTACCCTCTTGTATCCCTGCTCGGCTGAACTGCGGCAGTTTTGCGCTTCTTGCCTTCTGCAACCTCTTCTATTGCGGCAAAAATTTACAAATAATATCTGTGAGATGAGTCCTGGTTGCTTTCAAATGGACAATTTGCATTTCTGATTCCGAGAGAGAAACACACAGCTGTGACACCTCTTGTTTTCAGAACACAACACCATGGGGAAAGCAAGCAATAAGGCGAGGCTACATGTGGCATTAATAAGCAATTGATTGCAAAAAAAAGCAGAGGAAATTCTGACAATCGGATTGTTCTTTAATGGCAACTAAGTGTGGTCACAGGAGGAGGTGGTGAGCTTGTGCTGTACAGATTGTTGGGGTAGTGAAGCGCCAAGGAAATGTGAAAATTCCTAACAAATAAACTGGGTAATGTAGTTATAATGGCATCTGCTGCTGATAAATGCCGTGGAGCCTTTTGACCAATGTTTTATACCACTGTAAGGCATTTTGGCACCCCAGGGGGGTAGGAAAGGCACAAATTTCCATCCTGGTTTGGGAGCCAATATAAGCCCATAAATGCATATCCTAATGCAGCATTGTATTCAGAATTACGAGGAATTTAAAAGCATTGTTTCTTGCTGGTTGTACAGGAATCAGCTTTCCAATGCACTGCACAGCAGACCATGAGAACAAAAGGGAAATAACCTATGGCAGCAAAAATGTTGACCAAAACTCTGAGATTGCAGGCAGAACAGAATGTTCCCAGTACTTTTGGAGAAGGCAGATGTACCTCAGTGCAGCAGATCCTGAGCAGATGTATATAAAATGCTGTAGGATGGCAAAGCACTGTGCTAAAAACCTCCAGACACAGCTCTGCATCTCCCTTTCAGGAAAATCATTTCCCTTTCAAAGTCATCAGAGTGAAGGTTGGTAAATATTTAATTGGAAAACCACTGTGGAATGCCTCAGAAAAGCAGGGAGTAGTGATGACAATCCTGCCAGTGCTTTTTTTTGTTTCCTGATTGTACTTTACTCAGGCCCTAGCACAGCGGGGCAACATGATGTTGGAACTGTCAGCTTGCCCTGTGAAAGAACATGAATTCAGTTTCAGCTGCATAGTCTGAAAGCAAAGTTATAAATGTATTTATTTCCAGGACTCTGGGTGTCTCTTGGGCCAAGGAATTAATTCTGAATGATCCTTTCCTCTCAAGGATGCTTTAACACTTGCAAAACATTGAGGGTGGGTGTGAAGGAGATTATTTTTTAATTTTTTTAAAGACAGGAGCCCTCACTAATTTGGTCTTCTTATATTTTCTGTTGAGTGCTGGTGTTTTCCTAGAGATAACCACATTTTTCCTTGTCTCTCTGTGTGTTTGAAGGCACAATTCTTTCAGGAGACACTTGCCCAGGCAGATGCAAGTGTCCAGTGTTGATTTTAACATGGGGACAGACCCAGTTTTGCAAAGGGGAGAGACAACAACCAGCATTGGCAGAATAAAACCAGAACTCTACAAGCAGAAATCTGTGGATTCTGACGGGCAGCAAGAAGATGTGAAAACGTGTGGGAAACTTAACTTCACTCTCCGGTATGATTATGAGAATGAACTCCTGGCTGTCACAATTGTCAAAGCCTTAGATCTGCCTGCCAAAGACTTCACAGGAACATCTGATCCCTACGTGAAGATTTATCTGCTTCCAGATAGGAAAAAGAAGTTTCAGACCCGAGTTCACAG
This sequence comes from Grantiella picta, assembly GCA_013397955.1. NCBI lineage: Eukaryota > Metazoa > Chordata > Aves > Passeriformes > Meliphagidae > Grantiella > Grantiella picta. The sequence goes on from VZRM01003034.1 coordinate 29,135, forward strand.
AAAGACATTAAATCCTGTCTTTGACGAAACCTTTCAGTTTCCTGTAGCCTACGATCAACTCAGCAACAGGAAACTGCATTTCAGTGTTTACGATTTTGACAGATTTTCTAGACATGACATGATTGGGGAAGTTATTCTTGATAACCTTTTTGAAGTCTCAGATCTCTCCAGGGAAGCCAATGTATGGAAAGACATCCACTGTGCCACCACAGTAAGTAATGTGTTCCAAAAGCATTGACATGGTCTTTTCATTTCTCTTTTGCAGTTTTTGGCAGTCTACCCTGTTTATCAGCGGAGTCTGGAATTGAAAATAATTTTTAAAAAAAGGAGCTGTCAATATTTTCCTTTTGAGCACAGAGAATAATGCTTGGGAAGCTATAAAATTTAATTACCAAAAAATCGTCTGGGAACATACTGTCATCTTTATGGCTCTCTGTGTGTACATAAATTACATTTATTAATTAAATACTACATCGTGAAAGTCATTGCTAAGCCAGAACTAATAACACTTTCCTGTTAGCAAAACACCTTGTCCTGCAAAATGACCATCTATTTAGAAAAAGGGTCCATCCTGTCCTGCCCTTGTTAGGCAATTTTAGAAATCTTGTGAAGGAAAAAAGGCTGAAAGTGCTTGAAGTCTAAAATGTTCCTTGCTGACTGCAATGGGTTTAGGGTCTCCAGTAGTTCTATCTGCTGTTTTCTAGCAAAACTCTAGAGGCACAAGCAGGTAGAATCAGGAAGTAGGAATTAATTCATTTATTATTGAAAGAAAATGAGATCTGTGCACAGGTGACAGGATGAATGACAGGCTGACAGAGAGCAGCAATCTCCAGATATTGTCTTTATTAACCTCAAATTCCAAAGTCAGCCTCCCTGGCTGGGGTTTGTGTAGGGTGTTTGTTTTGGGTTTGGATTTGGTTTCAGTTTCTCTTGAGCTAACATGCTATTTATAGAGCAGTTTTCCCATCCCTTGCTCTGTGGGTGTATCGAGTGTGATTCATCCAGCACGGCCAGATTTCCACACGGGGATGAACAGATTATCACAGCCCACAGCAATAATTTCAGTTCTTCATCTCAATTTTAATATCAGGAACGACTGTCCCATTAATTGTAACTTGAATTCTGTTTTAAAAATTGCATATTAGAGAACACAGAGCAGTACTAGACATTCCTTCAGTGACAGAAACCTCACTCCATCCCTTCTCTACAGCCAGAGACTCCCCATGCATTTTCACCAAATATTTTCATGATTTTCTTGCCTGCTAGAAAGGTCCAGGTCTGCACGATGAGAAGGACAAGGAGTGCTGTGACCTCACCAATTTCAGCACCTCTGCTTTGGAACAGCTCCTTCAAACCCAAGAATTGCTGGATCTTGGCATTTCTGCCCAGGGCAGGGATGAAAGGATCCATGGGAGCACTTGAATGCCAGAATACTCTGGTTCTGTCTTTAGGGGAAACATTTTATAATATCTAGAATACTCTGGTTCTGTCTTTAGAGGAAATATTTTATAATATCTAGAATACTCTGGTTCTGTCTTTAGAGGAAACATTTTATAATATCTAGAATACACTGGATCTGTCTTTAAAGGAAACATTTCGGAGATCTTAATTTAGGTTTGGAACTGCTTCAAGCCTGGTTGGTAACTAGAAAAGACAATGGACAGAGAATGAGTCCCTGTCCAGTTACTGAAGGCAGGGAAACTCTCTATTATTATTATTATTATTATTATTTTATATTTCCTTCCACTTGAAACAACAAATTATCTAAATATTCTGAGAGCAATCAGGCTGTCAGGGTCACACAAGCATTAGCCCTCCACGAGCAGGAGGCACAGACATTACAGATCTCCAGACCCCACTGCTTCCATCCTGCCTTCCAGTGAGAAAAGAACAAACACAAACTTAATTGATTCATTTCCCAGGGCAGCAGCTCAATCAGTGCTGGTGCTGAGAGGAAGAGAGAGTTGGGTTTGATATGCAAAGAATAACTGAAGACGAAAATAAATATTAGTAGTGGGGACAAGGTTTCCAAAGGGAAATCCCCTGGAGAGGTGGTGGAATTAGCTTTCCAGTTTGAGCTTCACAGAAGTTTTAATAATTTCTGTGATAGCATGGATACCATTCGATTCTAAATGCATAAATGAGAAAACAGACTGGTAGATTTCTGTCCTTTACTATCACTATTTTAACTCTCAATCTACACCTCAAAACCAGAAATACCTTAATATGTTCTTGGGAAAACAGAAGAGGTTTCCTTTCTCTTTCCATCCAACTCCCAACATCCATTGTTATATTTTATCCCTGATCTTTGAAGCTTAATATCAGTAGCTTTCATTGGAAAGCAGAAATATTGAAAATATTCTCCTAAACAGAACAAGAAAGAGAGAAATTGGTCCTATGGGGGAATTCTCTTTGTGTAGTATTTGAGTAATCCAAAGGTGTAGCTCTGCCAAAGCATTTTTCCTTAAATTTGCATAAACAGAAAAGCAATTTTCAGTGTTACTAAAGGAAACAGCTAAAAGTCTAGAAATACAATTGCCTGAATAACTTGTTATATAGCTAGAAAATTCCTGTTATTATTTATTACAGGCTCTTACTCAAAATATTGTGGGAAAATTGAGAACAAAATCTGCAAATCATTTGTTAGGCATCAAATACAAAAGAAATTCATGCTGCCCTTTGTATTTTTTCTATTCTGCTCTTAGATTCAATTTTTTTAAATATAATTTAAATGACAACTAATAGGAAAGTAGTTCCAGATATTACAATTGAGATCAAGAACTGAAATTATTACTGTGGATTATGATAATTGGAATGATAATTAAAGTGCAACAAGAAAGTTTTTGGGGCAATCTAGTTCCTACTGCACTATTAATTATGCAGATACTTGTTATTTTAACCATGGAAATTAATGACAGACAAGTAACAATAAAAGCACATAAATGTTCCAGTTCCAGTAACATTTACACAGTTCATTGTAAGAACACATAGAAAATTGCTCTTTTAAGACATTGTTTGGATTTCAAGACTTGAAAAATTAGCGGAAAACAAAAAGAAACAAACATCAGTGAAAAAACGGTCTGAAGTTCACTTGTGATTCAAAAATGACACTTTATTTCAAATATCAGCTCTCATTTTGCCCTTTCTCTCATAGAAAACCAGTTCAGATGTTGGCATAGAGAGAGAATATGAAAATTCTTAGGTTGGCAGTAGAGTCAGTAAACAGTTTTTTCCTATCCAGTTCAGGATTATTGATGTTGATATTGAGCAGAAATTACCCTGGATATGGAAAGATCCATAACTACTTCCCCACTAAACTCGTGAAAGTTCCTAGCTAAAAGTTGTCTCTTTTATTGAGTTTAGTGGAAACAACTGAGAAAATTAATTGGAGGAAGCGACAGCAAAGCTTTTTGCAGCAACAACAGTTTGAAAAACTCAATCAGTTGAATTGATTGAGCTCTCCAAACTTCTCCAAGTTCTCCAAACTTCTCCTCACATCCCTTTTATCCATATTGGGAGTGGGGAGCACAGCCTCTGTAGAAATGCTGCTATTTTTAAAGGCAAAAGAGTGCAAACGAGAGCTCTGCGCCCATTGGGTATGAGAACTAATAGAATAGAATAAGGAACTTTTTATTTCTGGCTGCGCCAACTGCTGGACTAATTTCCCAAGAGCCCACAGAGCAGGGAACGTGGACAGATCCTAATGGATCCAACCTCATGGAACTAATGGGAAAAAAATTATTAGCACATTCATTCACAGGGTTGCTAGTGTGGGGTGAGAATTATGCTATTAAAAAAAAAAACTGCATTCTGTAGCTCAAAACCCACAAGGTTTATCAGAACAAATGATGTTTCCATTTGATATCATTGTTTTCTTTGTTTTATTTTGTTTATCTTTGTTTGTTTTCGTGCCAACAAATGCTTCCATTTGCACAAGTGCAGCTGTGCTCGATGCTGGATTTTCTGTACCTGTTTCTGGAAGTCAGTGGGAAGAAATCATTACCAGCATCTCTAAAGCTAGCTGCTAATTGAAATCCAAATTTAGTTCAGGGAGAAAAAGATAAACTCAAAATAGGTCTATGCAAGAATTGAAATCCAAATTCAGTTAATTAAATAATTGAAATTCGAGTTTAGTTTAAGAAGGAAAACTCCAAATAGGTCTATGGAAGAGATGGAGTGTCATGAGAGTTGTCTCAGTAATGAGCAGTTTTTGGTAAATATATGATACAGGCAAGGCAATCTGAGGATTATTTTAAAAGGTGATCAAATGGCAACCAGTGAATTGTGTCTTTTGAGTTGAATTTTGTTTGAGGTGCAGTCTGTGCCTTGGTTTCTTCAGGTTCCCTTGTACTGACAGGGTCCTGTTGGATTAGTTGTGTCAACTGAGCTCTCTAGGGTATTAAAAAATGAGAAAAATATGTATTTTCTATAGCACAAATATTCCAAAGTAAATTGAGTCCTCTATTTAAATCTCGGTTAAAATCAAGAATGGTTAAGGATGCAGGGAACTTAAAAATATTACTCATGATAATCAATGTGATAAAGAAAGACTGGCCAGAGAAGTTTTATAAAAAAAAAACAACAAAACCAAGAGTTACTATGTTTATTATCTAGGTCTGAATCTGTGTTTTCAGCTCCACATTTATGAACCTCTAGTGCTCAAATTAACAATAAGAGTGTGTGTGAGTGAAAATAGAGACGTGTCAGGCATTTTATCCAACACCCAGTCTCTGACACTATAATATATATGTATAATTTTAACCTTAATTCTTCCAAGGAACATTTAGAACTTCACACATTCAGACTCCTGTGTGAAGAAAGATCACCGATCATGGCAGATATTCAGAGCAGAAACTGTTTTTCAAAAACTAAAAAAATTAATTTCTTCAAAAATGTGCTGTGGAGTAACAACCTCATGAGTTTTGCAAACCTGTTGAGCAATTCATCTTTAAAAGCATTTAAATCCTAGTACATAGTCCTGTCTGTATTCTGCTTTATTAGCTGAGCTCATCCAAACCTTTGAGTGTCTACCCAATTTCTCTTCAAAAATAAATAATAAAATGCTCAAATCCACACTCCCATCTTCAAAAATTAATTTTTTTCCATTCAAGTCCATACTCCCATCTTCAAAAATTAATTTTTCTCTATTCACCTATGCAAGTCATCTCTCTGAAAAAGAAAAAATTAGGTCTTTTTGTGAGCTGCCTGTGATGTTCAATGATCCCACCCATCTTCATTGCCTTTCTCACCACAGACCTTAGGTGACTCTGAAGCACTGAAAGTTTGGGAACTCCACTTTCTTTCCAAACAAAAGGTTGAGATTTGGGAACTCTATTTTCAAACAAAAGACTGAGATCTGTTTGATCTATGGACATGAGAAACAACAATAAGATTCTGAATTCGGAAAGTAATTCCAGTTACAGAAGCTCATGGAACAGTTTTCAGATTGGACAAAAATGCAAAATGCAAGAGACCACTTATCATTTTAACAGATGAGTGAAACTAATTACTCTTCATTTGTTCAAGGGATTATTTCAAGAAAAACGAGGTTGGTAATGTACTCTGTGGCACAAAATTCTGCTCTCTTTGTGGCAAAGAAAGGGAGAGGTCAAAGAGCTCTATTTGTCCTATGTGGACTGAATGAGCTCAGTAATTTTGAAATTCTGAGAAATGTGAATTTCTGACAAGCGTGAAATTTGCCCACAGTTCGTGTTCACATGCTTATCAAACTAGCAATTGTCACAACAAAATGACTGAACATGGGAATTGACAAACCTACACAGAAGTCAATATTTTATTACTACCACAAGAGAGATTGTGAAGCTGTTCCAAAACTGTGTTCTTCAATCTGGTCTGCAATGCAAGGGAAAAAAAAACAATAACAATACAAAATACAGGAAAAAAAATTTAAAAAACCCTGAAGCATGTGATGAAATCCATCTTTACTTAAAGATGTGAAATATTTAATTTAGACAGAGTATTAGCCTGAAGGAAGTCAATAAAACTGTTCACAAAAGAGCTGAAGAAAGTGAACAAGAAGCCCAGCCTTGTCTCATACCTATAAACGATATATTTTTCATCTACACAGCAATCATCATTGTAAAATATTTCATTTAAAAACACATCAAGCTTGCCTTCTGATGCTAGAACAACTCTACAATAAATCCAGCAGCTCTCAGGTGAATTTGTACTCTCAGGGTAATTGTTGGTTTGACAGAGGAAGTATTGAAGCTGAGATGTTAAAAATAAGCTTTTTAGTATTAGTAAAAAAATTCTTTGAGATCACTTTGAGATTACAGAGCAGCTCCCTTTTTGCCCTTTACAAACTCTTATCAAAAGTTCTTACTATGATTTTTTTGGGGGTGAGGAGATTCTAAAGGGCACATAAATGTGTATGATCTAAATATTCCATTATATTTATTTCTGTTGGGGCTGATGGAGTTTTTTCATGAGCAGAACTTGGCATTCTACTTTCAGCACCTTTTCCTTTGTGTGAATTCAACACGAGCATACCAGGAACCCAGAAAGTTTTGTCTTTCATTTTGTTCCAATTTTTCAGTTTAGCAATTGAAGATCCTGTCCCTAAATTATTATTTTGTCGTTACTCCTCCTGTACTTTCTGGAAATAATTTTTGAAAATCGCTTGTGACATCTCCAAAAGCATCTGAGGCTGCAAAAGAAGCCTCTCTCCACGCTAAAAAAAGTATCAGTTTTGCATGATCTGAACTGAATTGTTGGCAGTATGATCAGATTTCTAACAATCGCTTTTCTTTTTTAGGAGAGCATCGATTTGGGTGAGATCATGTTTTCCCTCTGCTATTTGCCTACTGCTGGGAGAATGACACTGACAGTCATCAAATGTAGGAACCTCAAAGCAATGGACATAACTGGTGCATCAGGTGAATTTACTTCTTTTAAATAACAAGGCAGAGCCTTTTCAGGCAGGGAATGAATGAGAACTCGTTGTGTTTTGTGTGTTTAACTAGGCTGTGGGGTGGAAGCAGCAGGAAAAAGGATGCAGACCGTGTTTGGGTCTGACAGTCAGAGGGTCTGTTCAGAATTCCCATAATTTTCCTTTGCATTTACAGCCTGATAAAAGCAGTGTTCACCAGGGACGCTCAAATATTTGCAGTTTTTCACCTCGGCAATATAACATTCCAAATGTTCAATATTCCAAACATTGTTCTTACACTGCACGTTAGGATGGCTTTGAGTCCAAACGCATGAATTGATTCTGTGTCGCTCAGATCCGTACGTCAAAGTGTCGCTGATGTGCGAGGGACGGAGGCTGAAGAAGAGGAAGACCACCACCAAGAAGAACACTCTGAACCCCATTTACAACGAGGCCATCATCTTTGATATCCCCCCAGAGAACGTGGACCAGGTCAGCCTCTCCATCGCGGTGATGGATTACGACAGGTAAGCATCACTGGATTTATGACTGCTGAGACAATTCCTGGCATTGCAAGTGCCTGTTTCTGCCTCCTGGAGCTCACAGCATCTTTAGAGGCACAAAAGGTAAAGCCTTGGGGCATCTTCCTGGAGAGGTTTGAAGATTCCACACATTTTAGAGCATGTGGCATTTTATTTGTGTTGTAAATAGCTGGGATGAGGAAGAAATGTCGCTCAATCTTCCTTCAGGCCACTAGCCTTGGCTATTCCTGTCCATATCTGGTGGCTGAATTGGGTAAAAGCTTTACAAATCAGGTATGTCTTCCACCTTAAAAAAAGCCCCTCCTGCCTCTAATTTCTATTTAAATAGCAGGTATTCGAAACTAAAGGAAATTTGAATGAGTAAAAAATAATCAGGTGCTGACTACGTCATTGAATAAGTCATAATTAATTCCTCGGTTGATTCAGTAAAACAACCTTCCAATATGTAATTTGGGTTCAGCCCCCACTGATAACAGGTCTAAGCCCCAATTACCTGTGGCCCCGCTGAGAACTGACAGGAAGAGCCTCCTGTCAGCTCAGAGCGACTCAGGCACTGCAGGTTGAACAAGACAGTGACTGACAGCTCCTCCCCGAGCCAAGCCTGCCTCGTTCAAGTGCTGTTAGTAATGAGCTCTGCAGATTGCAGGGCAAATAAGCACTGAAAGTCCAATTTAGCAACATCTCCCGTCAGGTTGTTTTGCCATCAGACTTCTGGTTGTTCTCCAAGTCCTGCCAGGAAGGCTTTCTCAGTCTGAGTGGAAGTGGCACCGAGGTGCTGGTAGCAGGGAAGGAGCACAGCAATTTGCCCACTTTCAGTCCTGCTCAGCTCCTTTCCTTGCTGGGAGGAAATTGGAAAGCATTTTTTGGAGGTACAGAGAGTCCAGGTAGAGAAAATTACTTTCTGGGGTTCCTCAATGGGTTTATGGCACTGCGAGGAGCATGAAGTATTAAGGTTTAGCCTATTACAGTTTGACTCTTCCCTTGCACATTTTTGGCTGAACTTCCAAAGATCACAACAGCTAGAGCTGAGAAATAGCTTCTGAAGTGATGTCTGAAGGATTTGCAGCAGGAAATGTACTCCCCAGCATTTTCCTTCCCCTTCCTCTCCCACAAACTTCAAGCATATTTTCCTTCCCGATAACTCTGTGCATTATAACTCTTTTCTGTCCTTGTGTCTTTTGGGTTGTAACCTTTTAATGGCAAGGGTTGTGATTTCATTGCTATTTTTATAGCTGCTAGAAGCCCTCTGCTAGTGGCTGGAGGTTTTTGATGTTACCATTATGGAATTTAATATTCCTCTACTACCATTAAAGCTAATATCTGTAATAAATGATGTGAAAACTTCGGTCGTGTATTCTGCGCTGCACTGACCCAGCAAACAGAATTGCGTACCAGATGTTATTAAGACTATTTTTTATTAAAAATAAATCCTATCTCTCTCCAATTCTCAGAGTAGGGCACAATGAGGTCATCGGAGTGTGTCGGACAGGAATTGATGCTGAAGGGCTTGGAAGAGACCATTGGAATGAAATGTTGGCTTATCCAAGGAAACCAATAACTCACTGGCATCCTCTAGTAGAGGTAAGAAGTAGCAAAATTCTCTCCTTGGTATCAAATATTTTTCTCCCTCACATTTATGGGCTTCTGAGGATCGTGAGAATCAGTGCAGCACCTAGAGATGAGGTACAACATCATTAGCACAACTTAAATCTGGTTGCATGGGTTTGTTTTTCACTTGAAAGGGCCTTTTCAAAAGCTGTTTCCATGATGCTCTGACAGCTCTGTAAGATTACATAAAGACATTTAAAATTTCCAGAGATTACGATAAAGAGCTTACAGCTACTTGGAAGAGACCATTTGCAAAAAATCCAAAAGCAATCATTTCCTATTCAAAACTCTTTAGCACAAACTGGTGTTGCTAAAACATTCACCTGGAACTGGCCTGCAAATCAGACTGAATTGTGGCAACAAACCAGCAGCTCCCTCCAGAGTTATTCAACAGACACTGGCTGGAAGCTGTTTCGGATGTAGAGGTGATTTTGTCCAGAAGTCCATGGGTTTGGCTTCCCTCTCCAGTCTGCTGGAGCTCTGGACACAAAATCCTCCCAGCTTTGGGCTCAGAAAGACTCCCACTGGAGCCTCAGGAACCATCAGGGACTCAGAGGAACTGTTTAGTCCACCACAGAACAATCTCTTAGAAAAATTAGTTGCTGCCTGAGACTTTTGATTTCCCCACTCTGTAGCACAGCACGTCCTGTGACAGGGAGAAAAGCAGAATATCATGGCTTTGGGAAAACCCCAAGAGCAGCGTGGGGACAAGGAAACTGAGCCAAGGCAGCAGGGAAATGTCTTTTAGAGGTTCATGGCTCTGTCTGGTTTGGGGACAGAAGTTGGTGCCCTGTTGGTGAAATAAAGACATTCCTGGGAAAGGAGTCAAAAGCATTTTTAGGTCACTTAAGAAATTTTCTTTCCATTATTAGTTCGGCTGGAGACTTTGATGCCGGAGACATTGATGCAGAGACTAGAAAGGGTCTAGATGCGATCTGGATTCTTTTTTGAGAGAGTCTCTCAGCCTCTGAAATGAGTGTGATGCACAGCCAGCTATGATGACATTTGTAAAATAACGATTTTTCTTGCAGCTACCTGGCCGAGCAACCAGTTTTGACAGCCAGGGATCCTGTTCCTCCCCAAAACCACCACTCACACCCTGAGGAGCAGAGTGGATTCATCGTGGGCAGTGTCCAAACCTCCCTCGTATCCCCCATCTCCATAAACAAGGTTCACCTCCTGCAGATGAACTGTATCCTTATTTTTTTATCCAAACACATCCTATTCCAAGTCCTGTATGGCAGTTTATAATCATTTGGTAATGTATGAATGAAGTCGACTCGAGTTGAATATAACCCTTCCTCGTGGAAATTCTTTCACCTGTTCCATCTCTGGCACATATCCAGTGTCATATTCAAGCAGAGTTTTGATGGGATCTGTATCTTTCCATAGGCGAAGAAATCAGAAAAAAAAATCCCTCCAGCAACTCAAAACTACTGCAGCTTTTCACCCCTAATTCTTTTGAGGGAGAGCAAACAGCCACATACATCTCATGTAGTAAATTTATTCTAAATTGCACTAAATCCTCTCTGACTTTGCAAGCTAGCACTTCAAACTGAATATTACGTGGGGAAAAAACCCAACTTGTCGTCACGTTTTGAGTGTCTGGAAAACCAGTTCATTCCTTGGGCAGGGAGGAAGGGCTGAGCTAAAGTCCAATGAAGCCAGTGAGAAGAATCTGGTGGTTTCCAGGGGTTTTAGTGCAGCCCTTCGGGAGCAGGAGGCAGAAATGGATCTATGCAGTTCCACTTTTCCAGCACTCACGGTGACGACTGCATCTCTACACAAATCAAACCGCAGAGGAGAGAATGCTCAGAGGTAAAGGAATTTGTTTAATATGATTTATCTCTTCAGAAAATTGACCAAATGTTGCATTGGCCCACAATAGCTTTGTGATTCCTGATTTAATGCGACAGGCGATGATTTCTTTGAAGTTGTTTCAGCTGAGTGCATAACACACGTGGAGTTTAGTTTCTGGCTGCTGGCTGGAGGCCTCTAGAAATATTTACTAAATGTGAACTGGGGATGTGTTTTCTGTCAGTGTATGGAGAGAGAAATTGAAATGTGACTATTTTACAAGCGAGTAGACTCATTTATTAGAATACACAGTGACAGCAAATGCAAAAAAAAACCTCAAAAAACCAACTATTGCCGGTAATCAGATCCTTTAAAAACTAGAAGAGAACTACATATTATTTGGTGGATTTATCCCTAAACACTGCAGTTTACCTCAAGCAGATAAATCAGGTTGTTACTTTCTTTTTCCCTTTTTTCCTTTTCTTTCTTTCTGTGAAGAGCGCAGCCAAGGCTGCACGATTGGGTGTGAGATTTTGAAAGCTGGACTGTAATTAGAAAAAAGCTCTGGTGGTGACACTTTTTGTACCTTTGCAATATAAATGAAGAAAGATGAGGAGACAGACAGAGTTTTCCAAAAGTGCATTTTTGCAGCAGAAAATTATGATAATGAAAGAAACTTTGTGATTTAATCTAGGTATGAAGAGGAAAGGCCATTCTGGCAAACTTCTGTATAATTATTTTGGGTTGCTTTAGCCTGGCAGACACAGAATATACTTCTGAAGGTCCAGTCTTGCCATGCTACTCACTAATTTTTAAGTCACTAATTTTTAAAAATTGTCTCAACTGCTCCAGGAAAGTTGGCAAGGTTGGTCTTAAATTCACAGGTGGAAAAAGGAGACAGATTTTATACCTTGCCTCCTGTGCCTATGAACACAGCAAGCAAGCAAATAAATATGAAAATAAATCTTTCAGACAGTCTTTACCAATAATAAAAAAAAAAA
>VZRM01003034.1:41402-52872 GCA_013397955.1 Grantiella picta
ATATATAAAAAAATATATATATGTGGAGATTGAAAAACTATTTTGTGTATACATTTATCTTAATAGAAATTATATCAGCAGTGGCCTTTGTGGCCTGGAAAATACTTTTTGTAATGTGGTACTGTAACAGTTAACTAAATATTCTTTGCACTTTTTTGCACCTAATATCCAAAAAAAACGAACAAATCCACTATCAAATGTAGCATAAGTGTTCAGCAATGAGCAAAGTATTTTTACCTATTTTATTGTTCTCTCTGGGCATCCTGTACGTTTCATCATGGGCAGTAAGGTATTTCAAGATTCATCTCCTGCAACTTTAATTGTTGTCACATACCAAAGGCTCAGTTTGTGCTCCCTTGTTGTGTTATTTCTGGTATCGTTGATAACATTAGGGAATGACTTCAGTGTCTGAACTGGCTTGATGGGTGCTCTGCATCTAGGAGAGATCAGGCTGCAAAACCAGCAGGACACCTCACTCCAAAAATGATTCCCTCAGCAATTATATTAATCCCTTAGCAGTGAATCATGGAATTAGTGGGAAAGATATTTTTTTCCCCCCATTGTTTTCTTAGCTATCTCAAAAGGCAGGATTTGTACTCAGTACCTAAACCATCCATTGGCCTCAGAGCCTGGTTCACTCTTTATTCTGACATCACAGCAGCACCAAGCAAGAGCTTAGCACAGTTTAAGTCAAGGAGTACCTTGCTTGATGGAGATATTTATCGAGGAATTTGAAATATTTTCATTTGGACAAGTTGCAAGTTCCCTGCTGCCATCCCTATTTTTATTTTTTTTTTTCCTGTTTATCCACATTTCTCCCGTATCTCATGGATTATTGCACTCCATGGCCTCAGCATTGGATCATTCTGCCCTTCTCCTCACCCAGCAAGCACTCAGCTCTTTCCCCACCATCTCTTGTCCATGCTGGCCTTAGGAATATACGAATTGGTCAGAAATAAACCACCCAGGAATTTCCCCTGTGACATTTCTTCTCCAAGTAATGGAATTCTTTCGACTTCTTGCGTTTAAGTAACAAAACTATACATTTTTCTTGCAGAATCGCCACTACATTCAATATTTTTTAAGGAAATATTGGGGAAACAATAAATGTTTTCATTGGGTTGATTTTTTTTTCCAGGGGGAAAAGCAATTAGCTAATTTCTTCCTGTGGATGCACTTTTGGAGCAATATGAAAAAAATTGAAGTTATTTAAAAAAAAAACAAACTCATTTGATCCATCCGTTTTCTCCACTTCAGCAACTTTTTAATTGGATGCAATGTAATCCTTTTAAAAATTTTTAACATGATGATGTATGACGTATACACGACAGTCTAGTTCCAAGATCATTTTGCTATCTCTTTTCTATAAACTTTTATAAGTACTAACTTTTTATTACCCTCCATCAATTTAACAGGCTTTGTACATCTGAAATCATTTGACTGCACTTTTCGAGTGAACAAACATCTAAAAAAGGGTATTTTAGAGCTCAGTAATAAGAGTTCTTCTTCTGCTGAAAATGTAATATTTTTCAGAGATCCATAAACGTGCTTGGAAAATTAGAAAATCACCTTATTTCAGCATGCAAAAACCTAGGTTTGCACATACAACTATTTGCACTTGCTGGATGTACAATCATTATTATTTAGCCTTTCTATTGCCACAGAACACCCACAGCTAATTAGAAATATTTTTCAGTTAGTGATAAACACTTGAAAAATCTGTACTGAGTTCCTTGACCTGAAAAGTTTATATGACATTAAATCTACAAATGCACGTGCTTGAAAATTTATTCAGTGTTAAAATGTGCCAATCAGACAGTGAGGTGACTTTTGGACAAATCTCATGTAAGGTGTGTTAGACTATCCAAAACGTGGATAAAATATACTTATACATCAGAAATATTGATGCATGTTTTAATGGGACATTTTCTCTCTCATTCACAGCACGGCAGAGACTCAGTTTAGCTCGAGATTCACTTTCCTTTAGCTTCTGAGGCTTTCCAGTGTAAACTGAGCTCTCTGAAAACAGCTAAATCATCCCAGGGCAAACCACAGAGCCCGGAGAGGCTAAGGGAAATGTGGCTGTAGACACAAAGCTGTTTGATGTTTGCAAATGCTCTGAAGTGGAAACCTTCCTCCTGAAACTGATAATAATTCCAAGTTTTATTACTTGTCCATTCTCTACAGTAAAACAGGACAGAAAAGCATCAGCATTAGGCACAGGAGTTCATTGAGGTGCTGATCACAGCATTTGCCTTTTCCAAGGCAAATAACACCTTCACTTCAACAAGTGTCTTTTGTTTACTCATCCAGATGGATAAATATCTCCTGCACGATTCCCTTTCCCTAAACCCTGGGAGCTGACAAGTTTTCAACAGCATGCAGGAAACCAACAGCTAGAAACCTGAGAGAAAGCGAAGCTGCAGGTGGGATTGAAATTCCACAGGGGAATCTGGTGAGGAACATGGAGCTCACAGCTCCACTCTAGTGCTGAGTGCTGAGGGATGCTCCATGCCAGCAGGTGCTCAGGGCTGTGATTGTGTGTTTTATCTGATAGTCTCTCGACAGTGTTGCTGTTGCTGGGAAACCTTTACAGGCGCAGAGAGGAGAATGCCCCAGGGATTGCTATTCAAATTTCCTTCCACCCTAGTGTAGAGTGTGATTCTTGTGTTCCACGGGAGCTTCTGGAAGGGCAGAAGGCATGCTGAGTGTGCAGAGCAGCAGGAATCAGTTTGGCACTGTGCCATCATGATGAATATTCATTTTTTGGGGTGAAGGACAAGGGTTTGTGCCTTGCTGATCCAAGGGAGGACATTTCTTACAGCACTCTGCGTTGCCGAATTGCTGATATTGTTGAAGTTCCTCAGTATCAACATCACCAAAATATGATTGATACATATATATGCAGGTTCTATAGGTTGCCAGAATGCCAAAGCTCCCTCCTGTGGAAAAGAAATGGTGATTCCCTGGGAGGTAAGTCAAGGCAGCGTGTTCTGGAGGTTGGATCTGCAGGAACCCTCGGAGTGCTGTGATGAAAGTAAAGCTGCTCTGGAATAATTTATGAAAACAATATGTTGGGTTGACTATTGGTCCTGAATTAGGTGAGTTCAATAAATCTACTATAGGGAAAAACAGGCAGAAAATGTTTGACAGGGGAGTGTCTCTCAGAAGCCAGAGAGTTGTATAAAATATTAATATCCAGCTGGGTGGCCTGGGAGAGTGGAATGATGTTACGGCCAGGCTGAAAAATACATCTCATCTGAAATGGTGAAACCCCAAGCAGGCATAGGGAAAAAGGCATGGAGAAGATCAAGAGATCGGATTTGGAAGAGAAAATATTTGAGTCAGAGCAGGCTAGGAATGCAAAATATTGCTGAAGTTTACGGAGAAAATAGGCTTGGTTGCTCTCCCGTGAATGGATGGGAAAGCTTGAGGAAGGACAAACATGCATATAGACTTATTTTCAATGCCATTTATCTGAAATATTTAAGTTTGCGTATTTCAGCTTAAATATTTAAATACCATTCTATTTTTAATGAAGTGGAGTGTTCACAGACTCCCGGAAAGGAAAGTTGCAAATCCATTCAGGCTGCCTGGGTTGGCACAGTTATGGCAGACAGAGTGTCCCAAAGGCCAGAAAAATTAGAGAATTTTTCTAGAGAAAATTTTTCTAATTAGAGAATTAGTGAAATCTTGCCTCTCCCCTGGAGAGGTGAAGTCAGGGAGCCTGACACAAAAAGAGAACTGAATATTGCTTTTAAATACTTTGGGGTATTTTCATGCTTCAGAAATGCAAACCCCTGAAGTAAAGTAAATCTATCTATGCCTCTACCCAGGAGGAAAATAATATAAAATTAAACAAAGACCAGAGAATGAAAACTTTCTGTAAAGTCAATAAAGCTCTGGAACATGTTCTAAATTGCTTTCCTGTGTAGAATAATGATGTAGATTTAAGTCCTGATTTCCTGGGACCTCTTAGGTTAAAAAGGCAAGGCTATGTTTTTGATTATAAAGCAATATTTTCCTGCAGGTATAGAATTCCTAATTTCCTGACCCTGTGTGATTCCAACTATCAGAGACGTTCCAAGGAATTCTTATCAACATCTCAGGCAGGAATTTTAGGCACTTAAGATTAGCAGCGAAAAAAAAGGAATCTGGTTTTTTGTGGACACTTTCTAGGTTAATTTCAAGAGAAATTGTGGGCTCTTGGATGTTTTTGTGAAGCAGATAAATTTCCATAAATACAGTCTGCAAGGGGAGAGACAAAAAGGGTGAAGTTGCCTTTTTCAACATGCTACGAGTTGAGACTGGAAATAGGAGCAGAAGTGAAGAGGACTGAGCAAGAAGATGTTTAAAATCTCTTGTGACGCCTGAGCTATGAACAGGAGACAAGAGAGGAGGGGAAAAGCTTATAGAGGATGAAAAGAGCCCTCTAGAAAATACAATACAATACAAGAAAATAAAATAAAACAAAATAAATAAAATGAACTATTAGAAAGAAAAGTGTGAAATATAAAAAAGGGTTGAATAGCCCCTTCAATAGAGAAAAATACATGTGTAACAAATATTTTCAAAAAGAAAGTGTTTTTTGATGTGATTCCCCTACCTCATATCCTGTAATTTGCAAGCTCACAAGGGTAGTGGGAGCCAATTTCAGCTCCTGAGTTTATTCTTACAATAAAAACAACCACACAGATTGCTCTCCCAGAGGATTCCCAGTGCAAAGGGCACTGGAGTTGCTCGTGGCACATCCTTCCCCCATAACTGAGGCATCAAAAGGACATTCTCCACACATATTCACATTTTTCTCCCAATGCTGTAATGACCTCTTATCTATTTGCACCTGACATAGGCTGGAAAATCTCCAGTAGGTGAAAAAACATTTTTAAATAATGTCTCCACAATATTGAAGTTTCTGACAAAGAGGGCTTGAGTCACCAAGAGGAAACCCCTCTGGAAAAGCTGCTGTGGCACACAAGGTGCAGATTTGGTTTTCACGTCAGTGGTCATTGGGCTGCTGCAGGAGCTCATTCTCCGCTGACTCAAAAATCTGAAATCATAATGACGGTGAATTTCTCATTAATACCCCAGCGGTCTTTGAGCATGAACAGCCCTGGAACTGAGATTTCAGCCAAATCCCATCTCCTCCTGTTCTTCCTATTCACGGAGGTTCGGCTGAATGACGAATTCTTCCTCCTCTGTCCCAAATTGTCCCCCAGCAGCGGGTGTGCTGGGAATGTTTCACCCTGGCAGTGGGTTCCTCTTATTAAAAATCCCAGTGATCAATAGAGGACCATTACTGCCCTGACTGTGGTTTTCTGAGCCTTAATTGTGTAATAATAGTTATGAGGGAAATGGCTGCATAGCTGAGCAAGGCAGAGAATTGCCAGCTGGGATTATTTTTGTCAATGGATGTGTGTGGATGGATGGATGGATGGATGGATGGATGGATGGATGGATGGATCTTTCTTCTTCGTGGAAATGGAGATTTGGCTCCCACAGAAAATGGAAAAAGGAGTTTTTGTGGGCATTTCACACCCTCACATTTATTCCTTTCAAGCTTTATATCTTATAACAGTTTAATGATCTTAATTGTCCTTACAGCACAAGAACCTGATTCATTTATTTAAATACAAACTTTTCAGTCCTTTGTCCACCAAGGTAACTTTGGGCTAGAAAATCACAATGACTGACGAGAAAATACAGCTTTATCTTAGCCTGCAGCTGCAATCTGCACAGCTGGATTTTTCTGTGTCCCTCTCCAAGGGAGCACTATTGCACTTTAGCCACTTGCCAGTAGCAGACAAAAAAAAAGTGAGGTTTCAGAGGATTAACCCCAAAAATCCTGGGTTTTGTTCTGCCTGCACAGGGCAGGCTATGAAGTCAGAGCAGTCCTACCCAAAGAGGGATTTATGATGAGCAATCTTTGCTGGGAAAAGAGATTTTATTCAAATTATTCCAACATGGCTTTTTGATTTTTTTTTTTTGCCTTGTTTCATGTACTGCTGTTAAAAACTTTTCTTCAGTTAAAAATGTTAAAGTAGTTAAAAATGTTAAAAGAGTTAAAAATGTTAAATGTTAAAAATTTCTCTTTTCTTTTTCTTAAGACAGAACTTTATAATTTAATCTCTAGCAGGGCAAAAAGTGGTACTAAAGTACCAATCTATTCATGCACTGAAAATAATATTGATGCAAAAAAAAAAAAAAAAAGGAAAAAAAGCCTTTCTGCAAAAAATACCTGTGGCAGCAAAATATAAAGATGCTGACAAAAAAACGTTTTGCATTTTGTGTGACTTCTTCTGACTAGAATTAGAGTATTTCACCTCCCTTTTTGAACTATCTCAAGAAGAACACGAAATGCTAAATGTATCTAATGTAGATCTAATAGCTATTGAAATAATATAGCACAATAAAAGCGATTCAATTCAGCCTCTTAAGGCGTAGCATTAACAATACACATTTATTTCTATATTTTGCATTGCTAAAAAAATCTACTCATAATCGCCTTATTTCAAATACACCAGAATTCCATCATGCTTTCAAAAGGAGGTTAATCACCTGCTACTTTATATGCCATAAAATTCTTGTTTTAATTAAAATGAAAATATTTTCTTCATATCACGACAACAGACCATGAAATATATCCAGCAAAACCACTCTGTAGGTCTTTTTAATACATCATTTCCTCTCAAAGCACAGCACTGTGTTCTTGACCAACCCAAAGCTGAAATCCAGCAGGAGAACTGATACTGATTTCAGTTCCTTTTGCATGAGATGAACCCAGAATGGTTCCTCTTACATCCACCATGGATTTTTGTCACTTTCAGACAACTCAGACTAAATTAGAAGTTTTCAGTGCATCTCCAGGGTGTGAACTGTTTATTGCAAATGCTGATTTTACTAACACTGGTGAGAAAGATGAGCCTCAGCTGCCTGAAATGGTAAATAAAACTGTCTGTTTACGGAGTCAGACATGGAGGTGATGTATTTTTACAGATTTTTCCTTTTTAGCGGTGGCCTACAGGTTTCCAAAAAATGCCATTCTGTTTTGAAGCTCAGAGGGTGTGTATAGAAGAAACCTTTCCTATGTGACTTTTAGATAGTCCTGTTGCACCTCAGATATAAAGCACTTGTTTCAGTTTATATTTCTATGGAAAAAAAAAATACTGAACAAAATTTAATTTTGTTAAATAAACAGAAAGTTATTTCTCAAGAGAAGGCAAAAGTATAGATATATATATTTAATATTGTTCTTTGTTTCTCTTTCTGCCAAGTGTAAGTCCAAATTCTTTCTATTCTTCTCTCTGTGGGTGAGCAGTTTCTGTGGGATATGTTGGACTTAAACACACATGGCTAGGGTGGGATGTGGTGTGTTTTTTATCCTAGAAATTGGCGCTGAGTGGATTGGGAGTTCCAAAATCTTCTTCCTTCCTTCCTTCCTTCCTTCCTTCCTTCCTTCNATCCCAAGAACTTGTTGTCCAAGCTACATTCCAGCTTCAGTGCAATCCTCATGGAAAATGGAGCAGGGGGAGGAGAATAGAAATTAATCACATTTTTCTCCAGCACAGAACATTGTGTTTTCCCAGCGTATGTTTGTTTGTTTGTGGGGAAGGAGTTCCAAAAGGTAGGAAGTTAAAATGGAGTTCCTGGCTGTAGGAAACATTGACAGCAAAAGGAAAATAAATAAACTCGCCCAATATTTAAATACTACGTATTTTGAAATATCGAAAGGAAGCACCCAACACAATGCCTGACAGAATACAGAATAAGCATCTTTGCTGTGACAATGAGGGTTCTGGATTTGGCCCTAAGAGGCCCAAACTCTAACAGAACTCCCTACCTTTAAAATTACCTTTATGATTAGATCAGAAACGTCGCCAAGTCTATGTAGCTTACCAAGAACTGCAGAGTTCTTCTCAGATTTTGTCTCTTCTTGCTATGTGGTGTTGGCTGCCCAAGATCTAATATTAAACCCCTGACTGTTTTAGCAACCTTTATTCAGTGTTCATGATGTGACTTTTTCAATGAAGTCTGTGATTTAATACCTAGGCATTGTTCAAGTCAATATCCTTGGCTTCTGCGTTATAGAGACGAGAAAACAAAACTTTTTTGACCTTGTGCTCCTGGCTTTTTGTATGCGCTAAATGGCCATTTGTGAAACTTGACAACATCAATTGTACTACTGATAGTAAATGGGGTTTTTTTTGCACTAGCCTTTGAGAGCTGTAACACATTTCAGTATTTTTACAACGTATTCTCTAGAGAGTGTGGATCTATTTGTCAGTTCTGGAAAAAAAAATATGTTAACGATGAAACCTCAAAAGATGTTATGAAGTGTACAGTTTGTGATAATTTTATATTTTAAAAAAGATGAGAAAAACAAAAGAATTCATTTGAAAGAATTTTATTCTAATTGTTTCATATGTATTTTGAACAAGAAATAAAGTGATTAAAATTATTCACTGCTTTCTGTCGTTCTTACGAAAGCAAACTTTTCAAAAGCAAATAAAGATCATAGGTGGATTATAATGCCCCAGGCTGAGCAGCCCTGTCTATATCTGAGGTGTTTTCTTCTCATAAAACTGTTACTTTAAAATTCTACACCACGGAGAAGCAAAGGATATTTTTGCTACAAGATTTGCAAGGTTCAGGACACAATGCCTTTGAGTGAAAACAATTAAATCAAGTGGTTCCATTATTACTTTGTATAATGCTTTTCACATTATCTTCCATTTCCTGCTATGATATTGTTTTCTGTAATCTTCCAAGTCATTAGGCCATGTTTTAAATAATGGATTAATTATTCAATTTAATATTATTAAGGTATTTAAGAATGTTGAAGTATTTCACTAAAGTGACACGAGCCTAATTTCCATCTTCCTTGGTTTTAGCTGAAAAATCACACCGATCAAAAAGACAAGAACTTTACCACCATCAAATGGAAGAAAATAGCCAGATTTGGATAAGACAGAATTTATGTTTAAAGTTTCATACAAACAATTGCCCCTTGGCAGACTTTTGCAACTCTCTTGAAGTGAAATTATATACATATATATATATATATGTATATATATATATATATATTTGAGGTTCCCATCATGCTTCTGATCTCTGCTGGCTGAACATTAATCTATCCTAAGTCAGGTTTTTGCTAAGATAATAAATGCAATTCAGTTCTCTGCCTCAATTCAGAGACTTGGTTCACACCTACAACTGAGAGGTTCTATTTCCTTTGAAAAACTGCTTTTCTTTCTCTAGCAAGGGTAATGCCATTCCAGTTTGCCATTGCCTTTAATCTTCATAGTCTCCCTTTCACATAAAAAATGTTAATTTTCATTAGAGTGATAGGTTCTGAGGGTTGTGAATATTATAGTTTGTTTTCAAAATTTGTCTCTAATTTGCACAGAAGCAACACGATAAATCTCTAAGATTTCACTTCAGTCTATGCTACAAAATTTCTGCGTAAAGTCCTGATCCTTCTACTTCAGTCGCTCCTGAATGTATCTTCATTCCTGACAATAATCAAATTTACTCAGCCACAGAGAAGCTGGAGAATGTGCAGCTTAAAATGGTGCAAGAGCCAGAAGGGAAATCAGGAGCAGATTTGACAGGAAAACAGAATCAGGAAGAAAGGCAAACAAAACCCAGTAAAAAACATACATGAGCAAATTTTGCAGATTATCGAGTATTCTTGCACACATAGAAGAGTACTAACTTTCAGTTGCTCTACACTATCATCACAGCTTTAAAAGTGGTGCAGAGAAAATCAGGGATCAGAAGGCAATTCAGATTTCCCATCTTCTGGGCCACAAAATTACCATTTCTCCACATGGACTTGTATTTCGCATGGAATATGTGAGACTCTCCCAAAGGGAAAGCTGTGATGCATTAGGAGGCAGAAAATTATTTCAAAAATATATATAGCAACCTCTTATCCTGCTAAAACACATTGGTTCAGATAAAGAGACAGAAATACGATTTTCTCCCAATATTGTTTACTATGTCATTCTGGAAGTTGAAGAAAAGCCCTCCTGCTGCCTCTGCTGTAGATAACAACCTGGCTTTTCACTCAGATGACAGACACATGAATTTCCAGAACAAAAGGTCCTGGATGAACTCCCTCCTCTGTGCTGCTCGTGTGCAGCTCAATTGATCACTGCAATAATGCAAAACATCATTTTAAAAGCTCTGAGTCTGTGGCAGCATGACGACAGAAATCTTTATCGGTTGTCACACAGTGAAAAGTGGCATTCTGGGAGCATTGCAAGCGCTCTGATTTGCACATGCATTGATTTTGCTTAACCTGCCCACAGTGCTTAAATTGATCTATTACTCTCCCCTTTGGAATTTTAAAATGCAGCAATCACAGCCTAAGCTTTTCTGCTGAAGGGATGAAAATCCTTTCTCACACTCAGGTGTTTTCTTGCCTTCTCCAGCAAAAATTTTGTGTCCTGAGCCTTCACCCTCCACCTCTTTAAAACATAGAAATTCTCTTTTTTCCTATGTTATACATCCCATGGAGTAATGCCTTTACAGTTAAGGTGACCAACCACATTTTCCCATTTTAATTTCTTTCACAGCTTCTCAGTATAAGATTGCTGCTCTTTTTCAACACTCCCAACCTAACTAGATTGGCGATTTGACACAAAAGAGGAAAGGGAAGGGAAAGGAAAGGGAAGGAAATGGAACATTCTCAATTCCAGTGTGGTTTTGGTTCTGTAAGTTTACCACTGCTGGTGCTGCTTGGTTTTTTGTTTATAGAACTTAGTTTGCTCAGCACTGCAGGCTGGCAGATATGTCTAAATAATTGGATTGGCCAAAGAAGTTGGATTTAAAAACGGAGCTATCTTTAAACTAATTGTGCAAGGTGAGATGCTAAAGGGTAAGAATATATTGTTTCACATCTTCCAAAGCTTTCCAAGTTCCAGTTGATTGCCTGGTGACTGATGACACTTGCCAAGTGCTGGCTTCAGTCCTAGGCTCATGAGAAATCCACTGAAAATATTTTTGTATGTTGAATTCGGGCTGCTTGCTCCTGTTGGTATTGGATTAGTCACCAGAATGTGCTATTCTTCTCTTGGTCCACTGGCCCAGGTCTCGGTGATGCCAATATTAATCAAAATGCCCTAGGGCAAGACTAGAAGAACACAGACACATTTCCTTCAGCTGTTTACCTTGGAAACAGAAAAACTCAATGAGTTTTATCATCTGTCTTCAGAAGCAATGCTTGGTAGATACAGTCACAAATTACATTGAGTGTTCAGTGTCACTTTGTATTATTTAGATTTAATGCATCAATAAAGCGTCTTAGTTTGGAACATGAATTCAAATTGCATTTTGATTCAAATATAACTGTGCATTCCAGAGAAACAAATTAGATAGGTAGATAGATAGATAGATAGATAGATAGATAGATAGATAGATAGATAGATGATAGGTAGATAGATTATAAATAGATAGATAGATAGAT
>VZRM01003034.1:52891-108336 GCA_013397955.1 Grantiella picta
TAGATAGATGATAGATAGATAGATAGATAGATAGATAGATAGATAGATAGATAGATAGATGATAGATAGATGATAGGTAGATGATAGATGATAGATAAATAGATGATAAATAGATTAGATAGATAGTTGATGGATAGATTGGATAGATTAGATAGATAGATAGATAGATAGATGACAGATAGATGATTGATAGATAAATAGATAAATGATTGATAGATAGATGATAGATAGATAGATAGATAGATAGATGATAGATAATAAATATATAGAACATTTTTCTGCATACAAAGGTGTATTTTCCCCAGGAAGAAGAGTGTTCTCACTCCCTGCATCCAAGGATAATTTCTGAAAATGCAGGTGGATTCATTGCAGCTCCCAGTCCTGTTTCTGGAGCAATCCCATTGCCCTCTGTGATGAGTAAGGCCAAGATAACCTTGTTCAGTTCTTGTTTCTGGGGAGAAGCTGCCGTGTACAATCTGTAAAGGGTTTTCAGCTGGATAAATTTAATTATTGCCCATCAAGATTGCTACAGCCTAGGTTTTAATCTTGGTTTTTGTCTGTCTAAGGAACAAATTTACACACAGAGCTGGTCCTTTTGACCAGGGAGTTGCCAGATATCTCAGGTTTCTTACAAATCTTCCAATATTTGTTCTGAGGGTTCTGGCTTTTTTTATTTCCTAAAACTTCACCCTTTGACCCCACAAGAAGATACTAGGTTTTAAGCTCTCATTAAAATAAATACTATCGTTATTATTGTGCCACGAAATTGAAAGTGCAATTGAACTGGAAGGAAATAATTCCTTCTTTTTCTGAGAACATTTGTTTAAAATCAAATCATCACCATAAGAAGAGAATACTTTTTTTTACTGCCTTTCTTCTTACAGTATCTTGCTTTTCACTGAATGTTTTACTGTATGAATATTCTGAAAAAAACACCAAAACTCTTACATGTCTTAAGATTCAGATCAGGTCATCTTACTGTTGTACATGTCAATATTAAAAAGCTGAATAGTTTCATTCCCAGTGGCAACCTGGGCTAGGAATAGGAGTATAACTGTATTCCAGATGCAGAATTAATTCTTGAATGGACAATGAGAACATTTGCAGCAGTGAGAATTTGGAAGCATGCAGTATTCCCACTGCCAATTTATAAAAGCATAAACTGCAGCCGAGAGCCAAAAGAGAATCAAAATGAAAACAGCAGGAGGAAAGAAGTTCTTGAGAAATAAAAGAGAATGCAATCTTTTTTGAAGAGAATTTTTCCCCTGAAGAGAATTAAATTTCCCCTGTGCTTCCTCCTTACAGATAAACTGCAATTCCACCTGCAAGTCTGCAGTTCTGTGTCTGTGTTTCTCCAAAAAAATGTTAAATTTGTGCCAGCAAGGACTCTACAGAGAGATTCCCAACAGATGACTCCTCCAAGAACACTCTATCTAAAACTGCTGAAGTTCAATTTGATTTGGTCAATAAAATGAAAATGAGTCCTCTGACAAACAGCTAAACTGATTTGGTGCCTTTTGAGGCATTTAGGAAAAGTAAACATATCCCTCTTGGATGTCTCCTTCAGAGCCCCTTAAATACCCAAAGTTTCTCATGTCATCAATAACAGATGCAGGTAATACGCTGCTTTATCTGTTTTATACTGCCTACAGTAATAATCTGGATAATCACAGCTGACATTTCACTGTGTGCCTAAAATCAGATGTTTTTCTAGGTGGAAAAAAGCATCTCTGCCTTGCCGAATGTGGGATTGTCTGATAGATCTTTTCTGTCACTTAGAGCATGGCGAGTTTGCTCTAAGATTAGCATCTTGAGAAAGGTGATGTGAATCTTTTAGAGCCACAGAGCAACACCAGGATCAACAGTTCACGTTAGCAATGAGCTTTTGATAGCATCCCCAGTGCACAGAGATCTGCTGTGCAGTTGGGACCTTGATTTTAAAAAGGCTCATCTAGAGAGTGCTGCTGGATAATTTAATTGTGAACTCGCTGTCACATGTGAGTTGACACATTCTTATTGTGTCAGATCTGCCACTCATTTTGTGTCAGCTGAGCGTGTGAGATCCTTGAGGCTGCAGGGACACACAGACGTGCTGAAGATTTAAATATCAACACCCAGTGGAAAGTTTATGGAAGGCAATGCTTGGAAGGCAGACTAAATTTCCTTTCTGCTGTTTGGCTTTTGTTGTGTTTTATTTTGTTTCTATCAGAGGAAAGAAATAATGTGGTTGTCCTTGATCTCAGGCTATCCAGTGTGAGTACAGAGGTTAACTTGCTTCCCATCTGACACTGAGATTTTGGACCCAAATATTGTTCCTTGCAAAATTTTCCTTCCTTACCTTGGCATTACTCTGCACTGGGTCTTGGATTATACCTGCATTTTCCTGATTACCTGATTCAGATTAATTGTTTCTTAACTCACCAGAGGAACCTAGATTTGCACACAAAAAAAATTCTATAGGATGCTACCGGATTTGTCCATATCATTCCTGCAAATCATGGTCTCAGATAGAACAATCTCCACCTCTGCTGCTCTCAGAGCCAATTTGCTAATGACCAGCCTAGAGGATCTCTGATTGCCCACTGTCTCCAGCCCATTTAGTCTAAAATAAATTCCCAAGCCAACGCGAGGCAAGCATGCAAAATTTATTTCAATAAACCTAATCCCGTTCTCACAAGGCAGGCAGACATGTAATTTTGCACTCTAATTTATTTAGATGCATTCGTGTGCCCTTCCTCATCCAACAAACAGTGTCAAACAAGCACCCGTGTAATTTCCTTTCGTCACAAACCGCAGCTATTTGCAGTGACTAATACCTGGTTGCCCATCAGCTGGGCTGGTGCAATGCCAGATAGGCTAATGACTTCCTTGGATGTGCAGTACGAGCTGTGCCTGGCTTGAAACCGTTTTTTAGACAAGTCAAGCAGGTTGGTTTTCTTCCCTGGCACTTTAATTGCACCGCTGTCAGCTGGATAAGAGCAAACGTCTTTTCCTTCCTCGTCTTTCATGCCTTGCTCTGTCTTCTTGCAGTGTGCTTGCAATTGCTAAGTAGGTAAGAAAGACTAACCAAACAAAGCAAAAAAACAAGAATAATGAAAGAACATCTACAGCTCTATGAAGCCACATATGTGGTTTAAATATGTATAAATGTAGTTGGGTAACATAACCTTCAGGAAAAAGAACGGAATGAGAAATCGTTCAGAATAAGCCAATTTTTTGTAAGCATTTTTAATATGTCCACAGCATGGAGTTTACAGAGGTCGTTGACATCAAAAGGAAATATTGACACTGACAGACGGAACGTTTGATCTGCCCACATCAAGGTGAATCCGATCACCTTCCAGAGAATTTAAGAATTAAATTTTTAATTACTACTTTGCAAGCAAATAGGGATGAAGGTTAGCTAATGCCCAACTCCTCTGGTGTCACCATGAAACATCACAAAGGCTGGAGCAGCACAGGGAATCATGGAAAGCCATGGACAAATGTCAAATAGGGGCAGGGAACAATCATCCCAAAAGTTCCTATGTTTTATAAATACTATAAATTATAGATTCATTGTCTAAAGTAGATAGGAATATCTAGCTTTTGTAATTTTAGATGCTCAGGATAAGCGTTTTGTCTCCAAACAATTCTGAAATTAGTTAGAAAAACAGTTTTTCCTCTCCTCCCTATGTCTCTTACTTCTCCAGATAAAAATAGGAAATTCTCAGATTTCAACCTTAAGGTTTCTGCTTTACAAATCTACCAAGACCAAGGCCAAGATTTCATCCACTTTATTACACCTGACACCGTCTCTGTTTATTCATACAGAGCCTGAGAAAGGCCTCAATATTTATCCATAAGAAAAGTTCTACTTTAAATTACATCATTTTCTTCCTTTCATTCTGCCCCTCTGTTGAGATAGGAAGGATCTTTGAACTTTGTTTCTTAAAAGCATCAGCATCTCTGCAGCCAGACTGAATCCTCTCCGATCTTGCTCAGATCCAAGCTTGTCAATGGCTTCTGAAGTGGTTTTTTTTGATGGTTTTTTTTTCTTTGAAGCTCCTGTCTGTCACACACCCTGCACGCTGATGGGTTGATGGTGCTCATCTCGCCTCGGGCACATGGAATTGCCTTCAGGTAGCCAAAAGCTTCACAGCGCTGCAGCAGCCTAGCCAGACAAAAATCCACCAAGCAAAGGGACTGATTAATGCTGTGCTTCGAGGGGGTGAGGAAGGAATGGTGGGAAATGGCTTTTGTCCCTGCTTTTCTGTCACCCATCCAGCAGCCATCCCTGCAAACCTCAGAGGCCACTGGAGATGCTCAGGACAGTTATGACCACAGAGCTGCACAGCAAAAAACTTGGTGAATGAAACCTCTGCCCAGCCCGGGAGACCACATATTAAAAAACGTCCAGTTTCATCTGGAATCTTTATGTAAAATGGCAGAAGAGCTAAAAAGAAGGGGGGAAAATAGCCTGGAAAAGGAGGTTATAGGATGTGTTCCTTGTTCGCTTGAAATCATTTAGACTTTGGATTTCTGTGCATCTCTCTCACGCTCCTGAATTAGGCAAATAAAATGCTGCGTTAACAGGCACAAAAACAAGGAATAAAGAGAGAAAAGACATTGTAGTGTGGTTGCCCTGATGCATTTTGTCCTGTAAAGACCATGTGCCAATCAGAACAAGAGAAGGCTGTTATTACTGCTTCTGCCATTGTTAAATCGTGCTAAGAAAGCAGAAAGTGTGAGCTCCTTGCATTCAGCATCGGAGGTGTAACTCATTAGAGGCACATTTGGCACTTCTGTTTATCACAGTGCCATCCTGGGAAGTTTCCCAAGGTGTACTTTCAAAAAGGTGATTGTCAGATATAGAAAAAGAAAGAATAAGCTTCAGCTAATTGACTCTTCATACAGCCAAATAATTGGATTGACTATAATTTAGTGGGAAAAGTAAGAAGGAATGAACCTGCATGCATACAACTTCTAAAGTTCTGCAGAGGGCTGATGTGTGCAGAATTGAAGTTTTTCGTTTCCGTGAAGGCTGATGTCTCAGAAAAATCCACCAGCCCTGTGTGGATGTGGCAGAAATGTGTTATCACGTGTGTCAAAGGAAATCCTTCACTGCACCCTAGTGCTGCTCAAGTGTGCAATTCTGGGGTCAGTTCTGTTCATCTTTGCTGGCTCCACAGGGATGTTAGAGCAGCCAGCAGCACAGGAACTGATGAGGAATGTTTTCCTCTCAAACTCTGGCTGCTTCTCGAGTGCCTTCCTCCCCGCTAGGTGTTTGCAAGATGGAGATGGAGTGGCCAAGCAGCTGCATGATAAATTTCTCCTTAATTAAAGCAGAACTGTTTAGCAGGCAAATCTGGGTGCTTTGTTATTTCTGGAAGGCACAAATGAGGTGTGTTAGCACCAAGATCCTGTCTGTCTGTCCATCTCCACTGTAAGCACTAATCACAGCATGTAGAAATTACTACCAGACATTACCTGATCCTCCTTTATATGCAAAGGCGTTTGACTTTTGCACAGGTTTGTTTCCATCCTTATAAATAAAAGGTCAGCCAGTACCTGAACCTCTTTTGTGTACCAGGAAAATAAGGTAGAGGCTTGGCTGAGAGAACAATTATGATAATAAATGAGGAATGAAGAGCTCAAGAAAGCAGTAAGGAAAAATTATATTAATCAATGCTGGGAGTAGGTGGAAAATCAAGAGCCTAGAAGGTTGTTTTCCTCCTCTCCTCAGCTGCTGCCTCCCTGCCAGACCTCAGGGAGTCAGACAGAATAGTTCTCTCCACTCAAGGGAATGTACAGCACTGCCCCAAGCTCACCAGTGACCTGAGTGGTTTAACAGAAAACATGGATAAATTTCCAAAAGAAAATTTGACAGGGGAAAGGAGATGTGCTTATGAGCAACACAGGCTTCTCATGGGCAGTGGATGACCCTCAAGAGGACCCTTCCTAAAATTATAATTTGAAGGCAGTGTTGTTCTATGTCCGTCCTGAGTAAGTTGTTTCTATTTCTCCTCTTCTCCAGAGAAAAATTCCAGCAATAATTATTTTAATAAAATTTTGAGTCATAGCGGTTCCAGTCCAGTCTTGTCCCTCTAGCAGATTGATGGGGAATATTTTAACATCCTTCCCTGCTGGTTTGCTGTCAATTCCATTATTTTGTGTTTATTGCTATTTTGCTTCCAAGTGAAATGCTAATGGTAATGCAACAATAAAAGCTCAGCACCAGTTTTATGAATTCAGTTTCTTCTGGTTTCCATGTTGTCAGTTTTACTGAGGCTACAAATAATCCTGGAGTTTGGCGTTGGGCTTTTCATTTTCATTTATAAACAATGTCGTGAAACTGAGCTGTAATCCATAGCCAAGTCAAATCCACTGACTACAATGAACATTTGGCCAGAAGTCCCGGCAGAATCTAATTCACAAAGTTGAAGACCACATACTATGTATCTTAGCTAAAATGTTTTCTATTTGGCAGCTTCTGCAGAAAATGTCTTTGCTAGAGGTCAAACAATTCATTCAGTAAACAACTGATCTGAAAATTAAGAGTAATTAGCAGTTTGGGTGCATCATAAATAATGTTTAATTTCAGACAAAAATAGCTTTAATTGACGGGAATTTCCATAAATCTCCGACAGGACTGGAAGCTGACAAGTGACTGAGAAGGATGGGCAGAAAACTCTAAGGAAAAAATATTTAGCAGTGTTCTTTTATTTATTAACAGCTTGGGAGTGCTAATCATTACAGTCACACAAACCTTCACTTTGTCAGTCTGGGAACTACCAGACATAGACTTCAATAATTTCCTCTATGCATCTTATATAAAATAAACATATACAACACAGGATCCAGAGGTATGTACAGAATAGCCAGCCAGTTTTTAAAGAACTCTCCCTTTGAGTCAACCACTTTCAAGTAGAGTGGTTTAATTTACACACAGAAGGACCCTTTAGGGAAGGAAAATCTTGTAGAAGCTGTCTGGATAGATGCTTTCTTCTTTCATTTACTTCCCCGTGGAATAACACACTCCTTTTCTTCAGAGTCAATAGGCTTTTATGAAGTTTCCTTGAGTTAAATTGATTTCTTTAGCACTAATCAGCAGGTTTTTTAGAGACCAGCCTTTGAAATATAACTTTTCTTCTCTCGGCAGGACGTTTTATATTCATGTTCCTTCACTTCAGCAAACCAGGTAAGAGTATGAGGTCTGTGAGATGCAGTCAATGAGAAACAGAGTGTGAGAGTCTTACTGGGACCACAGGGCAATGTATTTGCTCCTCTCTGACAACCTGTTCCGTGGGATCAATGCCAGCTGCTTGCCTCTGCCGCTGCAGCTTGTGCTGAGTGAAGCTCTGCGCATGATGGATGAAGCTTCCCCACAGCCACATCAATTATACATGAGGATAGATCTGTCTCTGTGTGTGCAAATAGAGATTTCTTTCTGTACACATTTATGTGCACGTGCAGCCGGAAAGGTGGACGATTTTCTGATGGGTTTTGACTTGTCATGATGCGTGTCTTGATGATTGGAAGAGAGCTAATTAGTAGGAGAGGAGAGCTGTGGCATGAGAATTTTTCTCCCACCTGCCTGGTCCCATCTGATAGCCCTGCCTGAGACCACTGTGCTCAGTGCGGCTGAAAAATTCCCGAGGAACCTGAAATCCATCTTTGCAAGTCGCCAGCTAACATTGCACAGGCAGAACTAGAACATTTCTCTGCTTTATTTTGATGATTATACCAATATCTGCAGAAAAAAAAAAGTTTTATTTTGCCTGCCTTCTTGCTGAACAATAAAATATTTTAAAGGCTTTTTATCATCTTTGTGTTTGCCATCCATATTCCCATACAGATGAACAATTTTACTGCTGACACTAATTTTTCTTATTATGTGACTGTGTATTCTCCCATCGTCCCTTGATAAGTGCTAACAAAATATTATCAGCTTTCCTATAACTCTGTAATAGCTACAATTCCTATAATACTTGCAATTTCCCCATGTCTCCTGAATGGCATGTATTTTTGGAGCCTATTATTCAATTATTTCTGAATTAAATATGTTTCCCCTTGCTGTGATCGTCTTTGGGTGAGCTAAAGCTGTGTGTGATTAAATCTTTCTACACAGAAGGTTTTAATGGTCTTCTGGAAGCACTAAATGTGACTTTGGCCACATTTCCCCTGCTTTTGTGAGATGTAAAATAAATAAGCAGCAATAAATAATGGAATATATAACATTAAAGACTTGGTAGATTAAGAATGAAATAAGCAGATGTCTAGACATTTTAGGCAATGACAAATGTTGTGCAATTAAATGTTAGATATAATGGTTTGGATCACTGTATGGTGTGATAAGATAAACCAGTACGTGTAAGTTATAGAATTGAAGCAATTATTTTAAAAATATTTAATTTCAAGAAAAAAAAAAAAGATAAATATTGGTCAGGCACATCATCTGTTTCTAATTTAAAAATAGACCAGTCAGTGAAATTCTGGGAAAATATTGTATCTTTTGTTTTTGTCATTCTGTCATTAAGGCAATTAAACTAATTTCTTAATTTTAAAACAGTGTACTGCAATTAAACCATGTTGTATTAAACAAAAAGAGAAATCATTGAATATCTGAAATACATCAAAACATTCCGTTGCAGATTTTAAAAAAGAAAGGAATCTATTCACATCCTTGCAAAATGAAATTTCAGGGATGGTTTCGTTCCTCTAATAACAGTCAGTGTAACATCCTTCTGGTTTTTTGCTGAGTCACTGAGACATCCATCATTCGCTCAGTTCCAGTTACACATCAATTATGCAGTTTTGTGAATTCTGCCCCTCATCCATGGAAATTGCCTGTCCCGAAATGATGATTTCAGGCTTTGCTTTCTTCTTAAGCTGCAAAAGGTCACGTTTTAAGCAGTGAACATTCAGACTCAGTCACAGCCAACATGGCAACAATTACAGACAGTCATGAACACCATGAAAAAGGGAATTCAGGTCATATATTACAGTAAATAATTTAGAGTGCTTAATTCATTCATAAATGCAGCCTCTTCTGCTTCCACCATCTCCTACTTGGCGTATTCTCTTCTGGATGCACTAAAGTAGTTTGTGCCTCTGCAGGAGACCAGCAACAGCATCAATAAATAAATAGCCAGCAATGCTCATGTGAAGGTAGTTCAAGAGTTATTAACTTCAGGTCTTGGATGCACAAAGTGCAGTTATGTAACAGGGAGGCATCAGAAAAAAATCAGAACTGTGAAGTGGAAATGCAGCATAATCTGGCAGAATGAACACGCCCAAACCAAAACCATGGTCAGTCTCTTTTGTTGGACATTCAAACAAAGCGATTTAATTTGAAAAGAGAAGAAATCAGCAAATTCCGGAAACATGAAGGAAACCTTTCTCTGTTGTCTTTCGAGATACCACTTGCAACTCCAAAAAAAAGAGCACAACACACTTTTGATTTTATTGCTTGGCAATAGGGAGTAATTCTTTCTCAGCTTTCTCTCGAGATTCTTCTCAGTACTTTATTGACTAGAGCATAGCTGTCTTCCATATCCAGGCTGCTTCTCAGGCTGAATGAAAATTAGCCACCTAGGAAACAAACTTGGAGTGCTACTGGTTTTCTGCTCTGATTCTCTGAAACTTTATGAGGTTGAAAGGTAGTTGTTTAGTTGGTTGAAACAACAAACAAATGGCCTCATTCTCCTGGATTTCAGTTATGTTCTTCAAAGTGTGGATATCCTATGGCTGGAATTATGGTATTTGGTTACTGGGATTTGTAAGAATATGGCTTTTATGGAAATGTTAGTTTTGGGGATTTAAAAGGATCAAGAAATTTTTCCTTAGCTTACAGGACAGGGTAAATAGAATTAATTCCTTGCACATGTCTCAACCCCTCAATCTTCCAAAATCATTAAGAATAGAGGACAGAACATGAGACTTTAAAAAACAAGTCCTGCACTCAGGACTCTTTGTTCTGATAATCTGAAGGAAGAGATTTGATAAAATACACTGAAGTACTACAGAAGCTGTGTACTGATATGTCTATTTATTAAACATTAAATAGCCTGAATTTGACTGCAGAGGGAAAATGAACTTGCATTAAATCAGTACAAAACCTGCAACTGTGATATCAATAAATACAAGGAAAAGAAGAGGCTAGAAACACAATTATTTTTCTTTTCCCTCCCCATTACTCCTGTTCTGTAGCTGCAATGTGTACATCCCACTCTTTATTTGAAGGTTTTGCAATCATACTGTGATGTGCTACACCTGTTCATTTGCAGGTTTATTTTAAATTATTTTCAAGTATATAAAATGTTATATATTTTTAAGTATATGGGACTTCCCCATCACAAAAGAAGTTGAGCAGAAATAGGCATTTGTTAGAAACCTGAGCTTGTTAATGTTCAAGCACTGAAAAACATATTGCTCTATTTTTATACAAACTTCCTGCAGAAACTTTAATGCTCCAGACTCTGCTTTGAGGCACTTCTACTTCTGAAGACATCCGAGAGGAAAGAAGAGAAAGGAAGGGAAGTGGCACTCAAATTAATCCTACATTTAATAACAAAAGGTTAGAGCTTATCTCAGAATCACAATCTTGTTGGACACTACCAGAGGGTTTTATATTTCAGTCTCTTCCTTGCCATATTTGGATAATTATCCCTTTAATAAGAGAGGAATCGTTTCTCTCATCACTGCAGTGCAGCTGCCCTTACAGACAAGCTGTATTTCCAAAACTGACCTAAATACAGGTCAGGTATCTGATATCTTCCACACACAATTATCAGCCACAGAAACAGCCTCTCTGAAAATGGTGTTTCTCAACACGACACCAACACAAACTGGGAGATATGGGCAGGAGCAGGATTGACTGAAATAAAAATGTGTTTCTCACAGAGGAGAACTCCCTAATAACATAGCCAGTATCTTTTATCACTAGTTTCTAAACATGTATTGTGAATCTCAGGAAGTGAAAAGTTATTTATTAAGCTAAGCTGCCTTTGGTTTGTGAGCCTTTGGGAGGTTTTTAGTTCTCAACTTTGAGCTTTACTCCACAAATACGATGTCTAGAGACTTTCTGCTAAAACTCAAGATTCCCACTCGGTCTCCTCATTTTAAACATTGATAAGATGTGGCTTGGAAAAGGACTAATCCTCTCCAAGACTGGACTAAATCAGACTGCTGGAGTGGGCAGGAGTTGCAGTTCTTGATTGCATTTTTCCTGTTCCTGAAATCAGAGGAGCAGGACACATCTGGCAGCTCATCTCCCACCAAACTCTCCTGCAGGTGAGAAGTTGATGCCTCCCTGTTGAAGAGCTCCAAAAGCATTTAATGACTTGCAAATTCAAGCTGCACTTAGATGATTCTTTATTTATGAGATACATTTGGAACATTGTGTCTCAGAGGCACTGATGGAAGAGGTGAGTGAGTGCCTTTTGAGGAGCTCAGTGCAAGTGTCAAAATAGTGCATCAGAATATGCAGAAGTTGTTAATGGATCAGTCTTGAAAATCCGAATTTCAAGTCAAATATTCATGCTTGCATCCAAAATCTTCCTCAAACACTGACAGGTGTGCATTTCTTGAAATTACTATTCCGTGACTCATTCTCCCTCATTTTCTCTCAATAATGTTATTTCTAGTGAGCAGCTGATGTGAAGTGATGAGGTTATACTAAAGCTGCTACATACCAACCATTAGATAATCCATACTCAACGCCAGACCTAATGCTGGTGTGAATGCAAATGTGTCATTTGGGGGTGATTTTTAGAAAGGTTTGCATCATTGAATTAACTGCCTAATGTCAACATATCCTTGGAATGAAGATTGATTTGCTGCTCTGGTGTTTCACTTCATTTATCCATGAAAACATGTCCATGCAGATGAGTATGATGAATCCACACTTTAATTGCATGGAACATCCCCCAGAATCTTTGCCAGGATTCAAACCCTGAAGATGCAATGGATGCAAGACAGGAGTCCCACCAGTTCTCAACCTACTGGAAGTTCCAGGTGGTCATTGACTATTGGACATGACTTCAATGCAGTTTCCACCTCGTGCCTACCACTGCAGCGCAGTATTTCCCAAAACAAACTGAAATAAATGATGCAAATTAACCATAGAGATGGGAATTCGGGAATGTGCAGAAATACATCCAAATCTTGGTTGTGACTACTTGACACCTTCGTTTAATAGGGAAGTAAAAATGCAGCAGTAATCTTTCTGAGGTGAGGAGTTGGTATTAAACCACAATTTAATACCAAAATGTCTGTGTTCCCTCAACTAATAATTTGTCAAATCTAAACAAACCAATCCACAGAGAGCAGAAGTCTAGAACTAATGTGACGCTGGCATAAAGCAAGTCATGTCAGAAATTTTAATATTTGCTTTTCCACTTAGACATGCAGTGTTGACAAGCTTTCTGTCTGAGTTTGTATGGAAAAAATATGCCTTGGGGGATAAACACAAAAGCAGTATGAAATATGAATAGGAGACCTTGTGAAATTATCAAATCAGAATAAGCATTGGGGACAACATTTTTTCCCTTCTGACTGGAAGATTCTATTCCTGCTGAATAAATCTGTGAGGCACCTAGCGGCTTTTCCTAATTTCGGACTCTGTCTATTATACTCGGGTAAAGATCATGTCAAAAGTTGGTTCATCAGCTCAGATCTGGTGCCAATCTCCCATGCATGGCAGATTTATCATAAACTTTCAGTCTCATGCAAACAACTGCCAGAAAAGTCCTTTTAAACTTCGGAGAGGACTTCTGACCCGATTACAGTCATCTCAATTTTTTTTTCCTATTATGAAATCCATCTCCCTTCAGTATTGTGACAAACTCATGTCTTATGCCACCTTCTCTTTTTGGCAGAACAAAAATTCACTGCAAATGTCTACTTTCAGTTAATCATTCTATCATCAACCTTTTTAAACTTTACATTCATATTGTCTATTAAGAGAAATAGTTCTTGTCTTGAACTATACTGAAGGTCTTTTTTTTAAAAAAAACAGGAGAGCCTAAATAAATAAGTTGTTTTAAAAGTCTTGGGTCATAATTAGAAATTAAACCAAGCAGTCAAACATAAAAAATTTACAAAGACCAGATTTATACACAGCTAAGCTCTGTAGAATGCCAAAAAAAGGGGTAATGCTGGGGTTTTTTTCAGTAAGTAATGGACTCACAGAAAATATGAGACCCTGTAGGTATTTCTTTGTTTAGCAAATCAAAACTACTGGTTCTATATTTACTCAAAAAGACATTTTTGGAACCTCTCGTGGTGTCAGGGGAAGAAGGGGAGGCAACAGAAGGCAGTTTAGAAATCAGTATTTTCAGTATTCATCATGTTCTGAATTTCCTTTAACAAAATGTTTAAAATGCAGTTTCTTATTCCCATTGTCCAGGATTTGCTATCCATATCAGGTATTTACAGAATTTCTTTTTTTTTACAGAAATATTTACAGAATATTTACAGAATAGAATAAAAAGAATATTTACAGAATATTCTTTTTACAGAATAAATCTTGAGCTCAACTACAGTGACTACACTTTCAACTATGCAATAGATTTTGAGCACCCCTAAAATAATTGAATTAAGGAGATTGTGATATTTTATTTTGCTTAGCAAAACGCTCACTACAACTTGGAAGATGAATGTTATTGTAAAAGTTTTCCTTCATCCATAATCTTTAGTGGTTCAAGTGTGCCAGAAATCTTGATTTGTCAGCCTGGTTGGCACTGTGGTTTACAGAGCTGAGATGATCTATATTGTCCATCAGGAGAATCTCCCCATGCTGAGCACATCTAAGAAAGCTGGGTTTCGTAGCATAAAATTATGATAACTTACCTTTCACTCTGTGAAATTACATTGTGTAATTTTCCTTTTTTCTCCCCCCAGGAGAATAACTGCCTTCCAATTGTGATGGTCTGACAGGTTTAGAGTTATACATGTTCTCTGTAGTGCACTTTTCCTGATGAATTTATCAGAAAATTACTTTGTTACTGCAGCAACCGTGCAGAGAT
Organism: Grantiella picta; assembly: GCA_013397955.1. NCBI lineage: Eukaryota > Metazoa > Chordata > Aves > Passeriformes > Meliphagidae > Grantiella > Grantiella picta. Next base: position 66,901 of record VZRM01003034.1, read on the forward strand.
GCTGCAGCAGTGAAAGAGAAAAATAGTTTTGCCAAGGAACAAGAGAGTAGGAATATTACTGTAATCAGTTATATTCCTGTTAGTGTTTAGTGTTTGGTGTGTAGATATATAAAAATGGGATGTCCTCTGTTTTCATAAATATAATAACAAGGACATAAAATGAGATTGTAGAGCACCAATTATCTTGGAATTAAGCTTTTCTTAAGTTCAACACAAAACTGCATGTTTTTAACATTGCAAAATTTAATTTCTGAAGAATTTCTAAAGAATAGATCTCTCTTTTTTTTCTGGTTGGTTAGTTAGCTTTGGTTTGGGGTTTTTCCAACTGATTTAAACTCAACCCAATGATCTATCATCTCTCTACCGAGGCTCCCAGCTCTCATGACCTCACATCTAAATACCTTTTGGGCTTGTTGAAATTAGTTTAGTAAAGCAGGAAGGACATTTTCTGCAACAAAAGCTGGGGATGAAGCTTGAAAAAGCCTCTAGGGTACAATATATGCACAATTTTTATTATCCCTTCACAGAGAAGTTTCAGAGCATTTCCTTGACTTAAACAAGATTTGTTTTCAATAAACTTTCATGCTGGACAAAGCACATAGCCTGAACCCTAGGCATATTAAAAGTATTTTTTATGCTATTTTATCTTATTTGGAGAGCATTTCTCTGGCGGTATATATAGAACATCTTTTTTTCATCTCGCATTTTGTATCCTCCTCTGGTTTAACTTTTGCTTTCTCATAGCAGTTGTTGCTTGAATTTACTGTGCTGGGAAATGTTTCTTGATCATTGTGGTGCTCAATTCATCCTTTGGAAAACACGGAATGAAGAAATAAATGAAGTAACTGAGTGACGTCACTTGACACTTCATTAATCTGTCACTTCATCAATGAATGACCCAAATTTACGTAGTCTACTTTTCCCAACATATATTTTATGTGTCCATGACGTGAAAAGAGCAGCAGTCAGTCCCTAAAGCAGAGAATATACCAAATAAACCTGCAAATTAAGGTCGTTTGCTCAAGTGCCTCATTTCCTCAAGCTTTCCTATTTTGTTGCTTTTACATTTAGAACATGCATGGTCCAGATATATCCAAATTAAAGCTGAGTACCTGAATCTGGAAACTACTGGGAAACAGCTGGGAAACGACTCCTAAAATTTTTATGAAAAATGGGACATTTTTCCAGGATAAGTTTTGTTCATTATTTAGCGAAGACAATCATAACTTCTGAAAGATCCATTCTCACTTGATTCATTTCACATTTTAAATTCACAGCAACAGCTGAGATGTCTTGGAAAACAGCCAAGGACAAGTGTACTTGCTAAATTTTCACTTCTTTCACTCAAAATACTAGGAGTTTTGTACAGGAGGTGCAACACTTGAAACTCAATGCTTTTCCAATTAAAAACAGGATTGTTTAATTCCCTTTTTTTAAGATGATAATTTAACCTTTTAATCTCTTATTGAGCTAGGTCTTCCCTTCGCAAAGCACAGTAACCACTGCTGACAGTTGAGGCTGGGCAGATGTGGAGGGAGGAGGTAGGAAGGAGGTGAAGTTCCAGTTTCTGTTTTCTTTCTTTCTTTCTTAACCAGATCAAATATTTGAAATTAAAGTTGAAGACAATATAACTTGTCGTACTTAATTTTTGAGTGAGTGGTTGTAAACATTTATCAGCTTGGGATGGCTTTCACCGGCTGAATATAGATTTTGTAGATTTAATGTCAGCTCCTGGTGCACCACAATGCTAAGATTCTGCTGCAAATATATTAGCGCAAGATGAAATTAATCCCCCTGGTGTATGCTCTGAAACGAAAAATATTATCTCTTTATACCAAGAGGCTTTTAAAATCTATCTTCTTTACAAATCTCTCCTAAAATCCAGGCCAGGGTTTACCCCAGCCTATGAGATGTTAATTTAGTGAATCTTTCCTCATCCAAGTATGTGTGAGAGGAAAGGAGGGAGGAAGAAGAGGAGCACAAAGTAGAACACAGTATGTTCAAATCTAGACAGAGTGGTTTGAGCTCAGGATGTGATTCCAGCACGAGGTGTCCAGGGGAAAGTGTAGAGGTACCATAAAAGTGCCTGAGAGGAGAAAAATGACTGCTTTTCACCTTGCTGCCTGAAACAGGATGTTCAAGTTCAAAGGAATTTCTCCTCTGCAGGGGGAAAAAGAGGCACATAAGGGCTTTCATAATTAGCAAGGTTAAGTAAAAGGATGAGGTACCTCACAGGTAATTGGGAGTTAAGTCAACAGGGAAGCTGCCTTCACATCGCAGGACCAAAAGCTTCCTGATGGTGATTAAGCACAAAAAAAAAAGCAATTTAGTTTACTCTGTATTCATTAACAAAGTCTAGGTGTGCTGAGGGCTGAGATTTGCTATGGCTGTTAGGTCATCTATAACGGCAAAGGAGATTCAATTAACAATAACGAGACAAGCCCTGCGCTGGAGATGCAAAGCTGCTCTGAGCTGAATGCATTAAAAGGTTTAGCCCAAACTGAGTGGCTGCTGTGCTGAACTTGTGGCATCAGACAGGTGGAATTCCAGGCAGTGGATATCCAACAAGAGCAATGCAGACAATGCTGCTCAGCTTCCCAAGGCTAATAGAAATTCTCATTAACACAGCGGATAGCAGTCACAGCAATGATGCAGCTGAACCTTCAGGGGATGAACTGAAGAGTAAAAATAATTTTAAAAAAAGATCTTTACTCTTTGGGCAACAAAAGTCTGTATGAAAATCTTTGACTCCCTGAAGTGTCGGTGGAAAATAGGAAATGTCTTTATGCATTGCATATAAATAACAGATCACTTTCCCCATTTCCACGGCTATTGTAGCTTTCCTTGGGTCAATATAATTTGTGCCTTTTCCTGTTTAACTTGTGGTCTGTATTTACCTCCTCTGACTATGGTGGGAGCAGCAGCAATCCAGAGTTCAGTAAGTGGCATTAATGCAGATTTTAAACAGGTAAGTGAACTGAAATGTGCTGGAATATTACTCGGGTAGACTAAATTTCTGCTGGTAAATACAGAAGCATTGACCACAGCAGGCAGCTCTTTAAAAAACCAACAGTAATCTCTAGGCCACAGGAACAACAGTCAGCATCTCTCTTTTTCACCTCATTAACTTGTTGCACAAATTCAGCTCCACAGGTTTTTTGTCCTTACTTTGCTGAGCTGCTCCAAGTTACTCCTAATATAGTGACACAACATGATTTCATATTATACCAAGTAAATAGGGTTATATTTCAAATGTGGTTTATTCTTGGCCACCACAACCACTGTAAATTTGAGTGATTGCTTCCCTGGATTCCCTTTGCTTTCTTATGGATGTTTTATTCCTATTTCTGCTCTCTTGCATCACTTAGTCTGCTTTGGATGCTTCCAAAGAGGGAGAGAAAAAAATGGAAATGTTGTGTGTTGGGAAAAAATCAAAGATTTTATTGTGGTGGATATATTTTTTCAAATGTAGATATTTCTTTGATCACAGTGAGAGTGAAAGGAGTGAGGAACCAACAACACTTGGAGGAATTTAATGAAGGAGAACAAATATGATGCAGGACGTTCAGATGTACTAGAAGCAGTGAAAAAAAATTCAATACATATGGTGAAAAGTCAGATGATAAATGGTTGAAATAATTTGAGAAGAAAAAGGAGTAGAATTATGTTCTCAATAAAACTATAAAGGCCTCCAAACCCATTTCTTTTTAAATTTAATAGGAAAAAACCTCACAGCAAAAGCCATAATGTCTATAGAAAATGATCTTATGGTGCCATGGAGTTGAAATAAATGAGACATTGGAAATCAATTTTTTTTCTGATTTTTGTGAGTCTAACTTTCATAATGGCTAATAGTCATCTATTTTCAAATTTTTGTTTTCTCTATGATGCTTCCACATAATTAGTTCAGTACACATTTACAGTGGGCCTAATTTCGTCACCTCATACTCAATAGTTTAAAGAAAATGTAAACTAAGACATTTATCACAACTTCTCCAAACTACTTCTCTGAAAAGATGATAATGTATGGCAGAAGAGAGAACTCTAAATGCCTTATCTGTGCTTGAAGGAAAAGGTCAAAATAACTGTATTAAAAATTTAGACAAATCTATTTTCTTTGCCAGGCAAATTCATCACAACTCAAAGATAATATCGGAAGATAGGCAAGGAAATGAAAATAAAAAGTGAGCTAAAAGCCTGCTGGGAGTTATAACTTTAAATAACATGCAGATTTATAAATAAGTTCTACTTGATCACTGCAGTTTATCAGATTTCAAGGGTAAAGTGTGAAAATAGGGAGTATGACCTTCATAGAAAGCCAGACTGGGGATTATCCATGTGTTAAGACCTTTAGGATGTGATTGGAGAAATCCCAAAAGAAACACAGAGGTGTGAAGAGTGCAGCCTGTTCAGAGTGGCTCAGCAGTGATGAAGGAGCCCATATTTCAGGAGGTTCCTTTGGCCTGGCACTGCATCATCCTGGGCAGCATCTCCTTTGGTTTTTGGGGATCTCACTGGTGACCTAAATGGTGATGGTGACCCACAACCTGGTCTTTCTGGTGGTATTGGCTTTCTTCCAATGCAAACGGAAAGGCTGAAAGCTTGGAAAGCTCAAGATCAGTTCCGTTTGGTAGGACCAAAATAAAAAGCTCCTCTTGGATTGTTTTTTTCAGGGAAAAAAAAAAAAGAGTTCTGCTTCTTCACTTCCTCAAGGCTTCTGTTAGGGACCACGTTGGACAATGAATAATCAGCCACACACATCAAGCACGGCTGCTTCTGGCTGAGTTTTTCAGAAAGTCCTCAGTGATTTAAGAGAACAACTGCCATTGCCTTCCAGTGGGGCTTAAGCACTTTCCAAAATTTACCTCCTGACACATCAAGCTGCTCGCTGTTGTTCTTTGTACTTCACTCTTTTATAGCCTTGCTCTTTTCTTGATTTGGCTGCCTTGGAAACCTCCTGACAGTTTCCATGGAGCAGTGCACTACAGTTTAGATGTATAATTATGGCCTTCTCCTTAGATTTGCTGCTTCTAAAGCATGGCAGTGGTCATCCCCAAATCTCTGAGCATCTGAAAAATAGACTTATCCTGGGGAAAGGGTGTGAACCTTGGAAATGTGTGTGTGCAATGAAAACATCTCCTCTCACTATTGTCTTGCTTTATCCAGCTCCACTGGATATCAAAAATATCATATTTCAGGCTATGCTAATTGTACCAGCTCTAAAACAGACTCCCTGTAACTAATTGCAGAAATAAAATTAGTAAAAAAAAATGTAAGGAGAATGGGGAGTTTTCCCTACGAAATTATTTTACAATCTTGAGCAGGTGTTGTAACCAGATAAAATAAGGCTGTGAAGTCCAAGGCAGAATTGGATTCAGAGAGTTCCCATCTTGTCTGACAGCAAGAGAAAATACACGGATAATATTCTTACTTCATTTGTGGTAGTTACAACACTGTGGCTTCTATTTAGTGTTCCTAAATTCTCATTTATTCCCACATGAATTTGACAGTGTATTTAGCACCATGTCCATGAAGAAAGACGTTTATAGATGCATTTAAAGAGCATTTGAAGTGCTCTTTATTTAGGCCATAAAGTTCTTGTGTTATTTCTTTGATGAATTGGAAATGAAATTTGAATTGGTTTCGCACCAAAAACAATACACAAGGTCACAATTTTTAAGTACTGAAAACGCAAAATTTCACCGTTTAGTCTGAGTAATGACTTTACAAGTTCTAATGACATTGATTAAAAGATGATCGTTGGGAGTTTTTTTCTTTAGAGAAAAATGACTACATGTTAGAGAACTCTGACAACCTTACAACAGGTTATGATGCTGTAAATTATCTTATTTTTTCAATGAAAAGTTCTATAAAATGTAGGAGAGGTAGATGGATCTTGAAGTGAATGAATACAAGGTCACCATTAATGTTCAGTGAGGAATAATCATGTAGATAAAACAAGTATAGCACTTTAAAGACAGAACCAATTCATGGAAAGCAATATAAGCTAAAAAGGCATTTGCTGAAAGGCCAGGTACTGGATAAAGTCAATTGTAAAAATCTCTTCTAATAGGAAAATTTTGTTTTCAAAAGAAAAGTTTTATTTGGTAAATTTTGATTGCACAGTGATTTCCTAGCAACAAAACTTTGGTCTCCTGAAGCAAAGAATTAACTAAGGGCAGAAAGTGAAGACTAGGTTCAAATGCATCACAAAAGTATTATATCTTTATTATTAAAAATGTTTACAAAATATATTGCATATAAAATTTAAAAAGCGCAGCTGACATATGAGAAGTAGCCATATGTTCTTTCCCAAAATGTGAACAGAACTTGAAATTCTTGCTGGTTTACAGCCATCCACTGGATCTCCCCCAAACCCACACCTGGCTTTCCCTGCAAGGAAATGTTTCAGATTCATGCACTCAAAGACAGATCAGTTATAGCCTGGAAAAAAAAAAAAAAATTGTGATCCACAGGCATATAATGGCCTGAGTTTTGAACACAGGTTTTGATAAACCTAAATGCTCTGCCTGCAGTACAATTGCTGTATATGTTACATGGCTTTGATGGGCTCAGGCTGGCACAGGCTATCTGGGGTTTGTATTTATGTTTTCTCTTCTGCCCAAAGGGAAAGGTAAGACACAACATTTCTATTAATGTTTGGAGTGGATAGCATGGTTTAGCTTCTAGCTTTTTCCGAGTGGTATTTGGACTGATGCTGTTTGGCTTGCCTGCTTGTTCTGATTTAAGATAAATAAATCTTTCCCTTTTTTTTTCCATTTAATATTGTAGGTGCCTATCTGTGCCTGTAGCTACTTGTGCTTACAAGTGCTTGAGCCCAACTTTTGGCTGCCTCTGCCTTTTCCAGAAATATCAGTCAGCTCCAGCAAAAAAACCAGATTTTCAATATTTCTAAGTCACCCTCAACTCTGATATCAATCCCCATCCTCTCCACTTGCCCATGCAGCTATTGGAAAACACCAAGAGCTGGTTCAGGTGAAGGCTGGAAAATGGGATCCACTTGGCAAAGGCAAGGGAAATGGGCAGAAAACAGTGCAGTCTGTGGTGTTCTGTGTCAATTCCCAATCCATGGATCAGACAGACAGAAAGCTCACCTGCTGCATTAATAGATGCTGCTCAGATGTTATTTTGGTGTCAACCTCCTGCTGATTGTCTGACGGCTGAGCAGTCAGAGAATCAGCAGGATTAAGTAATTGTGAAGGATGTGCACAGTTAGTTTTTCTTTAGTTTTTAGCTGAGAGATGACATCAAGTGCTTCTGCTCATGAATATGTATCAACCATAATACAAACTCTTCTGCATAGGAAATTTGACTTAACTATGTGTTAGGAGACAGTTTGCATCTGTAATTATATTACCACTTACTACTGCGTAAAACTCCACTCTGTGCTAATTACACTTAACAAATTGAGTGCTCAATGTTATTATTACTGGAAGACATACAAAACAAAAGACATTTTCTAATTTCTTGGTAGACTATACTCTGATATTAAGGAAATATCATGTGGTATCTTGAGTCATACTGGAAATCAAGTGGTTTAATGCAGATTAGATGTCATATGTATGCCTTCTAGTTTTCAGATGCAGACAAACAGAATATTTCCTGACACTTGTTTTCAGCCTGTTTTTAGGGCAACGTGTTTTTCCTTGACAATGTGATTCAGTTTTTAAAAAGGACGACATGACCTAAATAGTGCAAAAGAGCATCATGGCTTTTTTTTTTATTTATGACCTGTATTAATCAAGGCATGAAGAGGCATCTTCCATTTTCTCTTAATCACGTTAATATCGAAAATGGATGTTTCATAGATTATTAAAAAGTTTAATCAGGAGTGTGTTGCTTCACCTTTCTCTTTGTAGGACAGCTATCTGAATTTATTAAGAGTAATACACAGAACTTTACTCAATGGGTCAAGAAGTCTACATTTTTGGAGTGCACGAGGGAGAGAGGTCACAGTCACCCATTTCTTTCCATTCAACAAACTATTCATTGAACAAGAAGTCTACATTTTTGGAGTGCACGAGGGAGAGAGGTCACAGTCACGCATTTCTTTCCATTCACCAAAATATTCATTGAACACCATAGAGGGGCCACAGCTACTCTCCACCACGGCGTGGATCCGGAGAGGCACCAGGGCCAGTCCTGCAGCTTGGCTCTCTAGAACTGCCATCCACGGGAGCTGCTTGGGTCCTGGAAGGCTCTGGATCTTCTCCCTGCCCCGTGGAGCACTCAGTGTCCCTGGGCTGGGGCTGGTAAGCGCCCGGCCGCCTGCGCAGGTTGTAGCGGCGCTGCTGGTAGTGACCGGCCCTGTCCCAGGCCATCCTGCGGCGCAGGCGGGCGGGCAGCCCCACCACGAACAGCTCGTAGTCGTCGTCGCCCCGCACGGAGTGCAGCACCTGCTCCAGCGCCTGCCGGCACACCGGGCAGTCCTCCCTGCCGCGGGCCCAGTGCCGGATGCACCTGAAGCAGAACTGGTGCATGCAGTAGGCCACGTAGGCCGGGCTCCTGACGGCGCCCAGGCAGATGGGGCACCGCGGGCCCACGGCGGCCTTCAGCGGCCCTGCCCCGGCCTCAGAGCCACTCTCCGCCGCCTTTTCTTCGGCACCGCTCGCCATGTGCTGCTGAGAGAGACGCACGAGGTGCTGGGAGTTGTTTGGTGTTGGGGTTTGCTGGCGGTGTTGAGCTGCTCCCTCTCATGAGCGCTGAAACGGCAGGTGGTGAGCGAGCGGAGGGAGAGAGGCCGCAGTGGTCAGTTGGCCTGGGGGGAGGTGGAATAAAAGCTCTGTTTCCCCAGGGTGGAAACCTTCCCAGCTCCTCAGGGTGAGGTTTCCCATCCCACACCACCTCGAGGGCTATGAGACATCATAATGCTTCACGGGGTGGGTCGGATCTGTTATCATTGTCACCAAGAGCCAGCGCTATGTGACATCACATGGGCCATCCTCACCCCTGGGCCTACTGCATCCCCCCAGGACTTGTGCGAAGGAAAATAGAAAGAAAATATATTTGCAGTCACTTTTGTGGGATCAAACTGTTTCTTTTTAGCGGTTTTCTTTACTGATACGGATGACCTTCTTCCCCTTCCATTTTAAAATTTAATCATGCTGGTATTTTGGTGGTGAAAATACAAATGAAGCCTCATTGCAAGCAAGTACATGCAGGGTCAGTAAATTCTTTCCGTTGGAAAGCTAGTTAGATGAAAATGAGACTGTTAATAGAATATCCATCACATTGATGAAACTGTTGATTGAAATTCACCCTCACACACAACCTATTTGTAATTTCTCTGTAACGATGTATATTAATGGGGTCTTGCTACTTTCTTATTAGTCTTAAAATGATAGAAGGAAATGTTTCCAATTCAAAACCTTTTCACTGCTGGGTTTCACAAGAGCAAACTTTAGTTCTTGTATAAAAATCAATTACTTTTATTTTCTGAATATAACTCAAGAATGTATTATATGGGACAAAAAAGGAGAGTTATTTACATTACTTCATGTTATGCTTAATATAGTAAATGGATTTTTCCAGGCCTAAATTCTGAATTAAATTTTTGTTACCAAGCAGGAATTTATAGTATTTAAAGGTAGGTCTAACGAAGAATTTCAATAATTTTATTTGAATTCTAATCTCACACTGAATTCAGCATGATTTTCCACTTTGCTCCACTTTCTAGATGGCAATTATATAGATAAGGCCCTTTCATTTTGAGGAGGATAGTGTTGCTATAGCATATTTGTGCAAATATAATTATGAGAATTCTCTAATTCCTAATCTACCCCTTCAGAAAGGATGAACACTTTTTCATCCACCCTCTGAGATTTTCATTGTTTCCTCCTGTTCTGATGTAGGGCTGCTGATAACTGAGATCCCAACACACCCTCTGCATCTGAGTCCAGAGGATCCAAAGGAGCTCTCAAAACTGTTTCTGAAGAGATGCTTTAATTCTTGATTACACTGACTCCTGCACAACTTTAATTGCTGTGATCAAAGATTCAACACCCATCTTGCCAACATGATGCCCTTATTCATCTAGCAATGATCAGTCCTTACTGATTTTGTTGATTATCTGCTGTACCTTTTTCATAGTACTGAATTGCTTTTTAGTAGACATTGCTTTTTACTCTGTTAAAACACAGGATGGATTCCTTTTCTCGCTTTAACCTCTTATCTCCATCTCTTTAAACTATTCCACATATGTATCTGGAAACACAAAAAATCCCGTGATCTTTTCTTTGCCCCATGACTGAATTTTGGATAATAAATTTCTCTTGGAGTTCTGCCTTCCTCTCTGGCTGCTGTAACCAAATTCAGGTCCAGGTACCAGCTGCTAGCCTTTCTGCATCTTCCCAGCAGGGAGTTTTCACTTACCAGGCAGCCAGACAACAAGACCTGTTATTTAATTTGGCACTCCTAGTTAGAGGCAATTTGGGTATTATTTTTTAATCTCAAGCCTGTCTTAGTATTTGCAAGTTTCTCTTGCGACTTGTCCCTGCAGTTGGTAACTCAAAAATAAAGAAAGTGTTTTCAAGAGATGTTTTCAGTGGAAATATGCCTTTCTTCCAATGGCAGTGCTTGAAAAAGTGTCCTTGGACTCAGAGCTAAATCACTTTAATAAGCTTATAATTATGACATGCCCTCAGAATTGCCTTTGAAATGCTGTTTGTACCTTTCTAGTACTCAACTTTTTATAGATATATTTACACCCCAGTTTTCCACCGTTTCTTCCATATTTAGTTCCCCAAAAGCAAAAAGTTAGCAGAGTAATTGTCCATATAATGTTTCATCACTCCTTCATTAAGGTTATTTTACTTGCCTAGAAAAAACCTGTACTTATATATTGAACTGAAGCAGAAGCAGGAAATCCCTGGAAAAGAAAGGTAGAAGTAATCTATTAAATAAGAGAAGGAAAATTCAGCTAAATCAAATGAGAGAATTATAAAGCATGAGAGAGACTTGAAAAGTATATGCTGATTTTAGAAAGATTTCAGAAAGGCAGAAGAAGAAATTAAACCAAAAATTTAGTGTGGTGGTAAGCAAAGAAATTATATATACAGCAAAAATTTCATTTCATGTTGAAGGTTACACCTCCTGCAAGATCTGTTGGATGTATCAAGGTCATTCTAAGAGAAAGCATTTTAACATCGTTTTTGCCATCCTTTCATTCTTCGTCTTCAATCTAACATTAAACTGTGCACATGTTTTTTAATATTCCATTCTCTAGAAAAAGGTGGGGATGGAAACTGATGGATGTAAATCGCTCCAGCTATAGCAGAAATTAAAGTGAAAGCTTTCAATTTTTTTAATTTAGATAGATCATAACTTTTAAACTGATATCAGTTTCTTTTATGCTTTCAAACCCTAGCCTGATGCAAGCTTTTTTGTCATGGTTCTTTTCTGTAGTTACACTGAAGCAAAGATGGACCTCTTCTGCTTTTTCTTGTCATAACTGGATGTCAAAAGTGACAGTTATTCTTACTGTTTTCTCCCTATAGGTCACAACTCATTGAAACAAACTGAAATGATAAACTTTTGGAAAGTGACACATTCTATGGTAAGATATCTAAAATTTCACCATTTAGATTTTTTTTGTGTGTTTGTTGAAAGGGGAGGTGTTTCCATTTAAATTTCAATTTTTCTGCTTTTTAACTCACACTGGTATTGGCAAAGAAAAGTAAGAACCTCAAAACACAGTCTAGTTTCAGGGTTTATTCTTGGAGCAGACAAGCCACACGCTGCTCCCGGCTCACAGCTTGAAGAAAACACCCAATTTTGTCCTCATTATGTAACAAAGAAACTGTAGCTTCTACTAGGAAACTGAGGATTGCACACTGACCACGTTTTCTCTTTATAAATATCAGATCAGAGACTAGAAGCTCTGTCTCTCCCAGATTATATTGTTATCTCCATTGTGCATTCTTGATCAAACATCTCATCCTCTGAAGGATTTATGTATCAGCTTGCGATACGTTGCCTTTAAAATTTAATGCTTCCAAGTTCTTTTTTTCCCCCTTCAACTTCCCTGTCTAACTTCTGGTAATCAATTTGAAATTCAGAAACTTTCTTTTCAACCTAGCAAAATAGTAGAAACCCCAAACTGAATACTCTTACAGAATCATAGAGTGCTTTGTGTGGGAAGGAACCTTTAAAGGTCATCAGGTCTGACCCCCCAGGCAGGAACAACTTCCACTAGAACAGGTTTGCTCAAAGCAAATTGGGTCTTAAATTGTCAATGGCAAAGATTGAGATGCAAACTAAATCAAGAAACTGGAATAAACAAAAACAGTGCTAGCAAACTAAGTTATTTTTGTTCTCTTCCGAGTACTGTGTAAACAACCATCAACCAGGAGAATTGGAGCACGTTGCTGAGCCACTGGATCAGCCTGAATGACGAATAAATCGAAATAAATGGGCTTCAAAATCCAAATGCAAATGGACATTCCACCTAGTAAAAATTCTGAAAACAAGGCTTTGTAATTATCTAATAGCTGTTAGCAAAAAGATACCAAATTTGTAACTCCTCACTAGATCTTGTGTTGTACATAGCCAGAAGAGATTCTTGGTAGAATTTTTTCCTCATATAATGTTTAGTTCTTCAAAATACTGAGACACAAGCTATATTTTAGTGGCTAGACTTAGTGATAAATGCTGCAGAAATGGAGCAGATAAATCAATTTCTCACCCCTTGGTACTGTCAGCCTGATCTTCTGAAATGACAAAAAGCAATGGAAAAAGTTTTGCATCCGTCTATGAACTTCCAAGCCGTGAGGGACATGGAACAAGGCTGCATGCCAACAGCTCTTCAGCTGCCAGAAGGACACTCATTTTGAAGTTAAACAAATCAAATCCATGCATTATGTTCTCTGCACGCAGCACTGTATCGATTCAAGCGAAATTTTGCTACTGTTCAAGTAGCCGAGGCTATAAAATTGATGGAGAAAAATCCTACATATCAGACAGGTTTCAAATTCTGGGTGGTACTGAGCTGTCTCAGGGGACCCTTCAGACAGACTTTGCCTCCAAACTTTGCAGCTGCACCACCAACCTGAGCCCATCTAGTGAACCCCAGAAAATGACTTTAGGAGATATTTGACACCCCATCAGTTTCTGGTAACTCAAGATGATGTTATGGATTTCTTGTCTTCAACAGGTCACATCTGATTAAACCCACTGATGCCCTTGAAAAAAGTAACCAAGCAGTGTTTTCAGTATATTAAGTTCTGCTTGAAATATAGTACTGAAATACTCTCTTGGAAACAGCTGGAATTGGGATCACTGCCACTCCAGCTTTCTCTTTTCCATCACAAAACTTGCCAAGAATCATTGGCTAGGTTGCCATGTGTCATTTGATTATTGGTTGAGAACTTTTATTAGAATTTGTAACATTTCTTGAAAAATTTTAGAGAATTCTGATATTGAAGAGTTCATCTTCCACTTTAAGAAATATTCTGCTCCAACATAATTCCAATAAGTAAAAGTGTTTGGGTTATTAAAGATACCTTAAAGGCAGCACACATTGTTTAACACTGAACAGAAATTCCTAGAAAAAGTCAATTATGACAAAGTAGATATAACTGAACAATGAAAGTCTATTTATGGTTTGTTTGGGGATTATTTTTTTGCCAGAAAAAGTGGTAAATTTTGGAAGGACTCTGATAAAGATTGAAAAATACTATTATGTAGCAAATATTCTAGCCAAACACGTCACTAAAAATTAATATAACCCAATGTAGATTATTTTTATGTTAAAATCACTTTGCTGCTTGAAAATCATGGATTTCCCCCCCCAAAAAAATCCTCATTATGAATACAGTGCACACACAAAGCTAATTGTGATGGACTCATTAGTGACAAGTATTTAAATAAATAAGCAGATATCATTTTAATAGCCTACAGAAACTCCCCCAGCTAAGATTCAGGATTGATAAATCTGCTAAATTTTTAAGCGTTATTTACCTCACACTAATCATCTAGCCTCTCGTTTATCTTATAAATAGGTAAAGCAAATTGGAAATGTTCATTTGAATGACAGTTTTAGCAATCACAGGTCAGACTGGATGTGACTTTTATCAACACGTGACTTCCACTTCGTTATCATTCATCACATCTCTTGAAATTAACTTCTATTAATTTAGCAGAACCGTAAGTGTTATGGGACAGGTGACTCTCGATTTGTCACAAATACAGATGTCATCTACATACATTACAATCAGTCTCTGCAGCCATAAAGTGTGTTTTTAATATTCCCCTGCAGTCAGGCTAGCCAAAGACAAACAGCCTGAATGGAAAACTTCCAGAGGACAAAGCAATGTCCATCCTTTTGGCTGGCTGAGGTAATGTTTCACATTCAACTGTCTGGCGTTTCTCTGCGCCATGATAAATGCTTGATGCTGCAGCTAATCCATTCTGAAATTTCCTAGTGTTTTTCTGGCATCACAGAGTAGAACTCGGGGATTTTTTCTGGTGACAGACGTAAACGTTAAAGAAATGAATTGGGGAAGAAAAGCAGTGAAAGAGTAGCTAGTTTCACCCTCCTCTCTCATTTCTGACCAAAGAAGTAGTGGACTGTGGTTCATGAACCAGTGGGGAAAAACAAAACCTTCCTTGGCAGTTTCTTGTTGGCTGACGTTACAACCTTTATATTTCATAGGTACTTCAATTTACCTCAATAATTTGTTGCATATTGTTTCCAGGAACTGAAACAAGACTGCTTGATTTGTAACTCTCTGGCTTCTCTGAAAAAAAGTTATGAAAGGTTTTGTTTTTCATAGTCTTCTAGGGTCTTTCCTGTCTGCAGCTTCCAGGAGATAATCACTAATCATTCAGAGATTACTTTGCCTCACTTCTTGGGATAAATTTCATCAAATCCTGAGAATTTTAACATAACAATTTTACGTAGATATTCCCTGAACTGTTCTCTTCTCTACTCCAGCCTGAATTCTGAGCAACTTGTTAAAATTAATATGTTAAAATATCCAGTACAACCTACCTTTTCCACTAAGATTAAAGCAAATAATTTCCATTTTCTCTGATGAAACACAATTATTCTTTTTCTCTGTAGAACACTTTGCTCAATATCTTTAGCCTTTTCTTTCTTATTTCTAATGTATTCCCTGAAAACTGTATTGCTTGCCATGTCCCTTGTTACTTGGAACCCATACAGCATTTAAGCGTTCTTATTTTATCCTAATCCTTGTGTCATTCCATTGTATTCATCCTTATTTATGAAACAGCTTGGATTTATCCGTTTAAATAGCAGGCATTTCCTTCCCCAGCTGGCAAGGAATGGTTATTTGTGCAGCTCCATGAACATGACTATCCCATTTTGGATAACCAAACAGGAAATGGTAGCAACTCTAGGAGTAACCTCTGTACTCTGAGGTTACTCACTCTTTACTATTTTCTTCTGCTTCTCCATGTGCTGAGAGCCTCACAAAGCAGGGAGGCTGCAGGGGAAATGCAGTGTGGGGGAAATGATGAAAATACAGCTGGGGGCTCCAATGCATAGCTTTTATTTGTTCCATACTTTAAGTTATTGTACACCTGCTGTATAGCCCCTGAAAACTGTGACAGCGATTTTGGAGTTTGTGTATAAAAATTACTCTCTGGGGAAAAAACAATCAAAAAAGAAATCTGTATAATACAGCCAGACAGCACATCAAAAGTAAATTAGCAATAATTAGTTGGGCACATTCAATCTTCAGTCAAAGAAAGATGTAGGAAGGTTATATCCAATTATTAGCTCTAAGTCCTGCAAAAACAAGCTTTTGCAAATAGGGAGGGAAGAGAATTTGAGGAGTTTTTACAGTCTGCTACCTACATTTTCTCTTTAAACTGATATACCAGTAAGCTATATAAAAGTAAGGTTTCAGAAGCATTTATATACATGGAGCTGTTAAAAAAAATTAAAAAGAAAGAAAACAAGAGGAACTAAAGAACTGGACATAAACAGCTATAAAAACACAGTCCCATCACTGGGGTACTTCTTCCCAGTAGGGCAGATTCCCCTGCAGGGCAACAATTCAGAAAACATTTGACTACTCGGGGAACTAGAAGATGTGATCTTGACAGTTTTCTTCCCTGCTATGGCTTTTACCCTGGAGACTTTAAATTTTGATGCAGTTTGGTTAGCATCAAAGTAGTTCTCTTAAATGGAAGCAGATGAATGTATATGGTAGGTAAAATTCATTCTAAATAGTCTGACCTTGGTTATGAGGTATAAATTGGAAGGAATTTAATAAAATTTAAAAAATCACTGGGTTTTTCTGCCAGGGTGCAAAGGAGCAGCATCAAGATCAGAGTGTGTCACCTGTGCTCTTTCATTTGTCCTTGGCACAAGGGATTTTACTCATATAGATGATGTTTGTTCCCTTTTCTAACTTATTTGGGCTCGATTAATTTTTTTTTTTTTGGTAGGCAGCACTTGAAACATGTAAATTACTTTTCTTCTTCAGGAATATTGCCTTAATGGGGACCTACAAAAGCTCTGTCCCTTAGCAACAGCACACTGCAAGCTCTCCTTATAAATCAATGCCAGATAGGTGGAACACATGAAAGGGACAAAGATATTAAATGGATTTTGTTGGGCAAGGACACTTTTTTGTCCATGCAGAATTCAACTTGATTCATTAATTAATTAAAAAAAAAAACAAAACAAAACAAATGAAAACAACATTTTCCATCTTCCTCAGAAGGTCTGAACAGTTTTGTAATAATGAAATGCTATACAATACTATATTAAATGACTGCTTTGAAGACTTGATGAAATCTGGGTGTTTCATTAGGAGCAATAATAATGATAGATTATTTCAATAACTGTGAAATTTGCTTATCATGGAGAACTTATAGCTATACTTTCAAGGTCTTGTGCAGTCCTGCTCATCTATATATTTAGTTTCCAAAAGAATTAGAGCAAGTAATACATTTCAACCTGAACTTCACCTATAAGTGTAAGTACACTTATTCTACAATTTTTTTACTTCATTTAAACATCACACTTAGAAATGTTACATTCACACTATGAGAACATTGCATTTTCTTCTTTGTTTTTCATACAGTGCTCTTTCCCTATGGTGAAAATTATTACGACAAGGAAAAAAAAGGCACCTGTAGGAAAATTCATTTTAAAGATGGCTCAATAAACTAAGCAAGATAAAGAAATTCCTATAATACAGTTGTGTTATCTCTCTGCATTTGCAAAGATTATCAACAGGTTATTATCAACAGGTGATTATCAACAACTTTGAATGAATTTGCATAATGAGGATGAAAGAAACTGCTCTAGCCTGACCTTGTTAAACTTCCCATTTCTTAATGCTTGAAGAACCATCACTGTTCAAAATAATAGGGAAATAATGCCTGCTTTTATTTTTCAGTCTTAAACAAATTGTGTTTTGATCAAACTCTCAAGAAAACCTCTAAGAAACATGCCCAGAACAGAAAGTTTCAGCCCTCAAACGGATGGATAAAACTGCTAAAAATTTATCAGATAGAGAGCATTGAGGAATATGCCTCAGTGCAGCACTGGATGTAATTTAACTTAGAATTTGTTGGGCCATCCGTAGTCATTTACACTTTGGAAATGTGAAAGAACACAAAGATGGAAGAAATCTGCCACGAAGAAAAGCAAAGTCCTGTCTCAGAAAGTGGCAGGAAATTTTCCAACACCATAAAGGGTCCCATTAACATCTCTATAATTTGATCTGATATCCAATTCTGGTAGAAAGCTGATTACCCATTCTGCACTCCCTTCAGCTGTAAATATTTCAAACCTGACTGGTTTATGTCCCTTTTCCCATAACAAAGTTACAATCTCGAAAATGCTTGTAACCTATACAGCTTGTTGTAAAGGCCAAATGTCCTTGGCTTGAGAAAGAAATTGTACTCAAGAAAAGAGCTTTGCTCCATTCTGGCAGATTAAATTCCAAAGAAATACAGTATTAGTATCCAAGCAATGCAGTCTGTCAAAATAAAAGGCAGAAAAGAACTGTTAGAGCTGAAGTAATGGATAATAAAAGCCAAGGGACCAACAGGAAAGTGGCTGTGCTTAATAGGAGCAACTTGGAGCCACGAGTGTCTTTCTGAGCTGGGAAAAGCAAATCTGAGAGATCCTCCACACTCACTTGGTGCCAAATGACCCCTTTTATGCCCATCTTATTCATCACAGCACAACAGCAATTTTAACAAGAGCACATTTAAGTGTTGTTCCATTTAAGTGTTGTTTTTACTTCTCTAACAATAAGAAAATTCAGGATGGCTGGTCAGTAATTTTCCTCCTATTTTCAGTCGTTACAGCAGAAGCAAAGATAGGCTCTTAAATTTCCCCCATCCACGTGTCCTTCCTTTCAGGGATTGTTTTTAGCCACAAGGAAGGTGATCAGTGTCAAAAGCCAATCACTCCTCGCCTTCCCTGCACAACCAACCATTTCCTCAAGCCACGGAATTTTGGTTTATTGTACTTTAAGTGACATCCCCACGCCCATTAACAGCCCGCAGAGAGATCCAAAGCACGTTGTGTAGCTTAAGAGATGGAAATTCAAACAAACACCTGCCTGCAGGACATTTGCATTTGTCTGGAGCTGTCTGAAATGCTGGCACTAAGCAAGTGGGCAACACTTGACTGAAAGAGAAGCTAAGCTGTTGGAGATCTTTTCTTGCCCACTCAGCCTGACCTCAGGCAGGGTTCAGTCCTTTTCTTGACAGTGGAAATTATCCCTGTGACTTGAGGAAAGTCGTCTTAGGTGGTTGTGCTTTCTACTACTTGCCGCTAATGCCAGGAAGAGTTACCACACACTTGAAGAAAATTACAGGCTTTGGATAATTTCCCCCTCCAGGAAGGAGTCCAGCAGTGACTCTGTGGCAAAGGTTAGAAGTGAGCTACAGTTACAGGATTTGATTGTGGAGTTGCAGGGTATTTGGGATGTTCCTATGTGAATATCTTCATTTGTTCGTTCCCTGAGTGGTCTGAGAAACCCCAAACAGTCACATGCAGTCAATCACCTTAAAATTGGGGGATTTGCTGAGCTTTGAACCATCTTCATAACTAGAGAGGCCTCAGAGGTCTCACCTTTTATAACCCAGAGAACTCTAAGAAGAATTTTGGGCAGTTCTTGTTATTCCCCCAGGGAGGTCCAGCTGCACCATTTCAATTTTATGCTTGTATGGGTGATGGATATGGAAGCAAATGCAATGGCAATATTTACTCAGATAATCAAGACACCTTCCCTAAAAATCAAAGCATCAATACCTTCTGGAGCAAATGAGGGAGTGATTTTGGCCAGAGCATCAAAGTTACCAATAGTTTTATCACAAGACTACGTTGTGTGAAGAGAAAGTTTTGCAATCCTTGTGGATTGTCAAACGTTAGGTTGCAAAGAGAACATCTCATAAAATAATGTTGACATTACTTCTAGAACAACAATCTTAACATTTTTTTTTTTGCAAACAGCTGTCAAAATACGGAAAATGCGTTTGCTTCTACAAAAGTGAAAAAAAGTATATAGTCCTTCATGTAGGACATTTTGACAGCAAATGAAATTGCTTCATTTTGTGAAATTTATCTTCAGCTGCCATGATACATTACAGTAAGACAAAACCTTCATGTTTTTCCAATAATACACTAGCTCCTGTTGCAATAAAAAAAAAATTTAAAAAAAAGAAAGCTCAGATAGAAACAGCCTTTCTTGTGCCTTCTGATGCTTAAAAGTATAAAAATTTCAAAATGTTCCCTAGAAGATTTTAAGCTCATCTGTGGAACTGAGTTTCCTTTCTGTGCTCTGGACATTGTCTCAGTCTATTTTCAATCTTTCTATCATGTGGTGTGAATCAAAGCCCACAGTGGCTGGCTGGTCAATTAACTTCAATTGCACTTGCTGGTCCATGAGTATCAGCAAATGACAGTGACAGTGGCAGTGGCAGTGACAGTGACAGTGAGCCCATCCTGCAGACTTCCTCTCAGTTGGCAGAGTCCAAATATTAACTGAGTGGCCCAGGATATCCTCAAGCTCAGTAATATCATACATGGAGCTGTGAATAGGACTTTTCTGCAGAACGACAGACAAAAAACTTCACCATCAGTGCCCTGAGGGGTTGTTGCTGCTGGAGGTCCCCCGGGAATATCTGTGAGGATTCTGGAAAAGCAAACCAGCAACATCCAAGGGACTGCCAAGGTCCTTCACCAGGGATGGAGACAACCAAAGGCAGCTGTTATGCTCTGGCCATGTCTCCCTGTTTCTCCAAAAAACATTTTCCACTAACTTCTGGTCTGCTGAGCCTTTGGAGGTCTTACAGCACAGAGTTCCAGTGGAGCCTCAGAGAAAAAGGTCACAAGGGGAGCTCTGAAATAAACCCCACGTTTGTGACCATGGAGGAGATGAACCCTGATTTACCCTGAGGGGGAACAGCCTTTCAAAGGCACGAGAAGGGAGAAAACTTCAGGATGCAACAGAGATAGAAGGACCTTTGGAAAGGTCATTTCCAGCAGCGACTCAGAAAGCCACAGTTCAGTATTGCAAAGTCCTTTGCCTTTTCCAGATGTAGAGAAAATGCCACTTTTAATAGGAACATTTTTGATGAATGGCTGTGTTAAGTTCCTTGGTTGTTGGTTTTGTTTTTTTTTAAGTCACGATAAACAAACCAAATTAAATACAGCCCTTAATTAAACTTGGATCCCATTAGCCTGCCTGCAGTAATATTAGTAAACTATTGATGAGACCTCTGAATCTAGCAAGAACAGAAATAAATCCTCAGACTGCAGCTTTTGGACGGTTGGGAAAGAATAATGGTGGGTTTTGCTGGGTTTTGCTTTAACTTCACCTCAAATAAACCCATCCTTTCACCTTCCTAAGCACTTTGGGGCCAGGAAGGTATTTCCACACCCTTACCCAAGTGCTGACCAAGGGCAAATCTCCTATCCCTTCCTTGATCCATTTACAGTGAAAATTTGTTTGTGAGAACATTGAGCAGAGCCATCCAGTGAAATTGTATTGCCTTCACAGTATCTTCACCGTTGCCATTGAAATGATTAGAATTATGTTGACTGGGATTACACTGAGCACTGATAGCACAAGATATTGATGTATGATTCAATTACAACCTGATTAGGTATGCATCACTTGTTGAGCTGTCTGTATTGCTAATCTGAGCCTGGAATGACACAAATGTCCTCTTTGATCCAATATGCTCAGTCACTGAACTGGGGCTGATTCCTACAGCTGAGAACATTAGTGCAAGTATTAGTGGGTTTCTATTTTGGTTTTTGGAAGAAAACTGAAAGAATATGACAGATATATTTCCAGAGCTTAAGGCTCTCTTATGCCCACGTCTTCCACACGGGAATTTGAGCAAGGTCAGCTCTGCTACCCCTGACCAGATTTCCTGCAGTTTCATCTGTGCTTCTTCCATAGTTGTTTTCCTAAACCACCCACATCATCAGACACACCTTTGCTATAAATTCCCAGCATGCTCAGATCTCTGTTTGATTTAAATATAGAGTGCCTGTGGGCAGGGTAATGAAAATAGTGCTTCTGTATTGGCTACCTTGGATTTACTGCAGGAGAAGCAGAGGCTGCTGAGTTGTTGGGAAGGCAAGAAAAGGGGAAAGGTCTTTTAATTTCCCTGTATGCACATGGCTCAGGCCCTAAACTTCCACCCACATCTCTCTCTGCCACTCAGCAACACACGAGTAGATGCAGCAGATGTACAAACTCCCAGCCAAAGCTGGCAGCAATGGTATTTTTTCACATGGTATCTTTGAAGGAATCGTTTTGGACTTCTAAAAATGTAGTCATTGAAAAGCATTCTCTAAACATGATGCTTCTGCAGCAGCGCTGGAGTCACACCTGCAGAAGCAATGATGAAGAACTAACTTCTGCATTCCCTCCTGCCTCCCCTTTCTCCTGAGGAGTTTGTTTTAAAGGGAATGAGATCTGCCTCTTCACGCTGAGCTCAGGGGGTGAAGTTACTAATTGTTGTCTGATAACAACTCCTTATTGTTATTTTCACTCCCAAGAACTGTTTCTTCCAACCACTTGCTTCAACATTTATCCTTGTAAGCTCCTTCCTCGTAGCTCCAAATCCTTTTCTCCTCCACTGTGTAGAAGGAAGAAAATTTGTACTTTTGTGCGTGTAAACACATCAGTTGCCATGGGAGCAAGTGCTGCAGCTATGATTATTTGCCTGCAGCTGCCACATTTGCTAGGTGCCCAATTACCTTACCTGGTTACTCTAATTGAAGGGAGAACGAGCACAATGCACATTATTTAAGCAAAATGCCTCTCGACTGGAGAGTGCAAGACGAGAGGTTCATGATCTGTGGCTTGGAGCAGTCTGTGTCGTGTATTTTCATTACAGCCTGTGTTACATAAGGAGCAGTTGATTAAGCGAGATGAGAGCAAAAGAGAAAACAGTGATGAAGAAATGTGTTTCTAGACTATGAGGTAGCTTTACAGCTTGAGACAAACAGCAATCAAGGTGTAACAGGCAGCCTTACTTTCGACTGCTAATAAAAATAAAAGTGAAAAATAAATTTGTCCTCCAGGACCAAGCAGCTTCAGAGGCAGTTTAAAGGAGGACAACTAAGCATCGGTGTGGGATGTTTGTGGGTGTCAGACCATACCCTGCCTTCCCCTAACCCTCCTGCTCACTTCCCTCATTTTCAAATCCACCCTGCTTCTGTTATAAAATTTTTCACACAAGGCTGAGCCTAGACTAATTACCTGACACAGTAACACCCAAAATCTAAAATAGAGATGCATGAAGGGTTCATGTGAGTAGAGAGATTTCCCTGAGTGCGTCAGTCAGAGTGAGAACTACCAGAGAAAGGAGAGGGTCAAGGAGAAAGAATGAGCTGCACTCGCAACAAGGAAAGAGGAAAAAACTTTTGAACCAAGCTTTTAGCAAAGGCCTTGAAAGTATCAGCATGTAAACAGTTGTGGTTTTGTCTGAAGAGAGCAGGAAGATTCCAGGTCTGCTCTTTGTAAAATACTTGACTCCACCAAATGTTCGTTTGCTATACAAAATTAATCCCTGTAGACACCAAGCTCTGCCTGACAATAGGTCTACAATGACAGTGTAAATGAATGCTAAACAGATCAGCATGGAAGGACTGAGAATTTGGATTTTTTTCCAATTCATCTGTGAAAAGCAAAGGACCACTTCTGAGCTGCTGCACTCCCCAGGCCTATTTTGTCTATTTTGAGATAATTTAGGCAATAAATTATTCCTTCCTGTGCTAGGACACTTGCTATCCAAAATACTCCTTCTTTTATTTATTGGTTATTAAAAGTCCATATCATACAAAATTGAAAAGCTAAAGTGAAACTGTGAATATACAGAGCAGAAAAAGTATTTAAACTTTCTAATATACTCACTAATATCTATAACTTTGAAGGTGCAAAGAAGCACCCATCAATATTTTTAACCAGTACAAAGTAAAGTTGGGATGCGAATGCAAAACTAATACCTAAGTATCTCTCAAAGTCTGGCCCCTGGATATCAAGCAATTAATTTTAGATCACAAAGAGAAGCAGAGCTCTCTAAGGCCAATATTGAAGAAAGTTTGTGAAGCTCTCAGTGGCATTTCTGGACAGGGATTTACTACACAGCAGCCCAATGTATTTCCCTGACCCACACTGCAATTTGATGCGCCAGTTCATCTATTCCCAGAGTTTCTACTTCCTAGAGGTTAAGGAGAGGAAAGAACACTGGAAGAGCTCCTGTAAAGATGCTTTCTTCCCCATCAGTGAAGTTTTTCCAGTGTACATCTCATTTTAAAACTGGATCAGATGCCATTTTTAATGAAAATATTCTTTTTTTGCATTTTTCAGACCTTTTCATGGAAGCAACAAAGTATTTTGTTCGGGATTCAAAATATCTTCCTCAAAGTGAGCAATGTCATCTTCACAACCCTTTTCTTAGAAAACTAGAAGCATTTTTGAGGTTACGTAAGGACAGATTCTGGTGGATGACTCAGACACCTACTGCTTCTCCTCATCTGACATCTAGCAGCCTGTTTTCTTGTGTTTTCTGCAGATTTATCTATGCAAAACAAAATTTTCTTTAAAAACTTCCAACAAACTAAAAGTTTCCCATCACTACGTACACAAGCTCATCTGAAACGTCTTAGAAAATTAGGAGTAAAGGGCTTCACGTGGGATTTTTCAGCACTGCAAAGAAATGTGGTTGCAACTGAATTTATGTAGGGCTATGCACGTGATCTAGGGAACTGAAATCCCATTTACACCGTGCTTTCTAACATCAAAAAAGTCTTTCATTTTCAGCTTTCTTGGTGCTACTGTGAAATTCTGCTTCTGTTTCCAGCGATGGACAACATCTGGGAGAGCCACATCACAGTGAAAGCCACTCAGCACAGGTGATGCTGCCTCTGTCCCCTTCATGCATACAAATCCCCCTGAGCAGTGACTTGCAAACCAACCTTGCATCACTGATCAGCTCTGCTGACCACAATTTCCCAGAAAGGTTTCTTTAGGAGAGCTGCATGAGCAGAAATTCATTTTGCCCTATATTCCAAGAGACTAACTGTTGTCACATTTTTTTGGTAATCTCTAGGGGTCCAGAACAGAAAGCCTTTTCTTTTTTTCTGTGTCTTTCATCTCTCAGAGCTCTCTCACTCCTCTTGAAAAAGCTTCTTTTGAAGATCCACAAGTGATTTCTTTGTACCACCGTGTGGACACAATTATTCATGGTGGATGCACAAATTACAAGAAACATATTTATAGAGACTGTTTCTCTCTCTCTCTCTCTCTCTCTCTCTCTTTTTCTGGTTTTAAAGAAGAAAGGGGAATATTTTGAAAGCCTAAATTTCACCTACTTTTGTGAACAAAGTAATTCACAGGGCGAAAGGCATTGAATTAGGAGCTTTCAAGATCCAGCCTGTCAGAAGCACCAGATTTAGAGGCTAAGGTGGAATTTAGGCTGACTGAATATGGCCAATAATCTTCAGCCACATAAAGCAATTCTTGCAAGGTAACTAAGCCCTAAATCACCAGCAATGTGTTCTCAGTGATAAAAGAGTAAGATTAAATGTTTCCCGCATACCAGTAAATTTCAGCTGACATTTAAAATATAAGTAGAATTGAAGATTAAATCTACAAGACTTGAAAGCCAGATCACCTGTGCAGAAATATTGCTCTATGCACAACCAGTGCTCAGATGATGATTTTTGGTCCGTTGGGACTTTGAATATCACTCCTGTGCTCAGCCCATTAATCCAGCTCTATCTGGAATATTCTTAGCACTGCAGCCCCTGACCAGCTTTAAAAAACCACCTCAAAACAACATCTAACCTCCAGATAAACTTTCCAAAACAAATATTGATTCCAGGCATGGGGACTGAGTATCATGTAAGTCTTCTGTACCCAAACAAGATTCTTTCAGGCTGGAAAAATCTTGAAGCTGCTGTAGAAGGGGGTGAGCCAGCTTGAGACACAGAGCAGCAGAGGTTTTGGTCTGAACAGTGTTCAGATGTGACTTAAAGTGACTACAGAAAGAACAGCTCCTCCAGGGAGTTCCCAAACCCCTCAAAGGCCTATTTCACTCTAAGTGGTGTCTGTGCAGCTCTAATGGGGAGACCAACAAACAAGATGTCTTTACCATGACAATTATTGGTAGAACTGTCAAAAAAAATCCCTGAAAATACGTTAGGCAATAAACACAGCATGCAATAACACTATCACCTTCCGAGAACCCTGGTTTTAAATTTCTCACTGATAAGGAAACTACCCATACAGAGTCAGGTCAAACTTTAACAAAACTGCCACACAAAATGAGCAGCAGTGACAGATGAGAAGCACAATCCTGAAAGGTCTAACCACTCATTTGTTACTTGACTTTTTAAGGGAAGAGCAAGTGGGATCAAAGGCAAATGAAGAACAAACACATGTCCTCTCCCATCTGCGATGACTAGAGCAGGGAAATGATTGATTGCTTATTCCAAAGATTTATTTTCTGGATGGTTAACACAAAAACAAACCCTAATGAAAAGCCTTGAAAGATAAATGCCCGAATGTGGATTTTGCTTTGGCGGATATTTAAGCTCTGGGTAGTTTGCCATGTGTGTTTTCCTTTCCCCAGCAGTGGCACAACGCCAGTGTTTTGCTCAGGGGACTGCAGGGAAGGGAAAGATAAGCAAAGCTCCACTGACCGGCAGCTGACCCTGCTGCCCGCGAGGATGAGCTGCTGGAGGAACTGAGACTGCTGCCCAGCTTTACAGGGAAAGACTGAAAATCATTTAAAACTGGGCATTTGGGACAAGAACCAGGAAGAACACACAGCTTTGTACTTCAGTGAACATCTTGCTTGCTTGAACTATTGTACACATCCTTGTTGGTGTGTAGCTTGAGCAGAGCAGGGGTTTTGTTTAATTTCCATTGTTTTCACTGGTTTGAATGGTGTTCACTGTGTTTTCTTACTGTGAGGACACTTAGTTTAGGTCAGGCACACCTTTTATCACCTTACTTACAAACTTACATTGATAGTATTTTCAATGTTAATGCCAACGGCAATTTTAAAAGGGTCAAAAATAACACCTTCATAGCAAAATCAACATAGTAATATACCTTTGTAGTTAGTTAAAAGTTATCCTCTACAGCAAAATTTACATAGTAATGTACCTTTTCAGTTGGTTAAAACCTATTCTTTTCGAGCAAACATTTAGGTTACGGAGATGAGTATTTAGGTGGAGTAAGTAGGATAGAGTCCTGCTTAGCCTCTGACAGTCTGTCAATAATCCTGCTGTCATTTTTTGCTCAGAAATATTTATGAGCCATAACTTCATGCCGTGGTACTCTTGCAATCAATGGCAATCTGCCCATGGGCTTCAGCAAGGTCAATTATCTTCTTCACCTTCTGATGAATGGTTAACCTGGGGCAAAGGGACATCTATTTAACTAACTCCTCACACTTTTCCTGCCTGTTAATAACCTCTCTTCTATAACCACAGCATCATTTACAAAGGGAGCATGGTAGTGCCTGATTCAGTCCAGCTGTAGGGTGTTTTTATACACTTACACAGTGACCAGATAAAATTGTACCTCAGTTTTTTGTGGGGCTGGGTTTTGTCTTTTTTATTTCTTTTTTTTTTTAAATAATTTTTTTTCCTGGAATGTATAAACTGATTAGCTGCCCTTTTTCAGGAATTCCATCATGCAAAAATACAATACCACAGCACTGAGTGCTTTGTTATGATTTTTTTTTTCTAATTTAATTGTGTTTTGTGCCCTCAGAACTCCATTACAGAGATCACAAAAGCTATTAGCAGCACGGTATGTGAAGTGGGAATTGTCTCTCGCCCCGTGGCCATGATTTAGCAAAGTACTCAAGCCACTTACCCAGCGTCATGCAAATTGTCTGAGAGTGCATTGGCCAAGCTGACGTTACCCTAAATATGTGCTTCAGTTCCTTGCTGAAGAGGAAAGTAATTGCTCATCTCTTCAGAATTAAGAGACATAACAGCTCCTCCTCTTACCTGCCAGAGTGCCTCAGTTATTTTTTTCTTTCTGGTACTCTTTTCTAATCCTACTCAGTAAGAAGTCGAATATTTGGACATAGCAGGCAGTCTGGGTCTTTAATGATTTAGGGTTTGGCTCTTCAGGGTTTCTGGATTTCTTTCAAAAACTTATCATTCCAAGACTCACTGGAGCTGCCTAGGAGAGAAATTCTCGATATGCAATTAAAGTTTGGTGTATCTGACTTGCGCAATCACTTGCTATGAGTTACACTGATTTTTTATCATTCATGTTCCTTGATCTAACCAGGTCAAACAACCCTGCACAAGCCCTGGTTTAGGGCACAGACATAATTATTTCTATGAAATAAGTCATAATAAAAGATCCCAAGTTAATTGAGTCATATGAGATCAGCCGTTCATCAACTCACATCGATCGACCTCAATTACACAATTTCCACTTAAATTTGTCACGAAACCATTCCATTCCTTTTAACTGACACTATATCAAATTGACTATAATGAGCCACTTATCCCCTTAATTCTCTTCCATTTTGACATCAGCTTCAAACCCTCTAGAACTTCCCCTGTATTTCGGTGGAGTTGAATCGGTGCTCACTGATTCAAGTTTAACCCCAGCAGGCAGCCAAGCAGCACTCAAGTTTTGTGTCTCCTCACCTGCTGGGCACTGGGAGGAGCAGAAAAATCCTTGAGACTGGGCAAGCACTGCTTTAATCAATGCCAGCATTAATTAAAACATTGTTGAGCAGAGCTAGATTTGTCCTTCACAGCTGCAAGTTTGATTATTTTATATTTGGGACAGCTTTTGGGTTGAATTTAATTATTGCATGTGTATTTAACTTCTGAGAGAATTTGGTGACAGTACAGGGACTGAATTTTATTTAAGGTTTGCTATATAGTACATGCAGGAAAGCTAAAATTTCACTTATGGTTATTATCATAAAGCAGATTATACAATCAGAATCTGTGTCTGCTTGAGCCTCTGCTTCACATACAAATCTACAAGTAAGCTTATTTAGTTCCAAAGTAAGACTAATAATTTTATCAGGCTAATCAGCAGGCAAAATATAATTCCATTCTTTGCTTTATTATCTCTTTGGAATCAATTTTGTTGCAATTAAACTAATTTAGATGAACTGTGAGGATTTAGCTGATTTACACAGTTATTAACATATTTATGTGTTAGAAAAACAAAATCAACATGGAAATGTGAAGAGCTTCCTGCATTAGCTGACTTCACTGCATTGTTGTTCACGCAGCACTGATAACATTTGTCTTGGATCTCTAAAAACCAGGTGGTTTTTCTCACGTTGGCCATTCATATTTTCAAAACTGCCTATATACTACAGAATTGACTCAGGCTGTCAATTTATCTGACTGCTGAATGCAGACAGACCATGGATCTGTTAATAACATCATTTATTTCTGTCAAAATCACACATCATTGCTTCTGCTTCAACAGCAGTCGCTCTCTTCCACTTTTAAATGCACAAAATCTCAGTTTTCCTAATGATCTCTTAAAATACAACGAAGATTGTTTGGTTTTGAGGTAGAAATTGGGGCTTTAAGTATTTCTACTTCAAGCAGACCCTGTTGCTACTGTCCAAAAATCTAATTCATTTTAGGGTCTCTCCTAATGTTATGGGAAATGTTGGAAGAAAAATTAAGGGGCAATATATGGCACAGGCCTGTTAATAGCCAATGTAACACTATGAAACAATCTCATCCAAATTCTGAATTTGCTGCAAATGTAACAAATTTGAGCTTTGGTAAGAACAGATGGATATCAAAAAGGAAGTGTGGAAGATCATTTTGAAGAATGAACAGAAAAGGTAATGAGACTTGAGCAGGAATTATTGATGGAGTTAGGGAGAAAGATGAGTTAATTAGAGGGGATGGTATTCAGCAAAATTCTGTCCATTAGCTTTTCCCCTGGAGAAAATAAAAAAGAACTTCTATTTTGATGCATTCATCACCATTAGTTTCAACCAAGGATGGTAGGAGCACTTGGATAAAATATTTCCGTTTGTCCAGTCTTTAAAAAATGAAAACAAAACAATGAAATGGTAAAAATAGCATCTTATTACCTGCTCAGATAATATTCTCTAGAATATATGCTTTGAAGATATACTTTTTCATTTCTGACTGGAGCTAAGATCCAAAAATATAAAGGGTTAAAACCAATCATCTACCATGGCCCTCCTGGGAAATTTTCAGTGAGAAACAAACAGTATTCACTTGTTTTCTCCTTTGTGTTTTGTATTCTCTTCCCCACATTATTAAATGGATCCTGAGTCTAAGAATGTTGTAAAACAATTATTTTGTCAGTGGTTCTAGGGGAGAAAAAAAAAAAGATGAAATAGCATTTAAAATTTTATCACTGCAGTTGAAAGATATCTCATGAAATATGCAGCAGCATGTCTTTCACTTTCAATATTTAGATGGCTTCTGAAAAACCTTATGAAATCTTTACAATATTTGGGAGATGGTGACTTTGGAAGAGCTTACAGGAAGGAGTGTGGTTATTCCCATTCCAGCAGTGATCTGGAACCTCTGTCAGGACATTTACCTCTTTGAACTTCTCTCTGCCTCTCCCTGGTGCACAGAGAACATGAGCTGAAAATCCAGAGGAGGAAGGTTTTCAGGCACAAGTTTCAGCAGATTTTTCCTTTTTAATGCTTCATTCTTGGAGAAATCTGCATTCCCTGGGGACAGAAACCGTTCACTCCTGATTCTGTCGGGAACGAGGGAACTCGATGTGAACTCCACAGCAACTCCCAGGCTCTTCAGCAATATTTCACCTCCTGTTGCACTTTTTTCCCATTTCCTATTCCTCCTTTTTCACTTTTTTCCTATTTCCTATTTCACTTTCATGCATGCACGGAGTTCTGCATGACCAGCCTGGGAACAACCACATTGCATTCGTGACTGCAGCAGAAAACACTATAAATAACATTATTTATTGAAATACATTTTAAAAATTATTTATAATAAATATTTTAATGTTATTTCTTTATTTCTATTTAAATAAATAAATAGCATTATTTATTTATTTATCATTTTTCAAGGATCAGATTTTCTTCCTCAGGTCTTCCTGCTCCAGTGAGACATTTTAAGTAATCCCTGCTGGGATTATTTTGTGTTAGTTCCTATTTCAACAGGAAAGGAACTGTGAGCCCAATAAAGTCCATATTTTTGAGGGTATAAAGTTTTCAAAGTATCACATTTCTATACATGACTTTTATTTTGCACACTATAAAGTAGTATCATATTTCATATGATACTATATTTCTCTACATGGAATTCATATCATATTTCTGGACATCATAGAGAAATATTTCATATTTCTATACATGGCAATTTTTTGTGCACAATATAAAATAGTAAATATTCTGAGTCTGCAAGAGTTCAAGTCATGATGGGATTATCATCACAAAAAGACTTTTTCAGTCTGTTCATGGATTTTCAGAGACATTTCCTTTTTTGGTTCACTTTTTCCTGGGAAAGATCCTTTCAAAAGAAACATAAAAAAAAAAAAACCTTTTCTGAAAAATGTATATTTGAAACCTATTTCAACTTCTTCTAAATCTAATAATTTATTTTAAAGAAAGATAAACCAGTTTTCACTACAAAATTCACAGAAAGGTTCGCATTTCAATGCCATCTTTGAAAATTACTTTAGTGGGGTTTTTTTTAATATTTTAACTATTTCAATGGCATGAGTTCTGTTTATCCCAAAGTTTTACTTATAATTAAAAAGGGGTGGGCTTGCCTTTTTTTTTTTTTTCATTTAGAAGTTACTCTAACATTCTCTAACTTTCTGTACAGATCATTGTCTTTTTACACAAGTTTGAAAAGAGAGAAAATCCTGTGCCTGAATCCTCTCCAAGCTCGGTGGGCGAGAGGCTCCCTCCTGTGGAATGCAAGCTCTCCATTAACTTCTCACTTGCACATTAAAAATCCCCTGAGGAAGTAAGCTCTGCTTTATTTTAGTTATAAATCAGTTACGTTTTTAAGGAAATCAAGAAAATAGGCTACTTACACAAAATGCTATTATCCTTTTTTTTTTAATATATTAAAAAATTTGGGCATTGAATTCTCTGAAATCTCAGCAGAATCTCCTGCTGAATTTATTTCCATGGAGATGAAGTTTCCCCCTTTACTTGAAAAGATTGGTCTAGAACTCTGATTAAGTTTGCTGCTTACAAATCTTCTAAGAAGAGGTTAAGCAGATTTAAAAAAACCTCATGAAAAAGCAGACTGATGCAGGAATTTCCATTTAAGAAGAGCACCATCCAACAGTTCAGAGGCAAAACAACTCAGGAAGAATGCCAGAAAGCTCCCTGATGGCATCCTCTCTTTGTTCTTTTCTCTTAAAGAAAACAAAGCTATAGACCTCGTGTGTTTGGAGATTTGCAAAAATGATTTGCAGATGGATGGGGCAGACTTTAGTTTATATTTTCCCTTTTTTCTTTTCTCAGGGAAAAAGACTTTTGCCTAGATATACATCCAAAGCACTGAAATAAAGGAGTTTTTGGACCTTATAATAAAAATTTTATAGACTTAAATGCTTGTTCAACATCACCTCTCTCTTAATTTTCTCCTTTTACTTTTACTTGTTTACAATTTTCAGAGCTTTTAATTTCTATTTCTCACCTCTGGTTGTAAGAAGAACATTTACGTTTAATTGAGATGATAGAAACATCAATTTTTGTCTTCCAGATAAAGTGCCGAACCTGTTTCATTCAGGCAAACCACACCTTATTTCTAAACCAGCAAGACATTTAATGAAATATATACTATGCCATTTATAAGTAGACATAAATATATTAATAAAAACAATTTCCTTAGATGGAAGATCTTGAACTCAACCCCACTGATTCCAATATGCTTGCAATTGCTGAATGTCCTTTTTCTCAACTGAACAGACATTTCTCTATTTGCCCAGCACAAGCCAATGGTACATAAAAATGATTATTCTAAAACTACTCAGAAAAAGGACAATAACTTAAGCTAAGTATATATTTTTAACAGAGCTTTCTCCTCAGCTTGAATTCCATCTTTCCACGGCAAAGTGGCAAATTATCTCTCTTGACCAAAATGACTCTTGAAAGTCTCGCTAATCACACACGACAGAAGTAATTTCATTTCAGAAACTGCGAGAAGATGAGCGTCCTCATATTAAAATCCAATACTGCAAAATCAGATGCAGCTGTAAAATTAGAGCTCAAGTAAATAATCTGCTCAGTGTAGCAGGTCTGACTGCAAGTAAAATTACTCCTCCTGTAATTAATTTTAATTCGATGAGATGAAAATAGGTAGATCAGTTTAGTAAACAAATCTTAATAAACCTAATCAAGAAGGGCACTGCATCAAAATCTCCTGGTGGCACTTTCTTTTCTGCTGCTAGGTACTCACATTCATTTATTTTTCTAAAAGTATACCTATTTAATTGAGTTTCTGCAAGAACAGGAGCGTTTGTAACCTGTGATTTGTGTTATAGACCTAACTTTTTTCAATTACAATTGCAACATGAATTTGCCCATGCCTTAAACAGGTGGATCAGAAATTAAATTACAGTCTGGTTACATCTAGAAATTAGACAATATTATTTCAATTACATTCTGGAGTTTGACCTGGACAGTCTCACAGAATAGTTGAGCTGGGAAGGGATCTTGGGAGATTATTATTCAAATTTGTAGAGCATCCTATTGGAAGAACGAGCAAGGAATCATTTGTTTGATAGCAAAAGAAAGCCTGAAGTAATCAGTATTTGAAGCCCTGTGAATCTTCTGAAATTAAATATACTGCATGTTTTATTATTGCTAAATATTTAGAGTACACCGCCCTCCTCCTCTATAAAAAATATTAACACTTCCTCGGACACTGCTGATGTTCCTGAGATTTACACTGCTGGAAAATCAGCTAAATGTGGCACCAGGAAGAATTCAATCCAAAGCACTGCAGACCATGAAAGTCCAGCTGACAACAGGATAGAGGCTGGAGACGAGAAATCTTCTTTCAGCTAATATTACTATCCAAGCAAAGCAGAGCTGTGTAGAAGAGCCAAAAAAGAGTTGTTCTAAGAAAGCTTTTAGCATGGTTTGAGACAGAAAGAATCAGTGAAGTGTCTTCCTGTTAGCACAACTCCTGGTAAATATAGAATACAATACTGAGATTTTTATGCACGCTGTGTAGAAATGGCTCCTTTCAGATTTCACACATGTGGCAACACAGAATTGTGTCTCCATTTTCTATTTCATTCCCAAAACAATGCTGTGAGATTACCAAGAAATACTACAGGTCAGCTTTTATCCCTAGGAATAACTGTGTGGTTTATACTTTCTAGCTGATGGCCAAGGCAGATACTGAGAAAAGCCCCTTGGGCAGTCTGTTACCTCCAGATGACAGGGAAAACACACACAGAATGGTCATACTCAGCATTTTGGGGCAAAGCCATTTAATTCTTCAATTCCAGTTTCTTCATGTTGTAGTTTCTTTTCATTCTTTCTGGTTTTATTTGGAGGATAAAAATAATACTTGCAAGATTAGTATCACAGCGTTAAAGTCTTGTTTCCATAAGAAGCTGGAGTTTATTGCTGAGATTGGCCAATCCTTTATTTGAGTCGTTGAAAATTCAGCTCAATGCAGTCAGGTTCATACAAAGTTCCTTCAGGGTATTTACTGATCAAAATCTAAAGTTCTTATCATATCAATTGGCATTTAAACAACTGATTGAGGATTTTCCATGTGTTCACTCTGAGCCTTTCCACTGCAAATTAAAAAAAAAAAAGTTTATTTATTGCCAGATTTGTGTTGCCCAGGCTAGAACTGGACATATTCTATGTGTGTCTCAATTCTCACATTCTCTTAACTCAAAATCCTTGAATTCATAACCTTGGAGTTCACTTCTTGCAGTCCTTAAATACCCAACAGCCTGCAAGAAGTTGTTTTCCTGCATGGATTTCTGGGAAGTTCAGGAGAATGTCGTTCTGTTGTAGACTTTGTACAGACTGGGGAGGGGAAAAATCTGATAAAAGCCACCTAGACAACAACTCCCAGGGAAGAAATCTTGTTTTTTATAAAGATCAGAGAGGGGGAAATCAATCAGGCACTGTGCAGCAGCACGGGAGGAGCAAAGAGCAGCAGACCAGAAAGCCATGGGGAAGATCTGTGTGTCCAACACTAGATTTGAAATATCTCTGTGATGGTTTAGCCATTTCTCATAAATGTGCTTGGCAATAATTCAGTAGATCCTCTGGTTTCCAGGACAGGATTTTGAGCAACCAGATGGAGGTGAAGATGTCCTGGGTCATTGCAGGGACTAGATGGTCTATAAAGGTCATCTCCAACACAAATGGTGATTATTTTTAAGGATTTATTCAATTATTTGAATTGGGGTCTTTTATGTTTCCCATCAACATTTCACAAAAGAATATTTCACCTTTCAATCCTGAAAGGTACCATTAACTGAGCTCAATTCAGCATCTGGCCCAGCAAAGGTGATTTCTGTGAACTGAAGCATCTCTGACAGATGAATGCCCAAAGTGACCCTTTCATTTTTTCTCTCTACCTCCGTGAGAGATTTTTGAAGCAGTAATGATTATCACATCATGGATGCATCCCATGCAGGCGAAATTTAAAGTTAAAACCTCTCCTGATGGTCATGGTCAAAGCTCACACCTTTCAATACATCATTTTGCTTGCCATGCAAGGAATGTCTTTATTTCAGCCATGGCTTATCACAGCTATTTCAATATAAAAGTAAAAAAACCAACCAAAGATGACAGTGTTGCTCAAAATGAGTCATGCAGCAGTCTTTGCACCTTCTGCACTCTTCTCCATCTCTCTTACATAAAATCGCTTTCTTAAAACTTTTACTGGACTGTGTGACCAAACAGAAATTGTCATTTTTCTTCATTATTTGTCTCAGTAAAAAGTTTAGAAGTACAAATTAGAAAACAAAGTATCCACATTTTTAATGAGATATTTTATGATCCCAAACATATTCTGCTCTCAGAAACTTATTCTACATTTTCAGATTTATGTTTATTACAACAATTTAGTATATTTATAGTCTCATTACTATGCCTATTGTCCCATTTAACTGGCCTATATTTCCAATCTTTTATGATTTTCCATTAAAAAGACACAAACAATACAGAGACACAATTCAAAGTTCATTAAAGTTTGGAGCAGATTACCCAACCCCAAGTTCAAATATTTTCTTCCTACTATTTCTCAACTCACCAAGGCTTTCTTTTCGGTGTGAATAAAACTAACACCATTTCCCACCTCTTTTTATTATTCTTTCTTCATCCTTTTCTACTTCTTTCCTCTTGATGAAACAGAAAAAGCCATTTTTTCCCCATCTTTGTAGTAGATTTCACCTTGCAGATCCTCCCCATCCTTGGTCCTGAAAAGTTCCTAATCTGCACCAAAAGAAACCAAAGAGCTCAGTGAGTCTCACAGAACTTAATTGCAGTGTTTTCATGGGACTTTGAACTCAAGTATTATATAAGCATATTTTCTGATAACTCCATCAAAACTGTCATTAGCCAAATTCCAAGTAACCTTTTGTCAGGTTTGAAAAAGGAAAATAAACAACACTTTGAGCAATTGCGACTTTAATTGGGGATTCAATTCAAGGGCTAAATCTCTGTGCTGCTTAATTTATTTCTCAGTAGGCTACAAGATTATATAATTTCTGAAAAGGAATAATACTGTGTAGGAAAAGTGGCTGACAAGTAGTCACATTCTTTTCCCATGTAAAATAACCAAGAAATAATATCAGTAATTGAAAAGCAGTTTTTGAAAAATAACACAGATAGGACTTTCTTTTTGACAATTGTAGTTAGGTTTAAGCAAAATAGTCAGTGTTTGATACAGAGACTCTTTCTTTTTCCTAATCACTTTTATTTCCCACTGAAGCCCATAATAATATATAGTTATCCTTTATAAAATGGAATACAAATATAAAATTTGTCTTTTTGAGTACTTCTCCTTCTGCAAGAGATAAAATGGGCTTTTTGCAGCTGCGGGAAATAAATTAGCATCAACAGCATACCTAGGGATCAATTGATTTTCATCAATGTCAAAAAAAAATGTAGAATTTGAATAGGACCAGCCAGGCTGGATTCAGATTGTGGAGAGACTGACTGATTCATTTCAAAAAAATCTAAATGTGTTGCCAAAACCAAATGAAAGAGATTCAGTGGAGGCCAAGACAATATCTGTCCATGCTGTGCCTGCATTTCTGCCAGTGGCTTCACATGGGGGAGACATTTGGAATGATTACTTCAGATTTTCAGGAAGCACTCTATCCCATTCCTCCATTTGGAATTATTGTCTGGAGTTGACAAAGAGGAGTTGAAATCCACTGTCTGCTGGATTTTCAGGAAGCTCTGTATCCCATTCTCCCATTTGGAATTACTGTCTGGAGTTGACGAAGAGGAGTGAAATCCACTGTCTGCTGGCACAGGATATTTAATTTAAAGCGTGCGAGAGAAGGAAATTCCTCGTTACAATTCCCATCAAACTAAAAATGAAACAGGATACTGCAGAGAGCACATATTGCTCTGATTTATCTAAGAGATCCCATAAACTGGCAAAAGAAGCAACAGCATCCAAATCTGCTGATATTGAAGAGACGGTTGACTTGAGAGACACAGAGCAAGAACAACTGAGAGGCACAGAGAGCTTTCCCTGCCCAGGTCCACATCTGCACTCACAGCTGGCAGGAGCCGTGCCGAGGATGAATCCACATCAATTTATTATACAACAAGGGAGCAAAGGGTAGAAATAAAAGTGTTTGAGTACATTGACCAAGCCACAGCTAGGGAATGCTTGTGAGAAACCCCCGAGGTTCATCTCATTTCGCAGATGGCTGGAGGGCTCTGGGTGCCAAACTGTGTGGTTGGGGGAACTGTGGAGTTTGGTTCATGAATTCATGGAAAACACTTTGCAGCCTTTATTTGGTTCATGAATTCACGGGAAACATTTTGCAGCCTTTGGAACAAAGCAAGCAATTTGGGCTTGGATTTCTTCCATCGCTTGCTCTCTACAGGTAAGAGATGTGTTTCTAATGAATATTTCAGTTAAGTTCCTTTAGACTCTTCACAAATTTCAGCTGTGTGTTCACACACTTGACCTCCATCACTAAAGCCCAAGGACACCTTGCAAAACCACCAAAACTCCAGCAGTGGTTTCATTTCCAATTGTAAATCTCAAATCTCACACAGATGTGTCAGGCAAAATGTCTAAAAGCGATTCTCAAGGCAAATTCTACACGACCACTAATCCAGGTCAAGATCAGGACAGTTACCCACAGCAGCAAACTAGGGAAAA
Source organism: Grantiella picta (assembly GCA_013397955.1). Classification (NCBI taxonomy): domain Eukaryota; kingdom Metazoa; phylum Chordata; class Aves; order Passeriformes; family Meliphagidae; genus Grantiella; species Grantiella picta. Next base: position 104,753 of record VZRM01003034.1, read on the forward strand.
ATCTCTTTCAGAGAGTCTGCCAGGACTGGAGATACCATAATAATAGTAGGATTTAATTACTCCTATGTCGATTTAAATGTCACTGGGGTATTTTTAGACACTCCACAGGAACATTTGACGGATAAGCTAATCAGGCAACTCTGGTTCTGACTCCTCCCAGTGGTATTTTTGGCTCCTGTCACTATGTTACTATCAAGGACTAACTCTGTAATAGCCTCTAAAATGTGTTTATATTCAACATTCTTGCAGAAAGTGCAAAGGCCAAAAAAAAAAAAAATCCTCTGCACTAGTGTTTGACTTCAAAACGTCAGTTTAGAAGCAGCCAAAAATGCTAACTGAACATAAAGGAATTATTAGGTGCAGAATAGGGAAGGGGAAAAAAAGGAAATAATGAATATATCACTGTGTAAGTCCAAGGTGTCTTGGCACCTTGAATACTGTGTGCAGTTCTGGCATCCCACCTTCAAAATTGTAGAGCTGAGTGAGAAAACTGAAGGCTGATAAAGGTGATCTCCAGTCTGAAACAATTTGCATGCAGAGTGAGATGAAAAGGTTGGGACTTTTCAGCCTGGAAAACCAAATTCAGAGGAACATAATAGTGAACTGTATAATCAGCAGCACAGAGAGGATGAATAAGAAACTCTTATTCCTTTATGTTTTTTTCCATAATATCAAAAAAGAGGTTACATCGAGGGAAATTATCATCCAGCATTTTGGAACGACACGAAAGGGAATGTATCTTCTCACCCCCTGTAATTAAGCTCTATTTCCTATTACAGAAGGGCAAGAGTCATGCAAAAAGGCATCATTCAAATGAATTGGGGAAAACCATTATTGTATTATACCCACCACTGTCTATGCAAACAGCAACACCTAAACAGAGTTTAAAAAATTCAAATGTTTAGGGAACCAGGCAGCTTTTTGTACTGCAAACCTGTTTGCATTTATGTTGAACCAGGATCGAGTGGACTGTATTTTTCCTGACCTCACTTAGAAAAAGTGTACCCATAAAATGTTAATCAATTTGATTGATCTAAAAGAAAATTCCCCCCAAAAAATCCAAACTGTTGGGAAATCATGGTGCTCACAGAGCAGCTCTCAACAGCAGTTCTTGCTGGCCAAGTGTCTGTGATAACAGATTTTTTATGAGTGCATCCTCAGGTTGTGGAAAAATATGACACAGAAATAGCCTCCCATCATGCATTAAATCACATATTAAAAGCAGATTAGGAAGAGATCTCTGTTATTCTGGATAGTTAATCCTGTTTTGCAGCAGAAAATGAGTAGATATTCTCCTCAAGTCCCCTTAGCAGTGATTTCTACAACTTCGGTGTATAATAGGAAAAGAAATTTGGGTATTTTAATGAAACTAATGATTTTCATTTTGCCTGGAGGACAGGTGTTGACAGTTCTTATTTTTAAAAGAATTCAGCTTTATCTCAAAGAGTACTTTGATGGGGGAAATATGACTAATAAAAGCCCTTCTCCTAACACAAGAAAGAAAGAGTGTTTTAAAATGTTGCTCTAATATTGTCCTCGATAACCCTACCTCACACATCTCAAAATTAGGAGCTGAAAAATAAGAGATGGTTTTCAATTTCTGGGATACCACATTTCTTCAGGAATAACATTGAATTCCTCCATCCCTGACTTGTACACAAAGATGAGACATCATTCATTCGGATGTATTATTTGCTTGCAGCACAGGGTGGAGTCAAAAATCTCTCACACTTGCAGCTCCTAATGAAAGAGGACCCTGATAAAATTCAGAGCCTCTGGGTGATCCTGCAGGCAATAACAGCTCAAATAAACACGAAAAAACTCCTACATCCTCACTTTCAGAATATTTCTACTCCCACCTACATATACAGAATATTCTTCCACTTCAGTGACCAAAATACTAATGCGTGGAGAGCATCCACACCTGAGCCAACTGAATAAATGTGTTACTCAAAGCAGTGATTGCAGCTTCCTGAAATTAGCTCCACTTCATTCCTTTCATTCTAAACCTTGCAAACAAGTTACATTGCACTGCTGCTTTTTATAGCTCACTATCCGATAAGACCGTTTGAATTTGTCTTCCTGGATCTTTCCTGGCTGTTCTCCCAGCGCCCAGATGACTCAAGAAGTGACAGAGGCAGGGCTTAACCTTTGTTCCACAAGATGGGTATGTGCATCTCTGAGACTGAGACAGAAGAAAGAGCAAAAAAACCAAAAATGACAAGGCGGAAAAAAAAAAGGAAAAAAGAAAAAACAAAGAAAAAGAACACCACACTTTCAAAGCACTGCACTTGATTGTTAAAGCCAGAGTCCAGAAATTATAGGATAAAACAGAGCCCAGGGACTTGGAAAGAAAAGAAATGGGCACAAGAGAACAAACCTCAGGCAACAAACAGTCCAACACACAGACAGGACCATGCTGTTCCTTTATTGATGCCTAAATGCAGCATTACCAACTTTGCCCATATTTCCTGCTGCTCAGTTGTGTCTGCTTTGCCAGCAAGCCTTGAGCCTGCTGTGATAAATTGGGTAAGAAGAGCACAGTCAGGGGAATGTTATCCACAAGATATTGACTGGCTGGGGCAGAATGGGCTCTGCCACCTTCCCCCTGAGCCTGCTGATCAGCCCAGCTCCAGTGCAGAGTGTGAACATAAAGGATCAGCTGGGAGATGGAAAAATCAGATTAATGCTGTCTGCTCCATTCTTACTCACTGAAAAATATCTTCCCAACGGGGCTGTGCAACCAGACTGTGCTCTAGCCTCAGAGTGAAGGAAGAGGAGCTCACTAACAAGGACAACATCCCCAGGATCCAGCTGGGGAATCTCCCAAAAGATGAGTGTTAGAAACTCATCTCAGGAATGTTTAAAACTTTATCTTAGTTCCCTCTGCTCCTGCTGTTTCATGCACAACACCAAAACCCTTTTACAGCACCACAGATGTCACTGTTCTCGAGGGCAGCCTCACCAACACTTCTCCTTTTCTCTTCCCCCTGCAGAAGAAACAAATAGAGGCCAGATTGATAAAATAAAAATAAACAGGGCTTTTAACCTTGTTTACTAACAAGGTCAGGTGAAAGTGAGTCCTGTCCTACTACACAACACAACAAAAACCACTGTTACCGGCAGTCCTTGGCTCTCCTGAGACACAAAGCAGAGCTCATGGTCATAAGGCAGTTTTGGTAGGACATTTCTCAAGTCATTTATTCAGCTCTAGGCTGTGACCTGGATTTTCAAACCCAGTAGTTCCACACGCACCTCATCGAAGTGAGTGCAGGTTTGTGACATCTCAGTGACAATTATTTTCACCATGTGTGTGTGTGGTTGTGATTTTCCTTTCCTCAGGCAAGCTGCTGCTCCCTTGAACTCTGTCTAGGTCAGGGGAGAGTCTCAAACACAGCTCTTACTTCTTTTATTGCTGTATCCCCTGCAGGCAGAGAACTGCTATACACTTATTTTACCAATGGAAAAGTAGCACTTTCCCTCTGAGTGTCTCTGAAAAAAAATATTTAAATTATCCTACAGGACCAAATAGATGATCTTCTGCTTCCGTTTCCAAAAACGATGCTAGGTGAAAAAAAAAAAAA
>VZRM01003034.1:111939-150825 GCA_013397955.1 Grantiella picta
ACAGGGACACTGCTCGGGGAAGGGACAGGGACACTGCTCGGGGATGGGACAGGGACACTGCTCGGGGATGGGACAGGGACACTGCACCGGGAAGGGACAGGGACACTGCTCAGGGAAGGGACACTGCTCCGGGAAGGGACAGGGACGCCGCTCAGCGATGGGACAAGGACACTGCTCGGGGAAGGCTCCCTGCTGGCCCCATAACCGCGGCTTCCCGGCCCTGGCCGTGCGGACCGCTCGGCAGAGAATCGTGGCTCTGTCGCCTCTCCCTTCTCTCTTTTCCCACCGCAGCGAGTCAGAGGTTTGTCCCTCCCAGCCTCTCCCGTAGCTCGGTCCGTGGCGGAGCCGCTCCCGGTTTTGCACTGCCGGGGAGGCGAGCTGACCCGAAATTCTCATCCAACAGCCCCTTCATGGGTTTATTTTAATGCCTTTAGCTTTACTCCTTGGCCCTGTTTGCGAAGTAGAATGGGAAGAAGCGTAGTAAATGTTTTGCCTTGCTTAGCCATGAAATAAACAAAAAAGAACAACCAAACTACCAAACTTAAAAGGAAGTTTGGAAAAGTAACTCTAGGAAAGGCATGAATGGGAAACACAGCACGATAATGCTATCGGGCATTATTTGCCCAGTTCTTTGGCATGCGTGGTACAAACTGACGTCAATCATCCTTTGCTTCCAAGAGCTTGTAGCCAGAAGGGCAAACCCGTCCGAAGGTCTGCAGTCACACCTTCTGTCCCAAGCAGAGCCTGAGTGCAGCACCAGAAGCCCTCAGGGTGACTGCCAGCTGCTGAGGGCTGAAGGAAAGATGCTCGAGGGGTTTAGTCTTAACTATTCGTGAAAGCTTTATATTCCATGAAACTTTAATTTTGTTTTTAAATAGGAAGATATGAGTGGCTTACAGGCTACATGTCCTGTTGCTCAGTTGTCCTTAAAGCACTTGTCACCTTTCATTTGCGAAAAGCTGTGAGACCAAAGTCTTTATAACCACAGTTCACTCAGCTATCTTGTCAGGCAGACAAATATTTTCTTGTTCTTTGTCTGGCCTCTGTTTGAAAACAAAAAAACCAAAGCATACATTTTCTGCTTGTAGAATTCAGCTATGCAAATCCCATAAACAGGTGTGCAAGGTGCAGATTAACATACAAGTCCTTAGCTTGGCTGCTGTCATTTAAATACGGTTTTTAAACACTTCGAGTTTAACTTAATTTCTTTTTCTCTCAACAGAGAGCCCGCAAAAAGCTTTTTAAGCAATAGTTTATAAAAGATACAGTGTCGTGAACCTGAGCTGGTGTCTCTAAACCATGCATAAAGCACTATGAAAACAGAGTTCCCGAGCTCTCAATTGTCTTGGCTTCTCTGGAATACATTAACAGACCTGATGGTTTTGGGGATAGTTATCTGTGTTTGCTTTGTTTTTCTGAGGCGTTTGATTCCCTTGCATTTCTGAGACACCAAAACTTGTAAACTTCAGGATCAGAAGTGGTAAATTACATGCCTGTAACCTGTCTTATTCAGCCATAAAATGAACTTTTCTTCTTTTAAATTCTTAAGGCCAAGTTGTTGTGTGCTTTTTAGTCTCACTGCAAAACTCGGGAAAAACAGAATTGAAACTAGAATGCATTTCATGAATAGATATATGTATATCTTATATATAAAGTGAATCATAGACAATCTTGCATTTAACATGTTGACTTCCCTGAAAAATACACACATACGTGCATGTGTGTCCCAAAGTGCTTTCTATACAGACTTGCTCAGAAATGGACTATGCTTTGAGAAACATTAGAATTCTCACATGCAGGGCACTTTTAAAAAACACACCCTCTTTTACCAGCAAAAGCATCACTTTCTGTGAAAGTGCAGCCCTTTTCTGGCTACTTCCATCAAGGGTCCCACACTGTTTGCATTTTCAGGGGAGGATTGCAGAGGTTTAGAGGCAGCAGGAGCACCCTTTGATGTAACTGTGGTGTCTGCAGAGCATTTCAGCCTCTCAGCAAGGTACTTAGTGCATAGCTAACCACAGTGCTCATGTGTGCCTAAAATTAGCCAAGCACATAACCACTGGGTATGAAAAGCCAGGGGGAGGAAAGGTCTTGCCCAGTGGCATCTGTGCACACCCATTTTCTACTGGAAACTTGGAAGCCACAAGGAGTGGTTTGTCAGCCAGCGTAATTTATCTGTAGAGTTTGAAATTAAAGGTGTCTGCTTTGCCCTCAGCATTGCCTTTGAATGGAAAAACTGATTTTTGCCTCCTACCCCCATGTTGTTTGCTGTTTCGTGCCTCTTTCCCCCTTTTGGAAGGTCTTTTTAATAATTGAAATTCAGAAATCCTCAGATTTGAGGATTTTTCCCCCTTTTGGAAGGTCTTTTTAATAACTGAAATTCAGAAATCCTCGGATCTGGGGATTCCACCTGCTGCCAAATGATTGCAGTTACACATGGCCTCAACTCCTTTCAAGATGTTGTCAAGCTTTGTTAATAACTTCTCAAGAAGTTCAACAACAGCTACAGCTTGTCCAGTTTATCCATTGTTGAGCCTTTCTAAATTAAAGTTTGCTCTACCCTTGAAAGTTTTGAACAGCTAAAGCGGTCGTATCAAATTTCTGAATGCCATTTAAGGATGGAAATGGAGTGGTAGGAAGTTCCACCTTATCAAAGAAGAAGTAGCATTCAGAATCATGTATTTAATTACTTATTTCGTGGCATCTTTGTTTTTATTTCATGTACATTTTAGGAATCTTTTCAACTTCGTTCCGTTTATGAGTCCACTTGCCTCTGATCTTGTTCCTCTTGGATTTTGATTGGCTTTTTAATCCGTCCTGATCAGAGCCTCACTGTAAAAAAGGAGGGCAGAATTGAGTAATATATTTTACAAAACCAAATGGCCTGATGAACTGCTGGCTGTGCAGTGGTTCTTTCTCTTGCAAGTTTTATAAACACAGCGTGTTTATTTTAAAAAAAAAAAAAAGAAACAAAACCCCAGAATTCATTTTTATGTGATTGCCAAATAAACAGCATCAGGTGTGAAACGGTGGAAATCAGAGCCTTGTTTATTCCTCTCATTTATTAATTCCTAAAATTCTTAATATTTTCTTGTTACACTTGCTCTTAGGGACTCAGGGCACTTTTCTGCCCTTAGCCTTCTATTTTGCAGAATGCTGATCATGTTAGCTGCTTTATAGTCATTTTCTGCTTATATCTTTGAGTGATAAAGAAGTAGAAAAAATACCCATGTTGACTTTCAATTTTTGTTGGTTTTCTTACATTCCTCACCTCTGCTTCCTGAGCCAGAAGCAATCTTTTCCTTAAATCTGAAACCTTTGGTAAATACACTGACCAACACAAAATGTTAGAAAAATTCCTGTAGCATGAGGCATGTGCTGGCAGTGGTGAAGGAGCACAATGGAAAGGAAGGCTCTTTGATTTGAGACGAAGTGGTTCAGTGATGGTTTTGCTATCAAAGCCATTATTAAATGTCACCATCTCAGTCCATCCTGACTGCTGTCACATCCAGGGCAGCAGAGAGGCCTTGAGAACAGTCTTTGTGCAGACAAATGGCATTTTTGCTCAATCATCTCTACAGTCTGCTACCTCCTGATAGTGGAATTATTTTTTTCCAATCTCAATATTTTTTTTTTAAACCGTTGCAATATCAGGTGACTTCTGCACAGCTTTTATTTTAGGCATGGAGAAATTCAGTTCACCTCCTCCCCTGAGCACACCCAGATCATTCCTGAGCTGCTTCAGTTCATATTGCCAGGGAGAGGGGAGACTGATAAACATTTCCACTCCATTGTGTCACCACAGTGGGTGTCTGCTGCTGCCTGAGTTCTCCAAAATACCCTGATGGGTTGACAGACATGATGCAGAGCCTGCAAGAAACCCATTTTTTCCTGCCTGGCTGCTGGAAATTAAATGGGGTGTCCTACAGCCTCTCAAACAGTGTTTGTCCCTATGGATGAGTAACTGAATTACTTGCATATTTCCCAAAGAGCGCTTTTGTGAGACTTAAAACACTGAGAATCACAGGTAGAAAATGTCAGTCCTGACAGTAAGTGAGACCATAATAGAAATTGAGAATCACAGGTGGAAAGTATCAGTCCTGACAGTAAATGAGACCATAATATAAATTTAAAAAATAATAATTCATGGCTTTTTTAGAAAGCAGAAACAAAACAGTCCACTGAGTATGTAAAGTTTTTGTTGTATGGTGAGAATAAGCTGAAGGAAGCTTCAATAGCAGGGGAAAGTTCTGATCAGATAACTTATTCTGCATCTCACGCAGCATTTCAGTTCCCCTTTTTCCCTTTAACACACTGGCTTTTGGCACAAGTCAACAGCTCAGAGTAAAAAGAAATGCCTTTTATGTCTGCCTAATAAATCTAGAGGTAAAAGGCCAGCAAAATAATTGACTGATGTGATAAGAGCAATCAGGAGATAACTGCAAAGGGAAATTCTGTAGGCTGACATACACTGTGTTTGTCTGTGAAAGGGAAAAGTTTTTACTGATGGAGAGTTTCACAGGGAGACTGAAGGTGAAAGGAAAGGACTATTTGAAAAATAACTGCATGGTACAATTTTTGATTGGCTATATTTTGCTTTTGCAAGGATGGAAGTGAGAAATAGGTAGTTTATCCCCAACCAGTTAATGGATGGCCTTGTTATGTTTAACTTACTTTCATTTTTGTGTTTTTGTTTTTAGTAAAGGCAAGTTTAGAGTTATCTAAAACATACAAAAATTACTTGCTTAAAGGATATTTATGCCCTAAATAGATAAATGAGTACTTTCTCACTAAGTGTGGCAAACAGGAAAAAGAAGTACTAACTATAAGGAAACAGAAATTTATAAGTATTTCTATTTCAAGAGTTATTATATGGAAGTACTTTAATATGCAGCAATGAAGAAAGTGAATCTTTAAAAAGCCAGCAGACAGATGAGATGGACTCTTTCTAGGCACCTGAAATAGTATATTTTAATGGGAATTACATGACACAGATGATGTTTAAATAAATTTACAGATTAGGGATGTTGGTGAACATCGCTGGGAATTTTTCGCAGTATTAAAGAAGAGTTTCCTCTTGCCTCTTTCCCCTGTACTCAGGTAACCCTCAGGCTGTGGTAACCTTGTAGTGTCACCAAGGAATTATTACAATCCAAATCATGAGTTTGACCAAACTGCACCATTCCACTCTCATGACGCAGAGTTACAGTGAATATCTGTCCCAACAAATCCCCTCATGCGTGTTCAAATCTGCCAAAACGAGAGAATTGGGAAGTCTGACTGTACAGGCAAAGTAATTGTGATTAAATTAAGCCTCAAACTCTTGAGCAAAGTATATAGGGAACTGAAAAAAATGGCTTGTAACTTCAGGAAAATGCAAATATCCTTCCATTTTCACGTTCAATTTTCAGCTTATGTATGAATAATATATAATAATATACTTACTAATGGCAGTGCTGACTGCTACCTTTCCCTAGCACTGTATATTGTCCTTTATCACAATCCCATGTTTTTTTAGGATGTTACTAAGACCAGTTTTTGGTTGCAGGCAGCCTGCACCGTGCAGCCAGTGTTCCTGAGCGTGTCTACAACATGGGCATCGCTGAGAATGATTTTGCACCAACGTCTCCCTACAGTTTCTCGTATTACCAGGCAAACCAGGTGAGGAAAAAACAATGACTGGAAAGAAACATGTTACATGCATCGTTTATTAGTTTTGTCACCGCGAATAATAGCATTTTGATGGTTGCTTGTTGGTTTTCTTCATAAAACCTGTACAGTTTTTCCCTTTTTTGGTGTGGTTTCTTTGCTGCTACCCCTGGTTGCTGTGAATGATTGTGGCTCCTGTTTGTCCCCTTGAGCAGATTGCCTCCCCATCCTCCTACAGCAACGGCTGGGGGACGAGGCTGGCTTACAGGACCATGGAGGAGAGAGCTCAGAGACAACCTCTGAGGAGACTGGAGGTGTCACCCCAGCGGAACCCCGAGAGGTTGGCCTACATCTCCAACGATTTCCACTACGATGGAGGGATTTCCGCTGGCTTCTCCACGAGGCACAGTGACAGCCTGAGGTCCACCGTCCCTCCGCGCTACGCTCGCTCCGAGATCCTCAGCTACACCCTGCGGGACTCAGTGCACAGGGGACGCTCCTTCAAGAGGCAGTCCCGCCTGGGCACCGCCACTGAGGCCGTCCTGGATGGTGTCCCCAACCCCACTGTCCCCCTGCACCACCAGGCTGGCAGCAGCCGCAGCATGACCAACCTGCTGGAGAAGGAGAACTACCTGGCGGAGAGCGCCGTGGGACAGGTGAGGTCCCCAGCGGTGTCCCGCGTGTCACACAACAGGCAGTCTGCGAGGTCCAGCTTCTACCACAGCACCTTCAGGAACGCACAGAGCAGGAGGGAAGTCTCCCAGCCGGCTTCGGTGGGCAGCGTGACCGCGGAGACGGACGGGAAGAGGATGGCAGTGACCGCTGCTGTGGCTGCGGCAGGGAGAAATGGGTTCCTGCAGAGTGAGCAGGTGACCCTCAATGGATCCCAGATGGGGTAAGCACAGGGCAGGAGCTGTGTGTCACAGCTGACAGGAATGGCTTTGTTCGGAAGGGAAAACTAAACTGATAGCTTCTGGTTCAGCAGCCAACAGCGTGCAGAAATACCAGTATATGAATATATTCCAGTATATGAATATATTCCAATATATGAATATATACCAGTCTATGAATATATTCCAATATAGGAATATATACCAGTATATGAATATCTTCCAATATATTAATATATTCCAGTATATGAATACATACCAGTATATGAATATATTCCAGAATATGAATACATACCAGTATATTAATATATTCCAATATAAGAATATATACTAGTATATGAATATATTCCAATATAAGAATATATACCAATATATGAATACATACCAGTATATTAATATATTGCAGTATATGAATACATACCAGTATATTAATATATTCCAATATATGATATATACCCATATATGACTATATATGAAATGCCAGTGCAGAGGATTATGAGATATTGTTATGAAATATCCCTGCTGAGCAGGTGAGAGAGCAGCAGATACCAGCAGAGCACTTGAAGGAGTCACTCCTATTCAGAGCGAACTTTATCTTGTTTTAGGGGTGAAGATTTGAGTTAACAATCCTTCCACACACACACACACGTTTTGAAGGATTAATCTTTTTTAATAGAAAGTAGAAGTAGCACAAAGCAGATGGGCTTCTAAAAATCCACTTCCAGTGCAGCAAAGGGAGACAAAACCTGTGTGTTTGTACAGTGCAGTGTCTGCACCTCCTGCTGGAGTTTGGGGCTTCCTTTTGCCAAAATTAATTTTATCAGGAGATGTGAAGTAGTCACTGAGTAGTTTGCAACCTAATTCTCAACACACAGAATTGTGTTGGCAGATTTTGTGCTCACAGGAGTGTGTGTGATATCAACACTGCTTCTCATGAGAACAGGTCAGAAATCTACCAGCGGAGCAGCTTTTGGCAGAGTGACAGTTTCCAGTTATAAATCCCTCATGGTTTCAAGGACACCTCCTAGTTTCTATAAACTTCAGGTGAAACACAGAAATTGCTCTTAGCTCTGTAGTACCATCCAGCCCTGGAACAAATACAAACTGCTGTGAATCCCAGAACTTCAGAGCTTCTCTTGCCATGAGATCCTACATGCTCTGAGGGTGCTGTCTGAATTTAGAACTCTGCTAGCTCCATGCACACATACTTGTCGATTTTTTTCTTTTTTTCCTTTTTATCTGGTTGCAGCAGATTTGAAACCAGAAGTAAAAAAAAGTCCGGGGAGCATAACCACCTGTCCCAGAGCTAATGCACCTGATTGTGCCATTAATTGTTTTCTGTTCCATTTACTGGGGAAAAATGTGTTTGCTGACCTCTTTTTCCATTTTTTATATGGCTGTCTAACACAATCATCATTTAAGCAAACATGCTGGAAGTTGGAAGAAAAGTGGTGATGTATTTTTAATATTACCCCAGGCTCTCTACATACTCAGTTTAATGAATGGTATTTTTATTTTTATTTTTCCCACCTGAAAAAAAGGCTTTGCCCATCTATTGCAAACCAGAACAACTTCTGTCATTTGAAAAAAGCAGGTAGTGAGTCCTGCATGGGAACTAAGACACTGATGAAAGGCGTAAAGACAAATATAGAAAAACCATCACACTGCTGAGGAAAACAGCAAGGTTTCTTCATGATCAGTAAGAGGCACTCTGATGTGGTTACAGCTTTATTTTGATCTTCATCCACTTCTTCGTCCTTCCTTTCATATGAAAGGGAGGAAAAATATGAAAATAATCATATTTTCGTCCACTGATGGAAGGATGGAAACACTGGTAGAAACTTCCATTAATATTTCCATTTTTTTATTATAATTTAAGGCATCACTATTTCTATTTATGACTTTTCTCTTCCCCCAGAATATCAGTATCTCTAAATGATATTTTCTCCTACTGGAAAGGGAAAAAAATATCTAAGAAAAGCTGGAGTTAACTGGAAAATACAAAAATCCTGGTTTTACACGAATGATAACTTCCCTTCAGTCTTGCTTCACTGAAATTCCTCTGTCTGTACTTCTCAGGAGCCCAGAAGTGGAGCTGACTCTGGAGCGAGCAGTGAACATCCTGAAAAGTGAAAACACACAATCCACACCCAGGATTCTTGCTGCAGTGACTTTCATACAGCACGAGTGCTTCCAAAAAGCAGATGCCAGGAGGAAAGTAAGTCGTTCTTTTTGTGCCAGTTCTGATCAGGTAACATTCTAATTATAGAAAGTAACATTCTATAATTTATTCCTAAAATGCACTGATGTGTTTTCTATTTTCCTGTCAATCCCCCATATCCTATGATGAGTTTTCTATTTGGTGCCCATCAGACTGCATTCTTTGTCTGTTTTTCCCTGCTATTTGATAGGCACCAGTGGTTTTTCTATTTTTCTGAACTTCTGGTCTCTCAGTATTGTGCTGAATTTTGTCTACTAATGCAAATGTAGAAGGACCAGTCAGTAGCTGTTGTGAATTCTCTGCAAATTAGGTTGAAATAGCACTTTTTGTGGATTTTTTACAGTGAACCAGAGAGGCTGGCAGGGTGTGTAGTTTACTCCATGAAGGACAAAAGGCTTTGTTAATTCCATTTTTTCGTGTTGCCAACACCTGCCTGTCCTATTGAATTCCTTTTACCATCAAATTCTGCGCTGCTGGAAACAGGTGAATCAGATTTCTGAGCCTTTCACATGCTGTTGGTTCTGCACAAGGCTGAGTTTGTCCACAAAACCATATGGCATTTAGCGAGGCTGGAGGAGACCTTCAGCAATTGTGCATTCATTAATGGGAGATTGTTTCCATAGTAAATTCATTCCTGAGTCAGCTAAGGCTTGTTTACGTCCTATCCCAGCTCACAGGGGATTCCTCATTTGCCACGACAAAATATTTGTTTCCATACAGCTAAAATAACATCTTTTAAATCCTTCATTCATTTGGGCTCAAAATCTCATTTTCTGAAGATTTAAAAAAAAAAAATGTAGTCTCTGTTAAATGTGTGTAGCTCAGTAGATAGCTGGCTTACAAGTTTAATGGTCTACATTTGGATGCTTACTAGTTTCCTATTTTTTCTCTGTGTGGTACAGTTAAGAAGTATAAAGTATAGTAGTATTGGTTATATATATAGTAGTACATACTACTGTATACTACTATATATAGTAGTATATAATATAAAATATAATGTATTGGTTTTTAATACACTTTCATTACATGCATTGGGAAGAACACTGTCTTTTCATCAGGAGAAAAAAAACCCAACCCTGTTTATAAATGTTCCGGAGTTAAATCTCAAATATTCATTTGACCAACACAGAAGCTAAAAAGCAGAGTGATTAAATGTCTTGTCAGAGAGTACAAATCCACAGCAAAGCTGGAAGAGATTTGGTGTCGTTGTCTGATATTAATTAGGAAAACATGTTGTCTCCCTCAGTTGTGGATTTTCAGTATTAGTGATAGGAAAGCCCAGAAGTTAACAGCTCTGTCCAAATGATTAATGGTCTGTGCTTCAAATCCCTCAAATAGGAGCAAATGAAAGAAGTCCCTGTGAGTATTTAAACATTTGCTGGAGCAGGGGAGAGTGGAGTTTGGCATTTCCAGCATCTAACTATTCTCTGCTGTGTTTTGTTTTCCTCGCAGGTTTTCTCCCTTGGTGGCATCCCCAGACTTTTACAGCTCCTCGAGGTTCAGAACGAGGACATTCAGCGGGCAGCCTGTGGTGCTCTGAGAAATCTGGTGTTTGAGGACAACGACAACAAGCTGGAGGTGTCAGAGCAGAAAGGGATCCCAGTGCTGCTCCGCCTGCTGCGACACTCCAGGGATATAGAGACCAAGAAACAAATCACAGGTAGTGTTTGCTCTGCATGAAGTGCTCCAAGTAGTTCACAAGCTTTCAGGGAGAGGTGCAGATTGTTTGCTTAAGCCATGTTCAGTGACTAAATACAAAACCTACTCTGAGTAGGTAGACTCACCTACTCTGAGTAATTCCCGTTGGGTAAAATTCCGAGGTCATTACTCAGGACTTTCAGTCAATTACAGGAGATTAGGAACTGCAGCTTCCTCTCCTAAAGCTTCTTCAGAAATTCTATCAGTCTGCTTGCAGGGAGCTTCAAGTCCTTGATATTCCACAAAAGAAAGTGAGGCTCCCATGGGGTGCCTGGGACCATAATTAATGTTTGCTGCTTACACAGCAGCTCAGCCTTCATTTTCTGACTGCTGGCAGCGCCTGGTGGAAGTTCCTTGTTGGAGAATCACCCAGAGCTGTCATGAGCCATGGACAGAAAATTATTGTTCTATTTCCCACGAGCTCCACTGCCCCAGATTCCTACTCTGAGCTGTTTGCACCCAGTCTGTCTCCTCAGATCTGTGCCAAGCAGAAAGCTCTGCTTCCCTTTTGTGTTCCGGGGGAAGAATTCCTCCAGGAAACCATCTGACTGTGAAGATCCCACAGCCCCAGCACTGGAGTGAGTGGCACTCTGCGTTCTGCCACTGCTCTCACCCTTTGATTTCCAATTTCAGATCTGAAGGACAAACCCTTTGGATCAGAAACCCCAAATTACTCTTCTTGTACTTCAGAGTAGCAGAAGAGGTGGTGAGACAAAATTTCCAGCATTACTCCCAAAGAAATCCGTGGTTGCAGCAGCTGCAGTTCAGAAATGCCCATAGTGTGTCTCTTGGAGTTCCACTGCTTGTGACCCACATTCTGTCCAATTAGCAGTCAAAGGAAGAGCAGGCTTATGTTTTATAAATGGGAAAACATAAACAAATGAATGGGGATTTATTCCAAGTGATCTTTATAGATACCAGGAGCAAAATCTGTGAAGAGAACTGTGTGTGAAAAGATCCAGAAGGTGTCGAGCAGCCCTGTTTTGAAGCAAAGGCATGTCAAGACCTTCTGTAATTCTGCATTCTTTTAAGTATTTGAAATACTCTGCTCCCTGAGCTGGAGAACAAAGCTTTGTATTGTTGGCTCTTTTTTGGCTCAGATCTACAGCTCTGCAACGTTGAAATGTTTGAAAGTTTTTCACACTCATCAGCTGCAGAACTGGGTCACACAGTAATTTATTGTACAGTGTGTTATCTCTCAGGGCTGTTACAGCCAGGGAGGGAAGCACTCAAAATGAGAATGGAGTGGCCAGAAAACCAATCTCTTTCCTTGCTAGAAGTTTCATCATTTCTGACAAAATTGTTGCCTGTGCCTGATCAATCACATGGGTATTGTGAATATTACTGTCTTTCCCTTTCACCAATGTGGAAATGGCTGAAGGGACTTCTTCTTTCTGCCATTCCTGCTGCCACTGAACATGAATATTTACTCACTAAACAAAGGAGGCACCAGCAAAACATTTCTGCCAAGCAGGATGATGCAGCTTGTGTAAAGCAAAATATTATGATGTGCTTTCATGCCTATCAGTTGCAGAGGATGGCTTTGAAAATACACCAGGAGAGGAGGATTTCTTGCTTTGTCCAGAACCGAATGTGCAGCCAGGAGGAACTGCACTGGGTACCTCAGGGGAAATGCAACTGGGGCTCCTTTTTGCCATCACTTGAACAATTCTTCCAGCCCCCTAGCAAGCTGAAAGGATCCTACAGAGCTTTCGGTGAATGAATTCCACCTCTTGCATTGCCTCTGACTTCCTGCAGGACTAGTGGAATGTCATAGCTATGAATGCAATTTCACTGCAGTTGTAACACTTCCAGGAAAAGGTTAATGTGGAAGATTTCACCTTCCACTCAGCCCAATTGTCCAGTTGCCTTTCCACATCATACCTATTCTTTGCCTGCTTTGTAAATTAGGGACTTCCAAGAGTGGGATATGATATTTAGCTAAATGTCTTTCCCCATAAGAGATCAGTGAAATAATCTTGGTCCCTGATAATACTGAACTGCAGTGAAAGACTCCTGGCCAAGGATTGAAAACATGGAATATTCATTCATAAAGATGTCTGAGCTCAGCTGAGGGAAGCTTTTTGTTTCTACTGCTGTGTGGGAAGCATGGTACCAGAAGTGACAAAAGAATACGAAGATGAGGAAGTTCTATGAGAGAAGGAAGTTAAAACTCCTGAGACAGAAGTTTTCTCATATTGTAGTTCATTACCTGTCAGAAATGCAGCATTTATGCACATGAGATAAGTAAATACCTTTAAGGTCACTGATTTATTAGGACCAGCACTGTTAATACAGGGCTTTGAAAGCTGCTGGGCACCAGTCTGCCTCAGGACCCTGAGCAGAAAAGAGCTGCTCAGTTCCTCTGCAATTTCTGTGCTCATCTGACCTCCTCAGGGGGAATCAGACCTCCCCAGGATCACTGATACTGCCTGAATTTGCTGGCTTCACAAAAGCATTGATCCAGGTAGATAAACACAGGTTTTGTCCGTCCTTTGGCATGCAAGCTACTTAGAAATCTCTCAGAAAAGGAATGAGGTTCACCTAAAGAGTAGGAGAAGATGTCACTTGGAGACAGCACAGGAGCCACGACAGGAGTGGAGTTTTACAGTATTTGGAGAGCATGCTGAGGAACAGAAATAAAATGGCTGTGGCATGAAAAAACCAAAAAATTTAGCTTTTGAAGGTAAGCCAGATGAGCCTCCAGGGAGTAGCTAACCTCCTGATCTTGTTATCGTGCAGCATAAATAGAAGAAATGAAAGAATATTTTTCCTGCGGGGAAGATTACAGCACAGGCAGAACTGTCATTAAAAGAAATGTAAATTTAAAAGCAGACCCCACCCATTTTTCCAAATAACCATCTAAGGGAAAACTGTGCTCCTATGAATACCTCATAGCATAGGTGCAAGGGAAGAATCCACTCCTGAAGACATTTTCTAATGTGAACAAATTCATCCACACCCAGAATACCACTGAGAGAATCCTAAACCCAGAGACAGTGCCTGGGGGTAAAGGTAGGGGTTTTGCTGGAAAATGTACAGTGAGAGCAGGATCTCCAATTCTGTTCTGACAATTCTGAGTATCTGCTTGCATTTCAAAATGTTTGGGGTGTTTTTTATAACTGTGTTCTGTCCTTGTGCCCTTCTGTCTTACCTTTCTTCCCTTAGCAATGCCCTTTGGACTGCTTGCCTGATTTCCTGTAAGCCTGACTTCCCCTTCAGAAAAGCACATTCTTCCTTTTATCCCCTGATTCAGAGGCTGAAGAGTTGATCCCAGCAGAAGGAATTGGCTGCTTCTGGCTGCCTTTTGTTTTGATTTTGCTATTGCTCCCAATACCTGAAATTAAATTCAAAGCTTAAGGAGATACAAAAGAAACCTTTTTTTTTTTTTTTTCTGTTGTTGCAAGCTGATGAAAGGAACCTTCACTAATAAACTGTGCCAGTGTGTGGAGGAGGTCTGTGAAACTTAGAGCAGCGAGCTGGAGAAACAACGAAAGTCTTTGTAGGGAAAAGCAGAAATAGGTGTTGTTTTCCAGGGGAAGAGTGCTTTAAAAAGAATTGTTGTCTGTTGGAGTAGAGCAAACCTGATCAGTTCTACAAGATCATGTTTGAAATTTGTTTTGGAGGTTGGGAATAGAAAAGGTTTGTAGCATTTTTTAATTCTTTGTTTAGAGATAATGTCTGGACAGTAGCAGCCAACCAGCATTGACAGCTGGTTTCAATGAGAAATTTTGCTATCCTTAGAAAAACTTGGTAATGAGCATCTCCTGTCTTCAGCAGATTTCCAGCCACCTGTAAACACACTGTTTGTACTTCCCATCTGTCCCTTTTGTGAGTTTATTTTCACTTAGACTGTGGTGCTTTGGTACTGGAGAAGGTGATTGCTGCAGATGGGCAATGCAGATGGAAAACTGCACTTCTGCTTTGGGTATTAGACTGGCAGTACAGATTTTCCTGTAATCCCACGGATAACTCTGTCCCCTTTTTTGCCCCATTTGCATGTCCTTTTGCCACTCTGACTTGATTCTGGCTGTTCCAGGTTTGCTGTGGAACCTTTCCTCCAACGACCAGCTGAAGCACCTGCTGGTCAGAGAAGCTCTGCAAACCCTTACTGAAGCTGTTCTCATCCCCTACTCCGGCTGGCCAGACAGAGATTACCCAAAATCGAGTGTTCTCCCTGACCCTGACATCTTCTACAACGCCACAGGATGCCTGAGGTGAGCATTTCGTCTACAACTCCCCAAAACAGTGATGATATAACAGGTCTGCACTGTTATTTTTGGATAAATACACAGTTCATCTCAAGCCACGATCACTTCAAGTCTAAAGAGATTACTTGGAAAGGGAACATGATACCTACAAGGACATAAAAATATTTTCATTTTTTCAGCTGCCTTCACAGTTTCCAGCTGCTGCCAAAGATGCTTACTTGGATATATCATAATCTATACCTAAACTGATCAGAAAGTGATTTAAATTAAGGAAAAACCATTTCTTAAACCAGAGTAAGCCTTGTCCAAACTTTTGCAGAAGTTCAAGCAAGTTGCAGCCACGGGGTGGATAAATGGATTTAGAGTTGTGTATCTAATACTGGAATCTGCTAATAGCCTCAGTAGCAATTAGTGCAGGAAAACACCAAAATGCCTGAAGTATAAAAACCACAGATTCAATAAAAACACCTTTAATGGTCTATAAAACGGGGGGCCCTTTGTGTTTGTGAGTTCAAAGTCATTCCATTGTTAAGTATGTACAAATACGAGTGTCAGAGATGAACGGCTTTTGTTTGCACATTCAAAAAATGCATGAAGGGACATGGTTTGAAGTGGCTGAGGAGTAATGTAGGAATGCAAAGGCATGGCCTGAGTTTTAAACTCCTACCAGAGCACGAGGAATTTGGAATTGGGAGGCTGGGAAGCTGCCTGGTTTTGCCTCACACATCCCTGCTGCACTAACATGTCTACAGCAGAGTATTTGTGTGTTGATGGCATTGATTTTTCCTGGGCAAACAGCTCTGGGGGTGACTCGTGGGGTTTCAGAGGACAGATAAATTGTAAGCTCTACAAAATACTCCACAATATTCAACACACCTTTTCCTGCAGGAACTCCTGTCAGCCCACTAACTACTGATTAACTTCATCTCTGAGTAATGATTAACTTTTATTTACTCTGATGACTCAAAAACAAACACAAAGAACCATGAACCACCCGTAATAAAACCTCTCTAGCTAAGGCTGCTGGTGTTGTCTAGAAAATGAAGGAGGTTGTCCTTTTTCATATTAATTAGTCCGAGCTAATTTGTGCAAAACCAGTCTGGCTGCTCTCTGTTGCTGTTTGGACTCTGGAATTGTGTTTTCCCTACAAGCCAGGATGGGGGCACAGATCATTCTCAGGTTAATTTTGGTGTTGCTCTTCCTGAGCTCATTTCAGCAGATTGACACAACTTGTGAAGTGACAAATAAGGCATAACGCTGAAAATTATAAATAGAGCAAGAAGGGCTTGAAAATTCCCAGGTAAAGAATCCTGATCTGCAGGATTGCCACGTTTTCTAGCACAGAAGGGTTTTTAATGAGGCTTACCGTATTTGTACAGGCCAAATAACTGAGATTTTTTAAGATTAATCAGTTTGCATCTATTTATTAGAAAATTACTCACCTCCCAGATTAGGTCACTAGAAGTGTTCCTTCCTTATGTATTAATAACAACCAAAAAAAATCTCTGTATTAATAAAAGCAGAGCACACCACAGAGCAACACAAGTGTGCACTAAGGGAATGATGTTACTTATGAATATGTTTAAAGAGTATGTTCATTTGCCAGAATATAAATCTGTAATTAGTCCTCCCTTTTGTAATGCTAACATGTTTGTTGGGCATGTTGATAAAGCCTATAGCCTGCAGCTGCTATGAGAGGGTAAAAATAGTACTTTGAAGTGCAATACTTTATGCATAGTACAGAACTTAGCTGTAGGAGAACGCCAGAGCTTCTTTGCAAAAATTTCCATACACCTTTTGGCTGAAAGGGACACCCAAATCCAACCCATGGCATGTGCTGTGGGCATCTGCTCTGTGCCACAGCAGATACTAAATTTGAGCTTTCTTCATCCTCTGGGACAAAGCAGCAGGAGGAGAAGTGAACCCACATCAGGCAGATAATATTGCAGATTTTCCCAGCACTGGACTGAGAGCAGGACCAGAGCAATCCCCAGTTACTGCCAGCAGTGCTCTGGGGTCCCAAATTTCGGCGCCTGTGTCAGAGCTTGCAGTCACCGATAAGGAACTCTGACGTTGGGAGGATTTGTTAATCCCATTCTCTAGCTCTGTATTTTGTCTTAAAACCACGTCAGCAGCAAAGCTTGACAGAAACCACAAGTCACAAAACTTGGAGTGATAAAAGCTGCGTCTGCCATGGAATTCTGCTTCAGCAGTTAGAATAATGGCATTGTTTAGCTGTGAAATATGATAAAAAGCACTCTGCCTGAACCGACAGAGCCAGCCAAATCACCAGATTTCTCTGGTTGCCTGAAAATAAGCTGAACGAGTAAAATTGGAGTATTAAACTAACTAAACACTCCTTTGAGTGTTACAGACATTTGTAGACAAGTCCTGGCGGATTTTAAAAGCAAAGTCACTTGTTCTTGGCCTGAAAGTCCTACCCATAAAAGTTCTGTCTCCAGTTCCAATACAAAGGGATAAAAATCTTCCAAGATATTTTCCCATACTTCTCTGAGTCCGAAAGGGTGAGAAGCATGTAGAATGTATGGTTTTGAATATTATTTCTGTTCATAAGTTAACCCCTTGCTCGGCCTGAAAGGAAGGCTGAGTGGGAGGCTGTTTGCTGATAATGAACTGGTTCTGTTTTTATCTTCAAATACCTTCTCCCAGAAGTTCTGCAATTCTGAACTTCTCCAAATTTACACATAGCCATCACAGTTTCTCCTGCAAAACATTTAAGTGCAGTAGCTGCTGTACTTCATTACAGAGCCTTCCTTTTTAATTGCTCTGTAACTGAAGCATCCAGTGCTCCTGTTTATTCTTTTCCAATTGCTCAAAGTATTCTTTTTGAGAGTTTTTCAAAACTTTCTAGACATCTCCAGGGAAGCCAGCTAACCTCTCTGTTCTCACCCAGCAAAACAAAAGCCAGTCCTCCCTTTTCCATGATTATTTTTCATGCTTTGTCTGTCCCAGCTTGTGAATTGCACAGCAATCCACCAGGACGGTGCAAAGCTGTATTTGGGGGAAACAGAATCACGGCTCTTCAGGAGGCTGCAAAAAACATCTGCTTCCATTTATTCCAGAGAAAAACGGAGCCAAAGCTCTCCCCGTGGTTGGAAAGCTCAGGCTCATCATGGCAGCTCCTGAGAGAACCTAAAACAAATGATGATAGCAAGTCTTTGAACTCAGGTCTCTTGCATAGCACTGCCACTCCTTTAGTTTATTTCCATCCATTCTTATCTCCTCCTGCCTCCTCTTCAGTTTATCTGCTCCCCCAGTTCCTGAAAGGAATTTTGTTCCTTCCAGCAAGCAGCTCAAAGCTCGGCGCCTCTACAGAGATCCCAAATTTCTTTCCCCTCCTCAGTGAATTTTTGAACTGTGCAAGGCATGAAGGGAGTAGAATTTCCCAAAACGCTGTCTGGTGATTGAATTAAATTCACATTACCAGTTCGAGCAGAATGAGTCCCAGGAGCAAAATCCTTCTTCTTATCAGTTCTGCGGCCCGTTCCAGCAGTTCAAGAGCCTTTCCAACAGTCAGGGCATGACTCAGTGTTGGCTCACAGGGAGGATCCCTTTCATTTGCTGCCATTTATCAGCTCCTTGAGAATTTATTATCATCATCCCGTTGCTTTCAAAGTCACGCTTGGTTTGATTGTGTCGCCATTGTTCAGGAAAAAAAAAAAAATATATTTCTATGGAACTTCTCAGATTTATTTTTCCCTTAATAATAATTTTATTTCCTGGAATTTCTTAAGCTTCAATTAGCATACAAACTTAAGCTGGCAAATGAGGTTTTGCCTGAAATGCTCTTCTCTGACCCTGACTGAAAAGACACTGAAGTGTCTTTGGCAAGGGAAATTCCACACTTATCTTAAATTGTATTTTTAGCCTGTGTGCCCCAGAAACTATTTTTGCTATGCACCAGGAGGGCTGTAATGTACATTTCTGTCAGCATAAACACAGAAAGGTTGACATGCCTCGAGTGTGACATACAGAGGTAAATTAAATTCCAAAGGGATGTCTATAGTAGGCCACGTTGTGGAAGCTGAATATTGATTCTGTGATATGTAATTCCATGAAAGAATAAATGAACTGATAAATAGAGACATCATTAACATCATGACCTAAAATAAAATTGTAACTACAGTGCATTAGTATTTAACCCGAATATGTACTCCCAGAGGAAAAAAAATATAGTAGAAGTTAAATGACAGCGTATAAAATGCTACATTCATTTCCATTTTATAATCCACAGGAAAGTTTAAACCTTACTGGCTTTGTCATTAAGAAAAATATAAACACTGTAATTTTTAGTGAGCAAAGCAAGCATGCAAAATAAGCAACCTGAAAATACCTAAAGGAACATGACCCTGTGTGTTTTGATGGATGCTAGGGTTGGGTTATATTTAATGTTATTTCAAACAAAGAAGCTGGAATGTGCAATCCTTTGGTCAGCAGAGCTGCAGGAGTTCAAACTAATAAGGCCTTGATTTATGATTCCAGTGTTCCATAATTCAGAGTTTGCTGAGTTGTAAAAATAATTAAGCCCCAAAATTGTGTTGTTACTTCCTTGGAAATCAGCAGCTTGATTAGAGCCAAGCAGCTTCAAGCAGCAAGTGTGTGTATGGTTTTTCAGGAGCTTTTAAATCCCTTTTTGTAATTAATTGATAAGTTTTACTTGGATTACTACAAATGGGAATGTGGCTCTGTGGCTGACACTGGTGAACTTTGCATGGGAAGGGAGAGATGCTGCTAAATCTCTCAGAACATCGATGGGTCATCTTGGATCCAGAACTAAATTTATTCTAAAGGACATCTGTGTGCATGGACATTTTTATAAGTGTCTTTCCTCCAATAATTTCACCTAAAAATTAATAATATAATAATTTTCCCTAAATATTACATCCTAAATATTAAAAATGTAACTAAAAATGGAATGATGAAAAAAAAAGTCCATTTTTTTGGACAGTTTAAAAAGAATTAATTTGACTTTGAGATGAAAATTTGAGTCAAGTCTTAACTTTATCCATCCAAACACAGCAGGTTTGTTTTCCTGGAGTATTTGTTTTTGTCTAGAAGTTTGCTGAAGTGAAAGTTTCACCCAGAAGAGGCTCAGGTTGCAGCTCTGAATAAAGGAAACAACCAACCTGAACTTCATTATCTTTACCATTCAGCTGGAAAAGTTTCTCAGAGGAGCAAAAAAAAAATACCTTTGACTAAATCTCTTCTCTCCAACATATTCTTTCCTGCACAGGAACATGAGTTCTGCCGGCCCAGAAGGAAGGAAAAAGATGAGAGAATGCGAGGGTTTGATTGATTCTCTGGTGTATTATATCCAAGGAGCTATTGCAGACCATGAGCCTAACGACAAGGTATTTTATTCTTTGAGATGGAGAGGGTTTTCCTAGGGGAAATTGCCAAGTGAACATTTTTTTTCTTGTTGTTTAGAAATTAGAAATCGTTTAGAAATTAGAAAGTGCACAGAAACTGCTGTGATGGAACTGCAGAACTTATTTCCAGGGCTTTTCAAACTGCCACCAAAGGGGAAAGTCCAGTAAGAAGCTTTTTGAAGTGTTTTTATCCTGCAGTCTAAAAGAATAATATAACTTAGCGCTGGGAAAACGTTTTCAGAATCACCAGAGAAAGGCAGAATTTTCTTTTTTTTTAAAAAAAGCGAGATAAAATCTCAGCTTTCAGAGATGCTGAAACACAGAAGAGTCAGCTGTTGGATTTTGGTTCTCTCAGGGCGCTAGCTAGCTAGAAGCTTAAAAAATTAATCTGGTTCCTCTCCTTTCTATTTAATGCCACATATCCCTTAGGAAATGAAGGACCTAAATCCCTTTGGCAGTGTGGTTAGGGATCTTGCATCGTTTAGAATGGAATTAATTTTCCCAGGTGTTTTTAGCAGTTATCCTTGCTGCCTAAGCCAGTAACTCCAAGGATGTGGACACCTCCAGATTAGTTTCTCTCACTCTTCCTCCCAGCCCTGCCTGCAGCTGAGCCCTGAACTCCTGAGGGTTTGTCTTTCAGCTGGGTGAGAATTCAGCTGTCCCTGCTGATACCTGCAGCCTCAGAGGCATTTCTGGTGGGCTTGCCCTAACCTGTGCTGTGCACTGCTAGTTACTGCACATTTATTTATCCTACTCTAGGATTAGCTTCAGCTTCCCCATCTCCCTGTGCTCAGCGCCATTAGCTGCAGGGAGAATCCAGCACATCACCCTCGTGCCAAGAGCTCCCTGCTGCATTTTCTCTTAAAACCACTCATTATTCCTCTTTTTTGTAACTTTCAAAAAAAGGAGCAGCTGGTAATAAAGCTGTTTGGCTCCAGACTGATCACTCAGGAATCACAGACCTGACCTTAGAAAGGAATGTTTTATTTAAAAAGCATTCTGCCACAGAAAAAATGCTTCCTTCTTGGGGAAGAGAAAAAGCTTTCCTCTTGCTGATGGTGTATGAGGTGTGTACATGATCATCTTTCCTCTTGAGCTCTTAAACACTTTTTGGCACACTTCTGGTGTGTGTCAAGTAGCCCAAACAGTTCCCAGGCACAACTGGGGAATTATAATGTCCCAGGACCATTTCCAACAGGCATGCACTGCACCCTGAGTCAGCCCTGTGTGCCAGCTGGCCTCAGAGCTCAGCAACATCCCAGGGCATGTTGAATAT
Organism: Grantiella picta; assembly: GCA_013397955.1. Taxonomy (NCBI): domain Eukaryota; kingdom Metazoa; phylum Chordata; class Aves; order Passeriformes; family Meliphagidae; genus Grantiella; species Grantiella picta. The sequence goes on from VZRM01003034.1 coordinate 133,275, forward strand.
ATCACAGTAAAGGCAGTCTGGTGAATCCCCGGCAGGAATTACAAACTCTGCAGTTAACTGCCGAAGATCCAAAAATGAAATCTCTTCCCATGTCTATACAGGTCCATTCAAAGCTTGCAATTTTTATTATTTCGTTGTTTTAGGCCACGGAGAACTGTGTGTGCATTCTTCACAACCTGTCCTACCAGCTGGAGACAGAGCTCCCTGAGAGCTATGCCCAGAGCATATATCTGCAGAGAAGAAATGTTTCTAGCAATGATAAAACACCAGGCTGTTTTGGAACGCGGAGCAGAAAAGTGAAAGAGGTAAAGTACAGGATTTAGTTCCATCTCATTTGGTTAATAACTTGTAGGAAAAGGCTGTAATCTAATTAAGAGTCTGTTAGGGAGGTGTCTCGTAGGGTGATGTCCCAAAAAATGTGAATTTACTGATAGTTCTTGACACAGTTGATGACAGTGACATAGCAAATGTTTCACTCGTTGAGCAATATTCCATTGGATGGACTGGCAACTATCATTAAATAGTGAAATTTTACACTTTATGATTTGAACCCACAGTTCAACAGTCTGCAAATTGTCTGGTTATAGAGAGTTACGAAATGGCTAATTTAGCTTGCGATAAATAAGTTCTAAAGGTCAGTTTCTAAAGGCTTGATGTGTTTGTGTTCAGAAGCAGCAGGACACCCCACTCCCCGAGGAAAAGAGCAATCCCAAAGGCGTGGAATCGCTCTGGCACTCCACACTGATCAGGATATACCTCTCCTTGATAGCCAAGAGCACCAGAAATTACACCCAGGAAGCATCCCTGGGAGCTCTGCAGAACCTCACCGCTGGCACTGGACCGGTAAGTCAGCTTTTTTCATTTCCTTTTGCTTGTCATTTAGCTCTCAATGTGAATGCACAGAGTTCAGGGCTGCAGTGCAGCTGAGCTCAAATCACCACTGAGGCTCACTGACGTGGGGAAGGAGAATGAGGAATACTGAAGGGAAAGTCAACAACCAGCAGTGCAGCGTTTCCTTGCTGGGCAGAGCAGGCACTGCTTCTTCTCCCTCTGTGTTCATCTTCATTGTGGAGTTTGCTGATTCCTTACACAGTGAGGGATGAGCAAATGTTAAAAGCACTAAAAATGTTATTTTTTGGGGAGATGAGGGCCCTGACACAAGAGGAGATCATTTTTGTGTTGAAGAAACCAATGATGTCTGTCTGAGGAACACATGGGTGAAAGAGGGCTTGAAACTTTTTATATTGACACCTGAGTGATTTTTGCCTTTTTTCTTTTCTTTTCTGTATTTGTTACCTTCCCAGTACTTTTGCCTATCATCTCCTGTCTTGGTTCTTCTTGGGAACCCAGGCTGAGAACAAAATCTTCAAGAGACACTGTCATCAACAAATCCAACTAATAACAGGGGTGGAAAGCTCCAGAAAAGGGGCTTGACCTGGGGAGAATTGCATCACCACTTGTGCTCCTAATTGGTCCTTTTCATCAATTCTGCTAATTTCCTAAAACCTATCAAACTCTGTTCACCCCTGTGGGGTTGGGCTTTTGTGGATATTCTTCCCTAACTTCCCCTGGAGCTCCAGTGGAGATCCACTTTTCTATTACCTCCTTTGCTGAGATAATCTCAAATTTCATTCCTAAGCTAAAAAAGGCCACAAGGTCACCTTCCTTTCCTGCTGCAGCTCATCCATAGCTCTGGTTTGACACTCTTTTTAGAATACAGTCAAATTGAGGCAGAGAAGTGACTTTTTCTGAGGTTCTGGCAATGACCCAGAGCTGCCTTTCCACAGATGCCATTTGCAGTGGCCAGGACTGTGGTCCAGAAGGCAAACGGGCTGCCGAGCATCCGAGCCATGCTGCACTGCAGCAACCCCGCCGTGAAGAAGACAGCAGTGTCCCTGCTCAGGAATCTGTCCAGAAATGCCTCCCTGCAGGGTGATATCGGTGAGCAAAGAGTGGCATCACCTCCTGGGCTTCCTCTGGTTTCTTCTCATTCTCCTCTCTTCTTTTAAAAAAAAAGAAATGTGCGAAATAATACCTGATTTGTGAGTTTCGTGGGTTTTTCACCAGATATTTGCAGGGTTTGGAATAAAGGGTTTTGCCTTTTAACTCCAAGCTTTCTCCATGTTGTGTATTCCTCATCAGATACTTCCATTGGTGTTACTGTGAAAAATACATAATTGGAGTAGAGGCTACACAGATTTGGAGAGGTTTTTCTGAAAGTAGGGTAAAGGAAGGTGAGGGATGAGGTCTGTGCTGCCACAGCTGCATAATGCTTTGCAAGAAATCACAGAACGTCTCTAACTTTTCTAGCAAAGATCATAATTTCTCTTACTAGACAAAAAGCTTTAGAAGTTTGCAGCCCACAGAGTTTTTCCTGCAAAAGTGTTTTGAGAATAGAAGCTGTAAGATGCTATGGAAAAAAACAGTTCATTCTTTTTAAAGGATCTCATTTCTAAATAGAAGCCATTTCTATTCTGTGTCTTCTCGTTTCAGTTTATTGTGTATTTAAGACTTTTTCCTACTGATAAGATAAAATGAATTGATATAACTTATTGTCCTTTTCTGTGTTCCCACCAAGGGGGAAAGGGGAAATTACAGATTTGGAATTACAGAAATTACAGGGGAAATGTACAGATGGCTCAGGGGGCAGATCAACCTCCAGATTCCTGCAGAACAGTCTCCTGGGCCTTGTGTAATCCTTAGAGAGCAATCCCTGTTAATGAAAATATTGTAACATGTTGTTGGGCTGATTTCAAAGGGTTAATCCATATGGTGTTAAAAATTACAAGTGGTGAATTCCCCCAGAAAGAGGAGCAATTAAACTGATGAGAAGTTGGGAAAAAATAATGTAAGGGGAGGAATAAGAGAGGTAAATCTGCAGCTGCGAGTGATGGAATTGTTTGTCTCTGCTCCACCCTGCAGCCAGAGAGGTTCTGCCTGACTTGGTGTCAGTTCTGCCCGAGTCGGTGGCAGGCTCTGAGCTGGCCTGTGAAACCACAGCCTCCATCTGCTACACGCTGTTCAACCTGACCCAGGGCAGCTCTCTGCACGCCCGGCAGCTGCTCAGTGCCCACGGGCTGCCCAAGGTCATTGCCATCAGCATCAGCGACAGGTGAGCCACACCCTCACCCTGGGGAAAATAAACTGCAGCCTCTGCCCCTCGGGGGGAGAAAAGCTTCATGTCCAGGGGAAGGATAGCTCAGCTGAATGATGGGAATAGAATTGCACTGAGTGGGAAACACAGAAAAATCTCTTACAGCAACTTGTGCCAGCATTTTAAATAACTCATCAGAAGATAACTGCACAACATTGTCTATATTCTGATATATCTATATCTGTCTATATCTATCTCTATCTGTATCTATCTATAGCTATATCTGTATCTGTCTATATCTGTATCTATCTATCTATATATATCTAATATATATCTATATCCACATTTATATCTATCTATATCTATATGTATAGTGACTGGGGACTTACCTGTACCCAAAATATTTTTGTCTTTCCTGTTCATTGTAACGCAGCCCAGATAATCTCTAGCAATAAAGTTCAGCGATGCTTCTATAAAATTTTATAAAATGTACAGATCTGTACTTAAAAATAATTTCATAAAGTGTCATTGTAGTGAGCAGATTCAAGGTTTAATATTTCTTTAATATGTAACCACATGCAATCAATAGTTACTCCAAAGATAATTAATGTTTTATAAATACAAATAATTGTTCTGTTTGCCTTGCTCTCTCTTTGCAAAATGAAAGAGGAAATGAATCTCAGTAAAGGAGGCCTCAGGAGGCCCTGAAGAGTTTAAATCCTGACTAACTAGAGATTTTCTGTTATGTTTGCTGAAGTCTGTACCTGCACTGTGATTATGACGTGGGAATTTTAATACGTTTTATCATTCTTTTTGCAAAACTGCAGCAACATGTTCAGCAAAGCCAGCAGGGCTGCCTCAGTCCTCCTCTACTCCCTGTGGTCACACACTGATCTGCACAGCGCTTACAAAAAGGTGAGCACAAAGAAAAATTCTCTTTCCTTTCACACCTAGAAACTTCTCATTTGTCCTCTGGGGCTTTCAGCATTCCTGCACATTTAAGAATCAGCTTCTGATAGGATATCAAGTGGTCCCTGAATTTGCTTTTCTTGTTATTTGTACATAATCTTGCATAATTTTTGCTCACCTGTGCTCGTGTTCTCTCCCTCTGGCAAAGCTGATGAAAGGTGTTGCTGCTGTCAGATGGTGAGAAGTGCTGCCGAGTGGGTGATCATCATCCCCGCCTGGCACAGAGGATGCAAATCACCAGCAAACACAATTCAGGCAATTTCCTGCTCCAAAACCAGAGCAGTTCTGTTCTCCTTGTTTGCATGGCCAGCTGGCCCAGCTGTGAGTTAAATTCAGAAAAAAACCCAGCGCCTGGGAAAGGTGTTGGCAAACATTTACTGCCTCAGTCAAATCAAACAGAAATGATCAGCATGAGTCTGCCACAAACCAGTTTGCTTTTTTTTCTTTTTGAAGCTCTGTGACTGCGTTTTCAACACACCTACCTACCTTTTTCACTTCCACCTACCTACCTTCCCCCTGCGCTGCAAACTGTTTTCAGTCCTTGTTTGTTTGCTGCTCAGAATTTGTCACTTCGAATTCCCCATAACCTAAAAGTGTTGCAGGTTCTCAAGCCTGGAGCAGGTGCAGGGATTGTATTATAGGGATATAGCATTTATTTAATAATAAATAATAAAATGTTATTAATAAATCGTAATTATTAATAACAATTACTGTTAATAAATAATTTCATTTTTTAGCGTTTATTATCCAGCTGGTTCTCTTTGTAGATTTTTTTTTTTTGGTTTAAATTTGCTCTAAAAAAGATTCTTAGCACAGCAACCTTTAACAGTGTTGCATCACACTCAGCCGTTCTGCCCCACAAACCAGAACTCCTTGTTCAATAATAAGGGTATTGTACCATATAAATTCTTAACCAGATTTTATTGTCTCTGGTTTTTTTACAACTGCATTCCTGACTTTACAGTACAGCAATATCCCTGATGGCATGAATTCTCTGGAGTAGTTCAGGAATGCCTGATTTTGAAAAATGCTGATTATTTGCTGTCCCAGAGCAAATTGGGTCCCCTAGAGACACCAGTTATGGCACTGAAAACTTCAGACCATCTAATGCCTAGGCATTTTTGAAACATGAGCCTAAAAAGCCACAGAAATCACTTGATCAAATAGATAAAATCCTGAGTCATTTTGGCCTTGCCTGTGTTCTTTGTTAATCTCAGCTAGGTTAATCTCAGTTACTAATTAGTCACTGAGGAGTCTGCAGAGCTGGACTAGAGCAGCTCCTGGTGCAGTCAGTGGGGAGAGTGAAGCAATCCCAATTATTCACCTATTTATCTCAGCCTGAAGGAGCTCTGCCTGCTCTGCCCAGGATTTTGCCCAAACCCCACCACGGCTCCAGGTTCAGCTTTCACACACCCTCCCCTTGCAGAAGCAGCCCTGAAAATCACGGATTGTTGTTTCTTTTCCTTCCAAAGGCTGACTTTAAGAAGGCAGATTTCATCAACAGCAGGACCACGAGAGCCTATAACTCACTGAGAGATTGAATCCGAGCACAACTCCATGGAAGACATATCTCTGGGAGGCAGAAATCCCACAGGACTTGATGGAATCATCCTCACACTGTCAGTGTTGCCATCAGGAACCTGAAAATATCTCAGAAAAAAAAAAAAAAAGAGAGAGGTTGATTTTTTATAAAGACTTGAGTGGCCAGAGAGTAGCTTTTGTTGAGTTTTTCATCCTACTCACCTTGTTGTCACTGTGTATATCAATGTAATCACCAAAGATGCATTCATGGATTCTCCAGGCTGTCTGGGATGAAGTTTTCCAGGTTTACCACATGACTGCCTTTGATCTCTGCAGAGGAGTTTGAAACGCTGGTTGGCAGCGAATTCTTTTCAGACTGTTTTATACCAAAAGTTTTCTACAGTGGATAAGCATCAAGTGCACTTCTCAGAACTGAGTGTTTTTTCACCCTTTTGTTTCTTCTCACGAGCTAAATAAGAATCTCCAGACTCCAGGAGTGTGCACAAGAAGCTGTGTCACTACCTGCATTATAAAAGCACCAATGAAGTTAAAATTACTATTTTTGTATTGCTTGTTTTCATGGGCTCTCTGGGTCTTAAGCCTCTTTCCTTTGAGATTTCATCAGCAAGAGCAGCAAAATTGATTTTTCATAGATTTTATCATCCCTTGCTCTTCTCCTCCTTCCTCACATTGCTGTTGCATTTTACAGCTGTGTCCCAAAAGGATTTTAACTACAACCAGTGGGTTTAAGGCACTGTGTTTCAGACACTTTGGGCTGAACTTAGACCCAGCATCCTTCGCTAGTTGGTGGAGAAATTATCTGTGGGTGATGCAGTGATTATTTTAAGCAAATTGCAATTTCCAGACAATTCTGTTGATAATCTATCTACAGTAAAGAGAGTGGAATCTTACCTTTATTTTTGAAGTAAAAGACACACAAGAGGCTGAGCTCTGTGCTGATTAAGGAATTCATCTGATCTTGCTGCATATTCTCTTTTTTGAAATGCTCATCCTCCCTACAGCAATTACATGCAATGTGAGAACTTTAGAAATATGTCTGCACATGTGGGAATAGGGAACAGGAGGGGGGAAAAATCCTGACCACCTGAAGGCTGTTTTCATGGTGTGATACCCAGAGGGGGTGAAGAATCACTAAAAAAACCTTATCTGCTATATTTCGTAAGTCAGATTTTTCTCAAAAAAAAAACCCAAAAACCAAAAAAAACCCAAAACAAAACAAAAGGAAAAAAAAAAAAAAAAGGAAAAAACCAAGGGTTAGATTGTCCATTAAACCAATATGAAATTATTAAATAAATATTGGGTTATCAGCTGATGGGATCTGGGATTATTCTTCTGCAATGAGGGGAGATGAGCTACCTTTATGGCAGTGAATATTTTATTTTATTATGAATTTTATTTTGTCATCAGCACAAGCCCTGCTGCTCACACACAGCCCATCCTGTACCCTCCAGCTGAACTGCCCTGAATAACTCCCATCCAATGCACTCCAGTAGGAGGTTGTAAAAATACTATTATTTTTTGTAAGATGTCATATTCAAAATACTGCAGGTCCAAAAACAACACGGGGAAAGGGAACTTTCAGCACTGCATGTGGAGGAAATTGTTTTTATAACTTTTTCAAATGTGATGGAAAACAGACAATTAAAATCCAACTTTTTCTTCTAGCTTGTTAACCCAAGTAATTCTGAATGAATTCAATAAATACCAGGGAACCTGGACAAGTTTTACTGCCCAAAATGAAGTGGAAGGCAAAATTAATATATGAAGAGTAAACCTGAATAGAGAGTAGCATAGAAAGGAAGAATTGTAGTCTAAAAGATCAGGAAGGGAGCTTTTAGAAGCACTCATACATTTATTTTTGTTTATTTAAAAAACAAAACAACAGTGCTGGGTACTTTTAAATACATGTGTACCTCTCAGTAAAAATTAAAAATTAAATGCAAAGTTTTGGGGTTGTTTCTATTGATTTTAAAGGTCTTTTTCGACCTAAATGAGTCCATGAGAGTGCCTCTTTAAAATCTAAAGTCCCAAAGAAATATCTCAGAGCTGGCAGCAACAGGAGAAACATGAGACACACCTTATTCCAACTGATCTCCCACTTGTGTGCAATCAAAAACAGTTCAGCAGGACTCCAAAGAAAACAAAGCAGAGAAATAATAAAGTGCTCTCTCTAATGCAAAAAATCTGTCTCTGTTTTTTTTTGTTATTAGTGAACTTATTCGGCTGGGATGCAGCAAATGTATTTTCAAGCCTTAGCCCTTCCTTTGAAAGGGAAAATCCATTTTTAAATTAAATCTGGGGAAGGAGACTTAGACTTTTCTGCAGCAGGATGCTTCTGTTGACATCAGGGTGATCCAGCAGATAATTTCTTGTCTCTGTCCTGTATTGTTGACCTGTCCAACCATCCAGAATCTGCTGTTCTCACCTCTCTTTAATTGCTGTTTGCCAGTAAACTCCACCATGAGATCACACTGAACAATGGAGATCTGAAAAATAGTTAAAATCATCCTCACCAGAGTCTTGGACTTGGGAAACTGAACATTCCCACTTGCTTTTTTCCTGAGAGGAGCCTGAAAACCTTGAATTTAAACATACTGAGCAGTGCCAAAAGAACAAGGAACTTTGGCTGAACAAGGAACTGACCCCAGTCCTCTTGTCTTGTGTCTGAACCACAACCCAGTGCAGCCATATTTCATGGAATCCTTTTAGTAGAAACTCTTAAATAACACAGATAATTTTGTAGTACATTATAGACATTGCCAGTGAACAGGACAGGGAAAAAAAAAATCTCTGAGGTAACTTTAACTAGAGACTGGGAAATATTTCCCCCCGAAGGCAAACTCATTCCTCGTTGGGAATTCAAACTGCCTAGCAGACAGAGCAGCTTTAGTTCCAAATAACATCAGCATTAACTGGGTTTGGCCAGGGACAGCAGAACAAGATGGTTGTTTGATCCCTTCTTAGTTAATCCAAAATTTAAGGAGTCTCTGCTAAAAGCCCCATGGCTCAGCAACGATGCTGGATTGACTCAGGTGTAGCTCCGTGAAAATACATAAATTAATCAGCAATAATGGCTAATAAAGGAGTTAGAACTATCCTTACAAACCTGAGAGCCCCAGCACTGAGTCCAGATACAGGACATTGAGTGAGAAGAATTAAGTGGTTTAGGAACCATCAAAAACCTTGTCAAGGGAGAACTTCAGCCTAGATTTTTCCTTTCAGGAGGTTTGAAGCCTTAAGAAGCCTAGTTGCCATCACAAGTTACATATAAAAATCAGAAGTTTTATTCCTAAATCATGAAAGCGCTTTAAGAAAAAAAGACCTATAATGCCACTTAGGCACAGAACTTCCCTTTAATATTGCACATCTAAGCCTCTGCTTACAAAATACAAAAATAAGAGGAAATAACAGCCTGAACTCTGTGCTCAGACTTCTCTGTACAAATGCTGCGGTTCAGAATGTACTGCAGGAAAAGCCCAACAAGTTTTACCTGTTCTCCAAGAGTTTCCTGCATTCCCACACCCAGAGGTATTCTGTTTATTGTTGCTCACCTGTCAGATCAATGGAAGCCTCTGGGCATCAGCAGAACCTCTGCTGAACTTCAGAACGAGCAGTTTTCTGTGGAATCAGAAGAGCTGAGTTAAGCTCACCTTCTCCATCCCAAACACACAGGGACAAAGCTCCATTCCTTCAAATACCCACCTGAAATTATTTTCCAGGGACAATCCACGCCACTTCCTCAGCAAAGCAGTGATGTGGCAGTTCGGTGTTGCTGCTGCTTTTTGATGCGTAGAGAATTCTCACTGAAAGGATTATTTTTGCCCCAAGGGGAATTTTTCCCACGAGTGTGTGAAATGATGATTTGCTGCATTTCAAAGGTGACAACCAGCAGAGGCACCAAGCACCAGTCTGGCTTGTTTTTTGGGGAGCCTTGATTCTATACAATGACATGAATTGCAAGCACCTGCTTCAGATCAAGTGCTTGCTTTTGTTGTTTCCTGGTAAATTGCTTTCGATAGCTGTTAAACCAACCTGAGATCAAAAAGCATGAATGCTCTGAGCAGAACTAGCACCATTCACAAGCATTTGGACTGCAAAATGCACAGCAGGTTCAGCAGTGGGTTGGGTGTTGCTTCACCTCCAAGATTAAATAACTATCAACTTTGCAAGATTTTTTTTTGAGATTTATTGTTTCTGACAGACAAATGTAGATTAAATATCTTCAGCAGCTCCCACGCAGATTTATTTTAGGAGCTTCCTCATGCAAATATGATACCTCAAGGCAATTCTTTTGCCAAGAGAGCTTTCTTATCACCTGGACTGTTTCTAGAAAGGTGTGAAATCTATTCAAGCACACCAAATTCCGGTGTCTTTTCAGTACATCTGTGTGTTTGAGTGTATCTATACCAATTTATGTGCAAGGGTTATAATAAAAATGTCCTTGGGAATTAGAGGGGAAAAAAGCACCGAACATTGAAAGTTAAGAAGAACCTGCAGTAAAATCACATTTTTAAGTCTGTCCTCTCGTGTTTCCAGCATATGCTGGGCATTGGAACAGAGAGAAACAGTCTGATCTTGAAATTAAATTAAATTACACTCTCAATGACAGTCTAATGGCCATGTCCACAAGTCACATTATTTTACAAGTAGCTCATCCTGTGCTGGCAACAGCAATTTCTGGCCTTAGAGCTCACAAACATTTCATCTGGCTGGAATGCTCAGATGCCCTCAGATGCCACCAGCTGCATGTTGGCAGCAGAGTGCAGTTCTAAAAATCAGTGCACCTTTTTTTATTTTTTTTTGTCTTCTCAGAAGTATTAAAAACCACACGGGATAATTACAACAGTTCTGCAGCCCAGGCAAAACGCTGAACCTGCCTGAGCCATTCTCTCACTTCAAAGTGACACTCCAATTACGAGTTCCATTTGGCTGGGGGCTTCAATTTCCCAATTTTCAGCGTTCTGCTGAAGTTGTAACTTCGTTTCCCTCTGCACAGACCCATCCCATGCCTTGCAAGAGAGGGCCAGATGCAGAGATAACACTGAGAATTTATTTGGCAGCTCAGCCCCACAATCCTGGAAGAAGCATTTAGGTGCCAAGTTTAGACAGAAGCTTCTGCTGCATGTTGATTATTGCCACCAAAGCATGGCTGCAGTGCCTTTAGGGCCACGAAATGAGGCCCTGTGCCAAAAGCTAACTGTAGGAAAGTGAGAACGTGGTGTATTCGCAGTATTAATTTTAAATGCTCTCCTCACGGACAACAGCAGCAGGGATTGATCTGTCAGCTGTCTGCAAATTCACCCTGTGCCTAAAAGGATAAAAATGCAGAAAAGCAGCAAGACCCTGCTGGGGTGTTTTTTAAGGGCACACGTGGACTCCATGATGCTATGGAGAAGACCCTTTATTGCAAAAATTTAGGGTTTTCGACCTGTTAGTTTGTTCTGAGTTTCCATACTTGTGAGGCACAACAAGTGTGCTTAACCAACACCACAGACCACGATAGGAACATCATCAGGTGTGACCAACCACAGCAGTGTGAGTACTTATTGGTTCTAATAATTATTTTACAATTCTGTAACTTGTTTTTCACCTCTAGTTTAGCTGAGTCATTCCCAGAATGCTTTTCTAGTTAGCCAGAGTAACAGAAGAGAGCAAGGATTTGACGAGGGCAGCAAAGCCCTCACTTTGCTAGGCTTTTCTGCTCTGTGACACTCTGCTTCTACCTCATGGCAAAGCAGAATGAGAAACACCTCAGTTTAGCTGTTTTTTCTAGCCCAGTTTAGGTAAAGAACCCCTAGTTAGAAACAATCCCTTGGTATTTCAGAGTGCCCTTCTCGTAATGTTGTTAATAACCATCCAGAAAAGCAGAATCTCCCCAAACACTTCTGCCAGAATCAGAAAAAAGCACACAAGAAAAGCCCAGGAGGGTTTGCCTGCCAGGGAGGACGGAATCCAACAGCTCTTTTTAAGAACTGTTTGAAGATGCTGACTGCAAACTGTCAGTTCATACTCAGAATTTATTACAGCTTTGTGCAAATGTATTTCCTTTAATGACACTACTAAAACCATCTTCTAAGCATTCAGGAAAACTACATTTCTAGCTTGGCAGGAATGGAAGGAGACAGCTTAATTAGAACAACCAGATTTTCAACAAGACAGAGCATAACATTTGGCATTTCAGCTCTGTAGTTTTATAGCTCTGCAGAAATTAGCTTGCAGACAGTGAGAGCTGCTCAGAGTTCTCCTTAAATTAATATGCTCCCTTTCCCAGGGAATGCTCACCTCCTGTTTATTCTAATAAAATTATTCCTCATTATTTCTATTTCCCCCGTGCTCTGTATTTTCTTCCATTTCTAAACTACAAGGGACAACAGGATAAATTATTCCAGCAAGGCCTGTGGCATGTCCAGCTGAAAAGCCATGCAGAGGAGTTTGAACTCTGCTAATTTCAGTGGCTGAACTGCTTTCTTGTTAATCTTATACAGCGTCAGAATTGGCCTAGTCAAATGCCCAAGACCATTTCCAACTTTTCCCACAAATCAGAAAGTGGTTTAAGAGGATGAAAGATCCTACTTGAAAAACCTTGCTAGGATAAAGGAGATAGATGAAACAAGGCGGACAGGATGGGAAATAAATTAATCTCTAATCTAATCTAATTTCTATTTTGCAGTTGTTAGGGTTTGGTGAAACATATTGTAGAATGTGTGAACTGCACCCCTGGGACCAGCTAATTTCTTTTTCACAAATATTGAGCCCAAGGTAAGAAGAAACACCAGGACCACACAATTCCAGAGCATTGGTAAGAAGGATCAGGCAGTCCAGCTCCTGTCCAGTGAACTTTTTTCATCAAGTAATTACATTACATTTCCGGGAGCAATCAATCAGAATTCCTGTGCTGCTGAACAGTGAATTTCCAGAGCTAACAGCCTCCTTCTCATGCCTCATCCCAGGAAATATCAGAGGCCAGGTTGCATGGGGCTCAGAAATCTGATCTAGTTATATATATATATCCAGATATATATATATAACTATACAGATCTAGTTATATACAAGATATCTCTGATTATTGCTGTGGGATTGGACTGGATGGCCCTTGAAATGTCCTTTCCAACCCAAATCATTCTGTGCTTCTCATTAAATCCTTTTGGTTAACAAAGTTCTAATAATCCCACCCTTTCTTGTAAATCCTAAAAGTGGACTCGTGTGCTTTCCTAATCACCAACACATTCATCACTTTTCCAGGAATTTTGCAAGAGGAGACTTTGCAACATAAAGAACATTCAGTTAATATAACCCGGAGCCAAGAGCATTTTGCCATCAAGCTTAGTAGCCTTGACAGAATGGAATTAAATTATTAAACTATTAAAAGCATTTAGGGTGTGGGTGTGACTCGTAACATATTTAGGAAATCAAACCCAACAAGCCACCACTTAACAAGGTAAGAGTATTGTTTTGGAATCCTGTAGAGTCCCTGATCCCGATAGGAAAGCATCCAAGTAAAACAAGGAGAATTATGAGAGTAAAATCAATGTATACCCATCAACAGTTAAGAATTATTGTCTGCAGTTTCATGTGCAAATACTCCTATTCCAGCTGTGAAAAGAAGCATTAAAAAAAATAGAAAAAGCCTAATGGGGTAAATGCACTTTTAACTGCATACTAGTATTCTTTTTCATTACACACCACCCTTGATAGGTGAAATTCCTCCATGCAGACCTGTTGGATTGTGTTCAGCAGCTGACACTCTCTGGGGAAACAGAGAAAGCTGTTGGGGCCAGAGATGCTGCTGCTGCTGGAATTTGCCCTTGCTCCTACAATAAAAACATGCACAGATGACAAGAGGAAGGAATTCAGCCAGAAAAAGACACTTTTGACCCAGTCACTCTATTCTAATTGAAATATTACTGCTGAGGGAGTAAAAGCAGTTTAAATTCAAACTCCTTCGTGCATGCCAGGAGCTGGGCTGTTACAGGCGTGATTTTAGTCCCTTTGTAGCCACCTTATATTGGGAAATCAACACAGATGAATTTTCTTGGGCTCAAGCTGTGGAAAAGGGGCAGCCAAAGAGTTACTGGGAAGGGCAGCACTGCCAGCACGAGTGCTGGAATGGCTGCAGAGACAGAGGAGAAATAAATCACATTTCAGATCATAGGAATGCAGTAAAAAAAAAGAAAAAAAGGAGAAAAAAGGCAGGCAGGAAACAATGTAAGGCTGAGTAGGGAGCTGCCTTGTTAGCACTCCTCTAGTGAGAGAGGAGAGAGCTTGAGGCTTCCCCAGCAATCCCGAGGGAATGAATTTTTGGTGCTCCAGGGATAAATAACACTCACAGGGGTCATCCAGCCAGGAGAGCTAGGAAGGAGCGAAGTGCTAAAATGAAAACCTCACATTCCATTCCGAAATCTGCAGTTGTTCCCTCTGTGCTTCAGACAGAACTGCATTTCTGTGGTTTTGCCAAGTAGCTTTACCTAGATCATGTATCTTTGGGTTTAGCCAGAAAAAGGGGAAGTAATAAATTGGAACTTTTAGAACAAGATAATAAAATGCAGAAGTTTTATACTGCTGTGCCATTGGCCTGAGAAAATATATGAGATCTTGGCTCAAGCAATGATCAAGAAACACATTAAGCAGCTTTAATTCCTCTCAAGTGCTTTCTTGAGAAACAACTCCTCTTATCTTAACCCCAAAGTTACCTCTGTTCCTTGCAAATTTCTCCCTTAATCCCAGCACAGGGATGGCTATGATTCCAGTAGTGAAAAATTATTTGCAGAGATAACAAACCCATTGTGACTCAAATGACTGATGGAACCACTAATCTCAAAGGGAGGAAATTCACAGAACTTAAATTTCCCATTTAATTCATTTTTCTGCCTCTCTTCAGCAGTGACAGGGGGTCACAACAGGTTCGAGGCACACTCACACCATTACCTGAACAAGGCTTTTGGTGCTCTAAAATCTATTTCCTAGCTGGATTACAGGAGGAAACACGATCTGCACGCAACCAAAGCTTCTAGAACTGCCTGCTTTTATATGCAGCCCAACAACAGATTTATCTCTCTTTGAAACACTTGATCAGAAAGTTATTGCCACTGAGGGCTAGCCTCTGACTCTTCTGGTTGAAACGTCGGGGTTACAACATCCTGCAAGGAATTCTGTTGAAATCACAGCCAAAGTTGTAGCCAGATAGGCACAAGCAGGAGTTGAGTGAGAGTCGTGGATGTGATTTGTGTTATTCTCACTGTGCCAGAGGGAATTTGCTAGAAGCTGCCCCAATTTGATAGCAAATTCCCAAATTTGCTCCCCAGGGATGGCAAGGACATGGCTGGCAGGTCAGGGTTTTCAGGGCTGATTCTGCCACCCTGTTAGAATCACATTCCTGGCCAAAGAGATCTGTCATTTTAATTCAAAACCCCTAAAACTCCGATTTTCACTCCCTCAAGGGTGAATTGTCTGTGTGAAAGCAAGCAGGCAGTAAAAAGGCAGTGTTTGCAGGGGCACTGCACACACTTGAAACTGTATCATCAATATTTAAAATTGATATCTATTTAATTTGCCTTTCTTGCTGTACTTGAGAAGCAGTAATAGGACACCCCCCAGGGCTAATTTAATGTCGTTTTGTGAACAAAGCATCTGCTTCACATCTCCAGGCAAATGAGTTTGAAGTCTTATACAGAGTGGATTGCATTAACCTTTCTAATTATTTTCCTCCTGAGAAAGCACTTCCAGATTTCTCCTGACAAAACATATTTCACTCCTGAAGTGAATTTACTGCCAATAATTAAACAAAAACAGAGCTAACTCACACTCTGGTAAAACCAGGCAGCCCAACAGCAGAACCACGAGTGCTGAAGAGCCTTGGAGAGAACTCCAGAAAGCCTTGGAAACACAGCTGATAACAAAATTCCATCCAGCACCAAATGCTTGCTAGCTGCAGATTAAACACCCAAAGCCCTGGAAGCTGAGGTTTCACATCAGGAGTGTGTTTAGTGCTCTCGTTTGCAAAGTCCTGTGTTTGTGTTAAATGCAGAGGCCTGATGTGCTCCAGCAGGATGTCTGTGCATTCCAGCATGGCAAAGGATCAGGATTTATCCTGGTTTATCCACCAGGAGCATCCAGGGGGCTTTAAATGCTTGGTAACAGAATCATGTGTGTCCTCCCTCTCTCCCCCAGCCCCAAATCGTGCACAGCTCTGGCTGATGTTACTCCCCAGGGCACTGAGATGGTGCCTGACTGGGATTTTAAAAAAGCACATTTATTGGGAACTCAGCACATTGATAAAATTGAAATGAACCGAAGCAGCAGTGGTTGGGCCCTTTGAGGGGAAGTGGAAATTGGAGATGTTAAACTAGAAAGGATCACCTTCCCTCTGCCTCTGTCAATGCCATTCACAGGCCATTTGCGTTTTTAGCTCAGATCTACAAAGGAAAAAATTCTTTCATAATGGCTGCTGATAAACAATGGAAAATTGATTCTATTTTTAAAAAAAAACACAGAATTATTTTGGACTAGGCACAATAGCACTGAGTTCGGTTTTAACTTGGTATAATTACAACTGGCCATTCATATGCTGAACTGACATCAAAGAACAATTTATTTGAGTAATGGCCCATAATTCACCCTAACGTCTGCAAGTAGAAATGAAATGCAATATGTGCCCAGGCCATTGAGGGAGAATGGGAAGTGCAGACTTTTGAATTCACACTGTGTAGGAACTGCTTAACAACATGCCTGGTAAAGATTAATCACCCATCACAGTGCAGAAGATCAGGTAATATTAAACAACCCAACAAAATCCGAGCTGCTGAGCACAAAGGAAACCCATTATAAACACAGTGGAAATTATTCGTGCCAAAGATAAATTAATTCCTGCTATAACTCGACTGTTTTGGGCTCCTGGGCCTGTCCTGCTTCTGTTTGTCACACGTCATGGCTAACAAGGTGACACAACACCTTCCTATCTGCAGCCAACCCTCCCACCTGAGGTTCTTCCCCTCCCACTATCTGCACAAAGCCACTGCTTCTTAGAAACGTCAACATTCTGGGCTGTGGATTTTTCCCAGTGCCACACAGAGGTGCTGGCGTGTCCCTGCAGTGTTAATAACCCCAGCTGCACTTTTGTATTTAAACTACAAATTTATTCAGGCACAGACCAACGTTATTCTCATAATTCTATTATTTGCAACTGGGTCTTGCGACAAAACATTTCTGCTAACAGAAGGAACAATTGTTTTTTTTTTTTTTCCTCTTAGTGAATCCTGCTTTAGAAATGAGGATTTTTCTAGCAAACCTAGCAGGAATATTACTTTTAAGGTTTCTCCTCCTCCTGAATTCCATGCAGCCCTTGCTGTGATAACTCCATGATGCCTGAGAAGCCAGACTAGGTACAACAGCACCTCAGTACACAGCAAATCTCTAAATGTGATTAGGTTAGAGTACCCTGAAATGTCTTTGGGGCTGATTACCATCTCCTGCTCAACAGCCATTCACTGAGTAACTGCTTGCCCACGTTGTTTATAGGTATTTCAAACAGCACTGATCTCAACGTTGATCTCTAAAGGATTCCAGTTGGTAATTCCCCTCTATTGTGAAAAACGAACATTTTTCTCTATCTTTTATCAGTGTTTGCAGCTTGCCTTATCGTGTATTTGAAGAAGACTGTGACATGTTGGGGAAAATCCCACAGGCCTGAAAGATTTCAGGCAGAATCCCACTCTGTAATTCCCCTTATCACACAACAATACACAAGATTTGAGCAGCCTGAACTGAGAGCATTGACCAGCAATTCCTGGCAAGAAAAGAGCAAATTCCTGTTCTCCCTTCCAGGAACAGAGCAGGAATATGAATTATTAGCTTTCAGCCAACAAACCCATCAAACTGATCATCTGTGAACATCAAAACCAGCTATTTGTATATATATAAAAAATATATAATATATATAATATATAGAAT
>VZRM01003034.1:154459-230324 GCA_013397955.1 Grantiella picta
GCTGCTGGACAACGCGCGCTGGCTCGGCAGGGAGCCGCTGCTGCGCTTCCTGGGCGGGGCGGGCGGGCGGCTCCGCATGGGCACGCTGCTGAGCCGGCAGAGCTGCCAGGCCCGGCTGCGCAGCGCCGAGGGCATGAGCCTGGCCGAGTTCCTGTACCCGGCCCTGCAGGCGTACGACTTCCTGCACCTCCACCGGCAGCACGGCTGCCGCATCCAGCTGGGCGGCCACGACCAGATGGGGAACATCATGTCCGGCTACGAGCTCGTCACCAAGTACGGGGAGGTGGTGTGCAGGGGATGGGCAGTGGGCAGCCTGGGGCGGTAGTGTGATTGTCCCCCTGGACTGGGCCCTGGTGAGGCTGCATCTCCAGCCCTGTGTCCCCCAGTTCAGGAGGGCAGAGGTGGAATGGACTGGCGAGGGTGGTGCTGGAGTCGCTGTCCCTGGGAGTGCTTAAGGACAGAGTGCACATGGCAGTCAGTGCCATGCTCTAGATGACATGGTGATGTTCCATCACAGGTTGGACTCGATGATCTCAAGAGCTCCTTTCCAACCTAACTGATTCTGGGATTCTGTGAAGGAATGCTGACACTGACACCGATGACTTGGTGCTGACACTCCCTAAAGCACCAGCAGCAGAAGTCACTCCTCGAGAGATTTGGCCAAACACAAAACTGTGGTTGAGAGGAATAATTAATTGGCTTGAGCATAAGCTTGGTACATATGGACATTTTGCTTAGGTTAACTTTTTTTTTTTTTTAAATGGATAGGTTGTTGTTGTATTAGTGAATCCAAGCACCAAAATGAAATACTCTGAAGCAGTGGACAAAATTAAGACAAGCCTTCTGCTGGCATGCAGTGTCCAAGCCACAAATGCAACTTTGATTAGCAGAGCAGAAGGTCCAGGACAATGAATTTACTAAGGCTGTTGTTTGTGAAACAACTTAAAGTCTGTAAATGTCTCTGATACACACAAAAGAACTTAAAAACTGAAGTTGGCGGTTTTTTCCTAAAGCACTCCTCACAGAACAGTGTTTTGGCATCTTTTTGCCTGTCACCCCCTGCTTTATATCAAGGACAGAATTTTGCAGAGTGCATGTATTTTAGTCAGCTTTACCAAGGTAGGATTTTTTTTTTTTAACATGTGGTGATCCTTTTCTTTCTCAGGATGACAGGAACAGATGTGTTTGGAATTACTGTGCCTCTTATTACCAGTACTACTGGAGATAAACTGGGCAAGACTGCTGGAAACGCAGTTTGGCTAAACAGGGAGAAGACTTCTCCATTTGAGCTGTATCAGTTCTTTGTCAGACAACAAGATAATGTCGTTGAAAAGTAAGTTTCTCTTCATCTTGCTTTTTGTCATTGTTTATAAATCCCAGTCATAACTGTTCACTGTAACTGTTTCATTTGGATATGTGCAACACCCATGTAGAAGTATGTGTCAATTGTAACTGTACATTCATTAAATTAATAGGCATGACTGGTTCCTAAGTATACAGGATAGGGGAACTTCCATATGCTGAAATATGCATCAGATTAGAAGTTGCATGACAGAGGAGTGAAGCACAGTGCATTTTGTTTAAGAAGTTGTTTTATGTTCTTCTCTGAATCTGTTTTACTTTAATAGCACTGTTAAATTTGAGGTATTTCCCTTTTATATGGTGACCTTTCTCATAACATAATTACCTCTCTCAGAGGTTTATCCCCAGATAATTCAAATCCATGTTCTGATGCCCAGTACCTTTCAGACTGAAAAGAAGGTTATGTGGGTACTTAACTGTAAAATATTTCAGGCATATTGTTATCAGTAAAGGTACCTTTAATACACTGCATAGGACTGAAAGATCATTAAAATGGACTTTGTTGTAAAGAGTATGCTTAGGTATGCACCTTTAAATTCTTGATTATCCTAAATAATCTTCCTGCGGAGGTATTTAGTATACTTCTGTCCCATGATCACCACAGACTGGCAATGGTAGTTTGCATTAGCATATTGTGGAACTGCTAAGATAAATGTAAAACCTTGTTAGTTGATATCTGATGCCAATAAATCCTGTAAAAGTTTCAAGAGAAAACCGTTATTGATCGGAATACAAGCTTCAGAAAAGCATCTGACATTATCTTATGTCTGAAGACTTGACCCTTAGCAGACTATTAAGTAAAATCTGAGTTTTAAGGAGTTGTTTGAAAGAACAGAATATCTGTCAGAATCACTGTAGTGCAGTTAATGACGTTAGAATGACAAAACAGGAAATCTGTAATGATGGCTATGCAAAGTTTGGTTTTTTTTTTCCCTGCTCATAGATACCTGAAACTATTCACCTTCCTTCCTCTTGAAGAGATTGCCCACATCATGGAAATGCATGCTAAAGAACCTGAAAAATGGGGCCCTCAGAAACGACTGGCTGCAGAAGTAACCAAGCTTGTCCATGGTAGAGAGGGGCTGGAATCTGCTAAGAGGTGAAGTTTGATTTATCGAACAGTTTCAGATTTAGTCTTGTGGTAATTATCAATAGCTTTTCAGGGACTGTATAATAATCTATGAAGTTGTTGCTTAGATGTTAAAAGAGAAAAATGTAATCATTCTGTAAACTTAAAAGTACATTGACAATATTAAAAATACCTGCAGGGCAATGGGGTACAATAAAAAATTGGGGGTGTATTTTAAGTATTTTAGTTTGTGGACTTTGAAAAGAAATTGGGGAGGGGAATCTGATGAGTTGAGTAGCACTTTGTGTGATACAAAATACAATTCTGTATTTTGAATGCTCTTTGTTCTCCCAGGTGCACTAAGGCCCTGTATTACAGCAGTGTGGAGGCACTGGAGGAGATGTCTGACCAGGAGTTACAGGAACTTTTCAGACAAGCAACTTCTGCTGAATTGATGCTTGAACCTGGCACAACTGTTCTCGACTTGTGTCGCAAAGCTAATGCCATTCCAGATGGACCTAGTGGGTAAGTTCTCACCTGGGCTCTTACTCAAAACAGTATTTGTATTTCTCAGAAAGAACTGGAGTAGTAGAGCCTAAGGTAATTTCAGTCACTCTTGATCTGGACTGGAAGTGAAGTGCAGGAGAATTCAAATTTTTTCCATTATGGATCCAACAAAAACAAAAAAACACCAAAAAAACCAATAACAAACCAAACCAACCCTAAGTGAACTTTCAATTCTTAATAAAAAATAGCTTTCTCTTGCAATTAACAATTGGTTTTGTTTTGTCTTTAAGGTACAAGAAAATTACAGATGGAGGAGTTTCGATAAATGGGAATCGTGTAACGAATCCTGAGACTGTTCTTATTCTCGGACAGCATATTCTGAAGAATGGAGTATCGTTACTGAGGGTTGGAAAGAAAAATTACTACATTATAAAATGGCTGCAGTTGTGACAACAGAGTATCTCCCTACAATGACAGATCATTTTAGCTCTGCTGCTTGAAGATGAATGTGAAGATGTTTCTGTACTGTGCATTACCACACAGCTCACAGACTGCCCAATATCAGTTTCCTTTTCAAAAGGAACAAGAGATCAGCAGAGCTCAAATAAAGGAGCTGAGTTATCACACTGAAGAGATTGTAGATACTCTGCCTTATTCAAAGCACCATTCATAGAGGATCTGCATGAGAAGAAAATGAAAAGATTAATTTCAATGTCCAGTGATGGAGATGTGCTTTCCCTCCTGTAACAACCTTTGTTGTAGAACAGTGGCCACTTATTCCAGAAGATAACCCACAGCAAAATGAGCCAAAGCAACTCAGACCAGAACTTCATAGCCAACGTGTGCTCACCCAACAGAGAAACCTCACTGGGGCAAGGACAACCAACCTCTGACTGTGCTTCTCTGAACAGGTTTGCTTTGAAGGAAGCTGCAGAAAATTCGTAATAAAGGAGTAAATGATTAAACACTAATGTAAGTTGTTTCTTGGTTACATGTGGGGACACATTGCACTAAAGCTTCCCAGCTCTCATGTGGGAATACACAGCAAATTCACTTCTTGTAATCTGAAAGCACAGAGCCTTTCAAAGCTTAAATCAACCTAATGAATCCTTTTAGGCTTCTGTGTGCCTAACAGGATTTCAAGGTGAGTAGCACTCATTCCACTGCTTTGGTCCCGAGAATGACTTGGCTGCATCCAAGTCAATTTTGCACCTTTGCTGAAGGAACATCCCAGCAGTAATTCTGCAGGCTCTGAAGAATTGTACTATCTCAGAAGATAGTACATTTCCTGGATCTCTTCTGTTGTCAGAGCGAGTTAGGTTAGTTCAGCTGGTATAAAACCACCCCGCCTAGGAGAAGAATGGGGAAATTACAAGAAATGGTAACAAATCCCCCAGATATTCTGTAGTTGGATGGGGAGTTTCTTATTTGTCTAGGGTTTTGTTTGGTTTTTATGTTTCTTTTCATGAACAAATATTTAAGTATTTAAAACAGCTACAGATCTGGAATTTGAAAGTGCAAAAAGAAAATTAATGATTTGGGTAAGACATTTTGAAAAATACAGGTATTTGAAGTACTGACTTACAAGAGCACATAAGACCTGCCAGCAGAACTACAAGTCAGTTCCAGACTATTTCTGGCATAATTAATTTCGTGTATTATCTGTTTATTAAATAACAGGATTGTTACAGCATGGACTTTCAAAGACTTGCATCAACAAGGATTACAAATCAAGGTCATTTCTTGGCACTCAAACATTACCAAATTGAAACTTTTGGTGAAACTTAAAAAAAAGTCGTTAACATTTCAGAAACCAAATTAACACTGGAAATTTCACATGACATTACAGAGCCAGGTATCACTTAAAAAATTTCTTCAATCAATGAAATTCATTTGCTTTATGCAGCATTTCAAAACTTTACAAGTCAAGAGTATTTCTTCACAAGGGACTGTTGACTGAACTTAGGGAGTTAAAGCTGAAGTAGATCACTCATGGACGGAACTACCTTGCTGAAAACTTCTTAGATGGCAAAAGCAAAAGGGAGAGAGGTGTCAGGTGAATTTCAAACAGAAATAAAATGCTTTGGACAAAACTTAAAAGCTTTCAACGATTACCAGAGTTGATTTGAAGAATGGTTTGCCCTTCAGTCATATTTCTTAGAACTTCCATCCCTGGGTACAATGCAAGATAAAATACCTCCTTTGTATTCATTACATGTAATGCACACACCATGACTTTTTAGGCTGTTTAAAAATACACAATATATATTTCTGTCTTCTGCATGAATTACCTCAGATCACAGATAAAGTATCCAAAAGTTGCATCTGTCAGACTCAACTCCTTGTGCTCATATTGATGCCATACTGCCATGAGAAAAAAAAATTAAAAGAGATTCTTGTAAACTGAATTTTTAAATTTTCAATCTTTAGCAGCTTACAAAAGGAATTCCATTTTTGTGAAGTGATTTCGGGGGGAAGGAACTGCATATGGTGATAAAAACCTCACTATCTTGGCCCAATACCATAAAATCAAGCCATGGAGGTTGACAGCAGTGTCCTATTTTTCATGCAAGTTGTGTTAAAGAAAAAATATCAACAACACTCTAGTAAACATTTTTACTTTATACAAAAAGAGTGAATCTGCTTGAAAAGTACATGCAAGTATGCTGGCTGGAGTTTAAATAAATTTTTATTCATAAAAATTAAAATGTTTACTTTTTCAAGGCTAGTGTGATCAATAGTTATCTGTATGAATTATAATCAGAAGA
Source organism: Grantiella picta (assembly GCA_013397955.1). Classification (NCBI taxonomy): domain Eukaryota; kingdom Metazoa; phylum Chordata; class Aves; order Passeriformes; family Meliphagidae; genus Grantiella; species Grantiella picta. Next base: position 160,166 of record VZRM01003034.1, read on the forward strand.
AAAAAAAAAGATCTCAACTTAATTTCCAACCTAAAATTCCATAATTTTATGATTGTCCTGAAAAAAAAAAGCTACTTACAGCACAATAAAATTTCCTCAAAAGCAACTGTAATCTCTGATATAAATATTCCAATTCCACAGACTTCCTTTCATACTGTCACACATTCCAAAATTTGAAGAAGTTGTGGGGATCCCCTTCTCCCTGGCCAACTTCATCTGTTTTTAAAAGAAACGCTTATTATCCCATAACAAGTTTTGAAATCCATTTTTATTTTTTTTTTCAGTTCTGCCAGAGCAAATTTACTATCAGATGGTCCAGGGGTTTGGTCCCAGGGGAGAGGAAGGGGAAAGGTGTCCTTGTGCCTGATTTAAACCCCAACATTCATACACAAACTCCAGTGCACGTGAATAACTCTGCATCCACTTCCTAGTAGGTTATTATTGTTCTCAAGCTCCAGGCTTATTTTTCCTACATGATACTCCATTAAATCAAGTCTGAGGTTTTGTCTGCTGTTGAAACATTTGGGGACAAATTAAAAAAAAAAAATAGGGAACACACATACATAGTAAATACGGTCGACATCTCTACTGTGCTATAAAATGGAAACCTCCATCTGTCACAGTGCATGCAATATATTCATGAAAGAAAATACTCGGTGCTCTCTGTTCTTCACAGTATTGAGACTTCTACTGGAAAAGCAGCTTAAAACTATTGTCACAAGACTACACTGGCTGTCTGAACCACAGGCAACCTGTTCAGCAAGTCAGGCACTGGAACTTGAATGGTTTTCCCCAAGTTCAAATGAGACTGTCACTGAGACAGAAGACTTGGTCTGCTTTAATTTGCACCAGAAACCTGGTAAGGAGACATTTAGAGCCATTTATTATATGGATTAAATACGACTTCTTTTGCAAAATACAGCGTATTTTTCTGTTTGCAAATCAAACCGACTGTCTTTACATGAGCAGATTTACACAGTTGCAGTACACAGATAAGAAGAGTTCATAAATAAAAATTCTACTCCGTATACCATGCCTAGCAATTGTCAAGCCAATGTAACCTCCAATGCATATAAATAGTGTGGCTGATACAGTCTTCACCAAAGATGTGTCTCACGAATCTCTGCAATGATCTGGCTGGCTCTCTGCAGGGCCTGCACAGGAACACACAAAAATCAGTTAGTTTTGCTGGAGAGATTTCCCAGGGACATAAGAGAAATAGTTTAGGAAGTGTGAAGTTAAAACTCAAATCAAAGCTAATCCGTTTGAATATGAAGTAAGTGGCAACCCATAAAATTCTCAATAACAGTAGACTTTCTCACCACACACGGTTTTAATGCATTAAACCTTAAAAACAAAACAGAAACTGCACCTACTTTAGCCTGTCAAACTGCAGATTTAAAAGCTGAGATGCAATCCTTTCTGGTCATGTATTGGTTTTAATTCCTCTAGCAGAGAAAAGTACTACACTGGCACACTGTTAAAAAGCAGTAAGAAAAAAGGAAGACAAAACTAGTGCCACGAGCTGCTGCTGTCTGCATTACCTTGAGCATGTCAGCTGCCTCTTTCCTGCGCTGTGCCATGTCCTCAGACTCGGTCAGAAGGTCATCCAGCAGCAAGGATTTGTACAGCTGCCCCACCAGCTCACTCTGCAGAGTGTCCTTCACGTGGTTCACCAGAAAATGCATCACTGCCTTTGGCACACTGCAGGCACACGAAGATTGGGTTTTAAAATAATTATTCGAAACCAGGTCTGAAGAATGCAGAATGAGGGCAAGCAGCTACACACAACCTTGGCTCAAATTACCAGGCATCTATTGCTGCCATAAATAAAAACTCTCTCTAAAGTAAAAGTAGCATCATGTACAACATGAAAGTAGAACTAATTCGTATAAAATTGATTTCTTCTAAATAGTTCAGCTGCATTGTAAAAAACAGGAATAGCACAAAACACAAATCTCCACTGTGCTAGGGATGACACACTTAAGTATGTCAACCCTAAAATCAAATTTAATGTGTGAATGGGAAAGGAAAGAGGCAAGGAAACAATTCACATCTCTGATATTACACAGTACGAAGAATGCAGTAAAATTAAGGTAAACCAAGCACTTCCCTGCAGTGAAATACTAAAAATTTTATTGAAAGTGTTAGTTTACTAGATAGACTCAAACATCTATGACCTCACTAATCTGCTCTAAAATCTGGTTTCCAGATTTCTGTATTTCCCCCCCCCAAATTTCCCATATAGATAAAAAAAAAAAATACATATAAATTGAGGTCTTTCCACAGACGTAAGCAAAACAAAGTTTTATATCACACTTAATTTAAAAAAGAAGTATGACATTTTTAAAGTAAAATTTTAAGGCATTTTCCATAGCTGCACGTAGCAGAAAATTATTTTATTGTTTCCATCCTTACAGCTAAGTGCTAGAAAACTGAGCCACAGTAGTTTCTATTTGACCTTCCCATTTGAAATAAGAGGATGGCAAATCAAAATTCTGTCAGAGGTATGCAGCACGTTGAGTTTATTCCAGTTATTTGCTACAAATCATCCATCCAAATTGAAGCATCCTTCAGAAAAGCAGGCATTTCCTAAATAATTCAGCCTTTTACTTAATATTATACAGAACTGAAACCATTAGAGAAAACACGTGCTTCTTCAATCTCCTTAATTCTGTGGTCAAATTCTACTGCTGCTGTTCATTCTAAAAAATAAATACATTTTCTCTCTTCTTACAAACGTAAGAACATTATAAAAATAACAAGGTTATATATGTAACTTGAAAAGCAATGTTTTAATGGCTTAAATATTTCAAGGAAGTTTGGGTTTACCTGTCCTGAATGTTCTTCCTGACAATAAGGAAGTAAGATTTAATAAGTCGTTCAATCACTTCACAATCTCGTTGCTCACGGGCAGAAAGTTTGCGTGCAACAGGTACAGGCTAGGAAAAAAACAAACCCTCAGTGTAGCAATTGTGTTTATTTGCATATGTAAATAAAACTCAAAACTCTAACTACTGCTCTTTTAGCCTGAGTTTGATAGATTTAACCTGTCTTGCAACAAACCTGTAATTCTTCAGAAATAAAATTAGAGACATATCAATATCCAGATCTAGTTGGAGTGCACCACTACATTTTTTCCAAAGCTCTCCCAACAGTTCAAATATCTCCATCTGTTTTTAACTTTAGTGGGTTCTGTCTTTAAATGATTCTTCTCTAATACAAACATTCAACTTCAGCAAAAGAAGAGCAGGAATTTGAGGTGAGCTGAAATTTGTTTCTGTACCAACCAAGGAGTTCACTTGCCCAGGAATTTGTGAAAGGAACCCACTTAGTTATCCCAATCATATCCCAACCTGGAGCAGGCAGGGAGGTGGCAGGAAGATTGGGATTGGGCCAGAAGAAAATCAGGAGAGACTGGCCAGAGCTCCCTGTTGCTCTAGTGGGAATTATTTACAAAGATATCATATATTAGAACCAAAGTTCCAAGCTCTGGAATTCAGATATTTTGTTTCCTGAGCCTGAATTAAAAAGAGGTATTTTTCTTCCAAGACTCACCACATCTAATAGGTTTACAGCATGTCCTTTTTGAGGACTAGCAGGTAGGGCTGCAGCTGGCTTGGATTTTTCCTCTGCTGATGCCTCTTCTGCTTTGGAGGGTTTCAGCATCCCTCTCCAGCTGCCTGTTCCAGACTCCTGAGATGCATCTGCTCCCACAGAAGGAGTCTGCACAAACAGCACATTGGAAAAACATGGCACAGTTAGAGCTTGGGCATTGTAAAGCAGTGTCTGACCAAATCACTACAGGTAAACTCACTAAAAATGAGATTTGCATAGGTATTTTCTTTTCATTCTGCTCTTCACATTCCCTGCTTTTGTTCTCCCTTTGCTGCTTACAGCTGGCACTAAAATTCATATTCTCTAATATTCTTCTAATAAAGGGTATGGAAAAGGTCTCATATAGGGAAGCTCCACAGCATTTGAAGGGTCTACAGATCACTTCTGAAATATGGAATGGTCTTCCTAAGTCATTTGGCTTTTACCACTTTTACCATAAATCCTTGGAAAACTACAACCTATACTACCAGCATCATTCTGAAAGCATGTTTTGAAGATCACCACAGCTCTTGCAATACGTGAATTCAAATCCTTTGGGGTTTATTTAAATACAAACTGAAGTTTCTTACAGTAACAGCTAAAATATGTGCACATTTTTGTTTCCAGGTACCAGAGCTACGAACATGTTTGTGCTGTCAGAATTTACAGAAGGCTTTTTTTGTACCAAATCGAAACAAAAGTCTTCATTCTCTGGAAGTGAAGATAAGAGATTCTGGGAAGTTCCCAGAGAATGACTCACTGATCTCCTGAGAAAAGAACACCCAACTCTTAAATATACGAAATTACTGGACAAGAGAAATATTAGTGGATGGTATCCACAATATGTTAATTAGTATTAAAAATCCCAAGAGTTAATTTTGATGTAGAACAGGGGCAATTTTTATTTTGTACCTTTCCACAAGCCTAATACCTGTTCTATTTACTACTGTGCTTTAAAACCTATTATTGTTTGAAAAAAACATTAAAGGTCATTCAAGGCTCTGTACTACTATTTATGTCTTGCTTCAGATATAGGTGGAAAAAAGCTAAATTTATCTATTGTGTTTACAATTAAACACCACAGGCTCATCTTAAATCTTAAAAAAAAAAAAAAAAAAAAGTGAGAAAAAAAGAATAGTAAATAGAATAGAAGCAGTAGCATACCAGGAGGAAACCCAGCTGAACTGTGCACATCAGAAGTTTTATTTAAATTGCACAACTGCATTAGAGAACAGACTGTAAGAATTCAAATCAAAATGCTAATAAGAGAAAATTATTGTTAAGGAAAGCTCCACTGCATTATTTGTGATTGTGAGAGAGCTGCAGAAAATGACAAAAATCCCTGTGCCACTCCCATTCTGTGTTAGTGTGGAGCCTGCTCTGCCTCCAAAGTAGTTTCACAAACAAAGCTACACAAGTGTGGAATGTCACCTAACAGAGGACAGACTTTATGAGAAATGCAAACCAAATCTGGCAGATTCCTGCCACTTCTTAACTCACAACACTATCTTCACTGTGGCTCTATTTTTTTGTGATTTTTGCAGCATATCAAAACCTCTAAAATATTGATGAAAATAATAGTTTAAATTCTACTCTTAACTACATTTTGACTTCTGCCACTTTGTTCAGAAATGGAAGCTTTGCATTAAGAGCTGAATATGTAAAACGAAGGAGAAAGCCTGAGTCCCCTTGGTACTCCTAACAGACAAACTTGTGACTGCTCATCTTTTCTGACTCCAAGCAAGAGCAATTAGCAAAAAAGCCTTTACAGTAATAATGAGCTGTTATTTTAACACAAGAGACAGCACACCTCACGTGTGAAAAAACACTGCAGACCACATTTCACAAATATCAGTACACGAGGGATTCAACAATTATGTGAAACGACACAGAGGAGGTTCAGATTGAACAAAGCCTGTAAAGATTCCCTGCAGGAAGCAGGAAACTCACATTTTAGCTTATCTTCTGTCCTCCTTCTTTAACTGTCAACACATTAAAAACATGCAGTTTAACAGCCATGCTGAACACTTTTGATCACAATACCGTTGCACCAAACCATCTACTGACAGTTTGAGGCAAATTAGGCTGCAGATTTGCACCACAATATATTGCAACCAAGAGTTCCAAGAGAAAGCAGTGACTTGGCCACCTCATGGCATGACTTTCCATGCCACTGAATATATAAAATCAGCAGTGCCAAGTGATCCACGCTGGTAGGACATCCATGGAGGACACAGTGGCAGTGACAGCACGACAGACAAACTGCTTTCCTGACATCTGGGCTGCACCACAACGGAAAAGTGCATGCAGTGCTTAAGAGGAAAAATCAAGACAGACCTTGCCATCAGCCTCAGCAGAAGCAGCAGTAACAGTCTCCTGGGAAGCAGGTGGCAATGCACCTGGAGCTTTAGTGGACTAAGGAAGGTAAAAAAATGCAGGGAGGGGGGGGAAAAAAAAAATTCAACTGAAGACCACCAAAATCTACCTAGCAAATTTCATACACTTTTACCTACTAGCGTCTTTCAAAATCAAGGAAAGAAATTATTTGAATTTGCAAGAAAAACAGTAATAGAAGCAGAAAAAAAAGAAAAAGGAAAAACAAAAGAAAAAGAAAAGAAAAGAAAAATTAAAAAAAGGCATCTCCAAGACAGTTAAGAGATGTTTGGATTATCTGACCTTCAATTTCCTTTCAGCTCCTACCCTGACGACATAAATAAAAAATCAATAAAAAGAAGGATCAAAGAGAACTGAAAGCAATCTCTAGACAGCTACCTTAAATTCCCAGTTAATCCATCAATTGTCTTAGACTGATTAAAGGCATGAGTATTAGATCCACTCTGGGATTTTGTCTCACTTTTTAAAGTAACAAACTTAGTCAAGAGATTTCTAGCAGCTGTGAAACTCCTGTTTACAACCTCATGAGGAGCTTAAGCTACATTCTGTATCTTTGAATTTTAAATACTTCACATAATATTAAATAACTGTCTAAAATTCCAGCTTATTGTCAGACTATTCTGTTCTACAGCCAGACAATATTTTCCATGACACTTGGTTGGTTTTTCCACCCAGTGGGCTAATCTCAAAACCTGCTAAAATTCAGCAAGCTCCAGACAGAATACATGACTGGATTATGATGAACAACTGAAAAACGTCACCTCAACATATTCTCCCAAAGAAAGCAAGACTGCAATAAACTGCAGTTTGAAGAGAGACTTAAAAAGTCATTATGTGGGCACAATGGATATTTTAATCTTGTTTATCTTTTGAAATCAACATAGAGTCTCAGCTATAAATTCAAGCATGAAAGTTCTGAGACCATCCTGAACATTTGCAGGCATTTTATACCTTACCTGAGATGACATTCAAGTAGTAGGTGTAATATTGCAGTAAATTTATAGACAAGTCTTCAAAAATACCAGATTTAAAACCTCCCAAAAATCACATCTTTTTAAGTAAATGACATTCCACTTCTAGGTTATGAAATTGAAAGGAAAAAGTCAATACTTGGAAACTCCCAAGACTGTTACTAGTGCAGCATATCAAAATTTCCAATACTTAGACTGGATCTAGGAGAATGCAGTGAACTTGACATAAAACATAAAATCAAACATTGACTTACCTTGTCTCGTGGCACAGCAGAAGGCAATTCCCGGGCTAACCTGTTCCGCCTTTGCTCCTTTAAAAACAATCCAGCAAGACCTCAATTATGTCTTACTCTGTATCAACACATAGGCAAAATTCACATTTTATAGATGACTTACATTTTAGAGACAAACACGAGTGATTTCATCGCATCCAGTGTCATGCTAATACTGTGTTCTAGGAAACCCTTGATTATTTGGATAAAATTATTTTGATTACTTGGTCAAAACTAAATTCTCAATGCATAATCAAAACCTGAGCCTTTAAAAAACAGCATCGAAGATACACAATTTGGCTCAGCACAGATATCCTACAGTCCTCATTAAGCTGTAAATCCTCCAAGTAATCGAAAGGATTTGATTGTGTGACCAGCACGTGATTAGCCCAAAAGGAAGGAGGAGGCAGAATTTGCTTCATAGCAAAACAGAATTTGAAGCAATCAGGACAAAGAAGTATCTGGTTCTGCTTGAAATTAACAACTGATTGTCCACCAAATAAGGCTTGGGTTTACATGGTTTGGTTCTTCAAAAACTTCAGTCCTTTCAGTGAAATATCAACCACTGTTCCTGAATGCAATATGCAATATAAATTAACAAATCCACAGATCACTGGAGTATACGCCATATTCATAATTCACCACATTTCTAATACCTCCAAATGTAGAAATGTGCTTCAGTGAAAGAAGCTGAAGCATTTCTTATTCTATCAATTTCACTTTCACTTAAAGAGACAAACTTTTGAAGAGAACATGTTTCCTTACCTCTATGTTGTTATTCATTAACCCACAGGCATCAGCGAAGTCTGGATGTTTGGTGTTGATATAAGCTAACTCAATGGCCACCAGATTATGAACCTGCAATGCAGGACATTCCCAGATTAAAATTTTAGGGAGCAAAATTAGTGCTAGTGAAGAGCAATGACCTAAAATGCTGGGGAGCACAGCTTAAATAGCAAAAGACCATTGAGCCACAAAGCACCTACAGCATGTCAATGAGGGATACTGAATACACAAAATAAGTTTTGCAGTCCAAATCAAACTTTTATATTAAAACATATTTACTTAGAGCTACGAGTTATGTTTTTAGTTTTTACTATCTAAAGGGTATTACAAGCCTCTGAAACACAAAGAATGAGGATTATAATTTAATTTTCATCACTGCATCCCAAACTCTACAGTAAAAGCACAGGTTCTGTTACAAGGGAGGGAAATAGACTAGAAGATGTTAAAATTGATGTTGTAGTAAAATTCTTCTTGGGAAATTGAAACACAGGGGACAATATGCTTAACCCTAACCCCACCCTTTTGTTTTTCATGTATCTATATTCTAATACAGAAGAAGTTTCAAACCATGTAGATATTAAATAACTTGCTATTTAACAAATACAAGTCGAAATTCCTTGAATAACTCAGGCTCCTGACACTGCAAACAGAAGCATCAAGACTCCAGAAAACGTGCATTTTTACCAGTAAAATTACAGCAAATGCAAACTTACCATTTCATTGGTGACAGGAAGTCTCCTACGCAAAAGACAGGTTACTACTTCAACTATGGCATCGTGCAATTTAGGAAACCTCAGTAATTCCTAAAAACAAACAAAATATTTACCAGTGAGACTTCCAGAAGTTACTAAGCAAGCAGTGACAAACACACGCTCCCGTAATTACAAACCCAATTTGAAAGCATGCATTTTTACCTGTGTACTGTAATTACTACAGTGCTGGATAATCCTCTGCATTTCCTCGTGAACCAGCTCCACACAGCGCAAGCTTGGTTCTTCCAAACGTTTGATTTGCCTTTTTACCAGCAACTCAAATGAAACCTCAGGAACAAACAAGGCAGGACGAGGACCCTGGTTCAAAAGGAGGGGAAAAGCTGCTAGATTGTCTGCAAAATAAGATGCATTTCTAAGAAGTAGTGTCTGATGTGACCTAGAATAAATCAGGTTGCAGTGATCACACCTGACACTCAAAACAGGTCTCAAGAGTAAAGGATGTTACAAGAATATTTAAAAATAAAAGCCATAAAGTTGCTAACTTTAAGACAAACTGTGTGAAACAATGATTAACCAGCATCCCTATAGGATCTTGGAGATTTCTACCTACTCATGTCACCTTAGGCTTACAAATCTGAAAAATGCTTTTCACATTTGAGGATCCACATTTAGATGAAATTTATTATAAAGGCAAAGACATTTTCTTTCTGATTTCAGAGAGGAAAATTGCCATTATTTATTGGACAGCCTTGGACATATAATACCACACCAACAAGATAGGTGGGTTTCAGTGTTTGGAATAATTTCATTGTTGTGTGCCTCATACAGAATTTAACCTTCGATCCCTGACCTATAGCCACAACACTTAGAAATACAGAGGAACACTCACAGTGGCATTTCTAATGGCAGTCAGAATGTCAATTGTGTTAAGGCCACCCAGAGGGTCAACAGATTCTAAAGTCCTTCCAAAGGTCTCATGAAAAATATAACAGATTCTGGCTCCACCACATCTGAAAGAAGAAAATAACAACTGAAGTAGCAAACAAGAAGAAAACTCTCATTGCAAACATTTTTTACAGTTGCTTGAATTCAAACATTTTTGAGTATGTAATGGTCCACTGTAGTAATATTGCCAGTGAGAGCCACTGGATCAACCTAACCACTCAGTCAACATTCCAAGAAAACATTTGTACTTACAGCTCCGAAGTCTCTATGTACTTTGCAGTTCCTTCAATAGTGTTACAATACTCTGTGGCAAATTTGGTAATAAGCTGCAATAAAGTAGCACTTTTGTCTTCAACAGGTTCCCCATAGCTGTTCAGTAGAGACTGGTACTGAGCAGCTAAAACATTAATTCTGGTTTTCAGTTCTGGCAAGCAATCCCTGATATGATGCATCAGCAGTCTAAAAACAGAAAACAGACCCTCATTAGAAGGGAGGAAAAGTTGCAGCCTTATCATCTCCATCAGAACAGAGAAGAGATAAAAAATAATCACCAAAGAGAAGCATTAACTTGGGAAAATCACAGTAAATTCAGAAACTGAGAGAACCAGAGTACGGAACAAGTTTTCTTTAATGCAATACTCTATAGCATCAAAAGAGAAACTAAGGGTAAAAAGAAAGGCCTGCACATACATCTAACACATCAGTTTATATCTTCAATTCCTACCTGTTCAGTGTCCTAGCAAGGTACTTGGTTCCATTTCGATTGGCGAGGGAAGGATACTTCTTCTGAAGAAAACCATACTCATCACGAATGGAATCAGCCACACTCTTCTTATTGTTAATATCCAACTGACTCCTGAAGGTAAAAGGCAGAGTTACACACTACTTAATGGATGCAAAGTGAAAATAATTTACTTTTCTGCTTTTCTGGACAGAACATTTAATAACTGGTTTTTGCTTTTCACACTTAACTCACCTTCCTTAGGCTTTAAAGGTTTTTATTTGTTGCTCCACAAATCACAGTCGACAAATCACTATTGGTAGCAACTGTACACAGACTAAGCAATGCTTTTATCAAAAGTACACGAGATTTGACCCAAGTAGTGTAAAAAGTTACAGCAAACAGTACCATAGCCTTATGCAGTTAGGACTAATATATACAGGACCTGTGCTGGATCAGAGCTAATGTGAACAGCTGTTCAGAGCATCCCTCAAGCTGAAGGACAACAGCAGAAGTGGTGAAACTACAGCTCTTTTAGAAGTGTCTCTGCTCCTCTCTACATTAGCAGTTGGTTGAGTGGAAGAACAAAGGCTTTTGAAAATTGAGCAACAAGCTCCTCACTTGCTTATTCAGAAGTTAATTTCAACATGGTCCCCTTATTCTTAGAACTATATTCATGGCTAAAAGAGCAGAAAGCATTACTTCATATCAACACAGTTTTAAAACTAGCACCAATGTGCCACACAGACCTATTCACTACTCCAATGATGCCAAGTTTGACTGGAATCACTCTTCCCATGAGCACATCCATAGCATCAGTGCCAGCATCCATGAGATCCAGCTTTGTGATAACAGCAAGGGTTCTTCGACCTACCAAAAGGAAAACACTCACTGGGATGTTCTGATTGGATCAGAGTAACTAAAACTCAACATTCAGCAAAGTGGAGAATTAGTGACCTAAATCCATTAAATAGGTAAATACTGCCCATCTAAACCAGCAGCCTAACACACACAGGATTTGTCTGGGACCTCAATATTTCCTGAGTTCTTGGTCTGAAAAAAAAAAATGTGCCAGGAACTTTTTCTTTAAAATAGAACACACTTTTTGAGTCTAACAAAAATGAATCAGCAGGTTCTTGGGTCTTGAAACTTTCACGTGAACATATCTACTTCAGTACTTTAGGCTCTCACTGCACAGCATTACTCCTGCAGGACCTGCAACATGATCTGCCACTCCAGACCTTTAAGTCTCAGAATTTTGGGAAGTGATCCAAAAGACACTGTCAGTCATTTTTACAGGGGTAAATTAAAAGGGATCTGCTACCTTGAACCAGGACAGTTTAACTGAGCAGACTGCCAGAAGAGGTTTTCCCTCAAGGTTAAGTGGCAGACAAGCCAAAGCAGACTCGGAGTTTGAAACCAATCAAGAAATGTTACACTTTATGGGAAGAAATGTTTGAGGGTAAAGCATACCAACATTAAGTTTTAGCCTAATTTCTGTACACCTATTTTCCAAGTGTACTAATCCATGTTCTTTCCAATCACAAAGTGTCATTTGTTAGTCAGTGGTACCAACAGCACTTTGCAAAAGCAAGAAGCAGGCAGCCAGTAGCTTCACATCTGTTTCAAAGTCCTTAGGTAAATATAAAATAATAATCTTCCTTTTACATTAAATCAGTTGGTTCTCCCACATAAATACTGGGCACCAAAATGGATACTGACAGTATATATTAATTTTATCCTTACTAAAAGTCACTAATCTAACAGTCAGTCAATTACTAGCTGCAGGGTGGCAAAAGAAACAACATTGGACAATAGAGCATGAAATTGCCCTAACAGACCACTGTAAAGTACTGAAACTCTTAAAACCCCTAACATTCTGTAATACCATTTTGCTGCTGTGGAAACAGAAGTGACTCCCTGACTACCAGAGTAGTTACTTGGCCTGCTGGCAAGCCAGAAATCAGTTATTAATTCATCCCAGCATTCTCCTGAGTTGCAGAGACTGCAGCAAGAAGTCTTTAAGCAAATATAAAAATCCTATTTTCTAGGAAATGTGGTGACATCTGCTTTTCTCACTATATTTTGCCCAAACAACTTGAGTTTTATGTTAGGATTTAGTTTTAAAAAGAAGCTGAACTTGGTGCTTACCATCTGGATCCACCTCCCGAGCTATTTTCAGTGCTTCAGAAGTGGCCATGTCTGTGTTAGCAGCTGTGACTGCCAGGATAATGGAATTGGGGTTGCTGATGAACTGAAGGATGAGCTCTCTTATCTGAAGTTCAATGTCTTTAGGCTGATCACCAACAGGCACCTGGAGAAAAAGTGACATCAAATTTATGCCAAACTAGTCCACCTGAGAAAAGGTGTTTATCTAATAATACAGAACAATGGCAAAGAGAAAACAGGCACACCTTGTTCAAAAATACACTCCTCACACTGAGTCAGAAGAGAATTCTCCATCTTACCTTTGTCATTCCAGGTAAGTCCACAAGAGTCAGATTTACGACATTGGATGAAAAAATCTTAAGATGAATCGGTTCAGGACTGATCCCCTAGAAATATATCAATAAGAAGTAATAATGACTGCTCTGGATTATTTAAATGCATCACTTAAAAATACAAAGGCTGTAGTTTCTAGAAATACTAGAAAATTTCTTTTTCTAGAAAATACTAAAAAAAAAGTAAATACTAGAAATTTTCTTCTTTCACCACATACCTTAAAACACACAGCAAGGAAAAAAGCCAAACACATCTGTCAAACAATTCTTGTCTTTGGCAGCACCCAATTTTAGAATTACACATGAAGCCATGAATGTGGGAAAATGAAAGCAAGCTTAACTCAAAATTCATTTTTTGCATTTTTATTACAGAACCTTGAATTAAAGCAACAATTCTGCCTTTTAGCTGAAGTCATTTATCTCATGAACACAGTGAAAAAATCTCAAGATAAAAAGCAGCATTACTGCGTTCTTCATCAGAACAGTTAAATGCTTTTCACTCCGAGCTGCCAAAACCGTTTAAGAAAGCTTTAAGCAGCAAGAGAATCAATAGCAAGACAAAGATGGAGAGTACAGGATTTACCTTATTGTTTCCTGAAATCCTCTCGGTTTCATTTTCTATTTCCTGACGAATTTCATCAAAATCTGTATAAATCTGAAGTAAGAAAGAAAAAAAAAATGTTTAAAAATCAAAGACAGCATTCAGTTACTTTACTGCAAAATAATGTTCTCTTCTCCAAGGGATGGTAAAAAACTAAGTATACAGAATATGAAAAAAAAAAGAATTACTGTTAGCCCTTAATGCTAACAGCAATCATCAGTGATAAAAATTACAGAAATTGGCATTTATTCTGTTGACTAATTCTGTGAGATGGCAGTTATTAGCACTTATAATGCATCAGTGTCAGACAAGTTATTAATTCATGTCCACTTAAAGGGAATTTTGAACACTTCATTCCATTTTGAATCTGCTTGTAATCCTTTGAAGTTAATCAACAACATGGAGCCTAAACCTCCACTCATCTTGATGAGGACAAAGGGCAGAGTTTGATTTTTAAAGTTTTCCACTCTTCTTTCTAATAAACCTCTGAAGTAGCCAATTCTTCAGTGGACTGAAATGCCTTGTGATCACACCTATCCTTGTCTTTGTGACATCCATCCTAATTATGCCAATGCACAAAATAGAATAATCAACAAAATAACACAAAAAAGACTAAGATAATTCAGCAGAATCGATGACCCACGTAACAGACATTTTATGTTTTCAAAAGTTTTCTACTCATAAAAAGCAAAACATAAAATCCTCAATATTCTGCCATAGAGTACAGCAGGCATAATAATATCTGTAATCATCTCCTTTTCAGGAAAGTCAAGGGAAAAGATAATAGAATTAAGTATATATATATATATAAACATATTTATGACACTGCTACTACACCATCAGAGTAAACATACCTTATTTTTGGTATGAAGAAATTTACCCCATTCTGCAGCATCTACTTCTGAAAACAAAAATTGATACATTAGAAAGAGGAAAGAGATGTTTCAATAACCTTTTCCCCAAGGCCTGTTCACTGAAAACTACATGATTTTTTTCAAGCAGCAAAAGAAAAATTAGTTAGCTCTCTACATGTACATGTTAAATAGCTCAGTACAGATTTATGATACTGTCAATTGAAACATTAAATTTCGTTATTATATCTAATTTGTCTCATACAAGGTCCACCCTCCTACCTGTGACTGAGCCAATCCCCTATCCTACAATCTTTCAGAAATGGTCTTGTTCACTATATATCAGCTTGTAACAGAAAACAAAAGAATTATTAGCAATAGTTAGAAAAACCTGTAGGACTAAAAGCAAGCAAACGGAAAATACATAAGAATTCTGCCTAACAAAGAAGCCTTAGGAGAACATGTCTCTTCCCAAATCTGTCAAGGACCAAACATCTTCACTCTTGTCAGTCACCACTGAAGTCCAGAATTACTTGGGGACTTTGCAAGAGCAATCTCAGAAACAGCAAGGGAGGTTTTGTTCACTTCCTGCTTTGTAGCACAGGCAGGAGTTTGAGTCACACTGCAAGATATTCACACTTTCACATTTAGGTTTTCAAGCATTAGGGGACAGTTCCATTTCCAATTTTTAGTTTGTGGTCATTTCCTCTGTGCTCCCTGACACAGCAATCTGCTAAAAGTCTACAAGAAATCTGGCCTTTTGGCAAAAACACCATTTACCTACAATCAAGTAATCTTTCAAAACAGTTTTGTCACTTAATTTAAGAAACTGATCAACAAGGATTTCTTTTTAAGGATTTGGGAATCAAAAGTGCAGGAAGTTCTATGAAGCAGCAAAAGCACAGAAGCAAAAATCATCTCATTTTAATGCAACAAGGTCAGAAAACTGAAAATCAATCAGATCACAAGACTCAGCAAAATAATCACAGTAGCTGAAGTGTAAAAGTAAAAGTGTAATCAACAATAATGTGGCATGAAATGTATGTGATTAGTGTATATAAGCATGCACTTTAGGTGTAGGGAGAAAAAGCAAGTGGATAAAGGCAACCTTTAGAAAGGTGTCTTGGATTTTTCCATGTAGCAGGGTCTGCAGTTAAAGAGAAACAGTATTGAACGGTGTTTAACATTTTTAATCTGATTTAATAGATAGCATTTTATTAATTTTCAGTACCAGATTCTAATACAAAGACCACAAATGCATGCAGACAGATGTGCATGCTATTCTAGTATTGATGAGAGTGTGTAACATGTTAACAATATGTACAGAAACAAGATCTTAACTAAACACATATAAATGATGCCTATTAATCTGATATTCTATAAAATAAAGTTTAGTTGATGATAACTATTATTGCCATTCACCTAATTCCAACACCTCAGGATATTTTCTTATCTGAGTACAGAAAACAGCACCATTGGGCTCCACGAAGCTGAACTTCTTTGGCAAAATATGTTCCTCATAATTTACTCATGGAAAGAACCAGGAAGACTAAAGAACCATTGTAAATGTCACTAGAAGTAGTGTTACTGCATGGGAAGGAAATCTGATGCTATGCATCAATATTTTTAAGACTCAACTATAGAATTACATCAGTTCTGAGACAGATTTAAGAAGAGACAATATATGTATCATTCTTCTCAACTTTTAATGTTTTTACTGTATGGAAATCCTGTAACAAAAAACTCCAACTTTTTATGGATGGGGTGAAGAATTTACAGCTCCATTTTTATGTGATGTCTGTAAAACACCATGAAAGTTCAAGGAGGACACAACACCTATAAGCATTTACTACTTGGCCACTGCTATGCCCTCCCTTATTTTCCATTTCTGAACTACCAGAATAGGTCTTCACTGCAAGACCAATTTAACAATTCACAAGATCAGGCCCAGCTCTCTGCTAAGTGCTGCTTCTCTTGCAATTCGATCAGAGAACACCACAGTGTGGTATCACCACATCAAACACACCATCTGTGCTCAATCACTAGAGGCTAACAATAAACAGCAAAAGCAAAATGGGAACACTTCCTTCACACCAAATTACACACATTCTCTGTAGAATATACATATCAGTCTGAAATATCATGTTATAAAAATATAGAGCTTCATATTTAACGGAAAATTTATCTCTGGTATTTTCTGACTCTCTTGATTTATTGCAGTGACCATGGTACAAAGGGTATCATTTGTCCCTCCTTAAGTGAACAGCACAGGAGCGAAATGTGCTTTGTGTTAAAAACTAGGAAGCTTTCTGGATGCCAAAACTCCAACAGAGATAAACTTAAGCTTTTAAGAACCACAGAATAGTAGCTATTTCGAAATGGCTGTGTTAATATATAGTACTAGTAAGCATTAGGATGGATCCAGGTGCAAACACAAAGCAGAAATCAGAAGAGAAGAGACACAAGTATAAAAGTATTTGTGTCTACGAGAGTTCAATGCCAGCATTCTGAAAGCAGCATGCCAGGACTGATACTCTTGTCATGCCAAGACTGATATTCTCTTGTCCAATATTCAACTTGTAAAGAAGAAATCCCTCATCTGGATAAAATCCTCTCCTGCAAGACTATTTCCCTCTGGGAAATCCCAAATCTATATTCAACCCTACCTCATCATCCACCTCATTAGAAATAAAATTACCTCTAAAAATAGCCCTCTAATGGCACTTACTACAACGTCACACAGCACAGCCAGGATAAGAGGTTGTCATCCCTTTTCTTTCCAAGCAACCTGATCCCATCTCCTCAAATGTAACATCACAAATTATGTTCTGTACACTCAAGACAATTATCTTTACAACTGAAATGCTTTATTAGGCCTATTTTTTCTCAAAAGAAATTCCCAAGAATAGGAAAACACTTAAAACATTGAAGGTATTTTGAATGTCCAAAAGATTCTGACTTCATGACATCTGCAAGATGGACAAAACACATGTGGCAACAGCTGTGCTTTCTTCCAAGCAAATTTAAAAAAGCACACTTGAGTTTTAAGATTACAACAACTGATTTTTTATTTAAAAGAACAAGAAAGATTTAAATTATGTTTTCCAATGGGAAAAACACATTCTTGGATCACTTACCATTTTCATCTCCGGATCCTTTCCGACCATCCTCTGGGGAAACATGCACCAGCTGCAGGATAAGGGGTCTGCGGGTGACAACTCCAGTGCCTCGGGGGAGCAGATCCCTCCCCACAAGACTTTCCAACACAGAACTCTTTCCACTGCTCTGAAAAGCAGAATAAAGCTACATTACTTCCTTAAACATCAAAATGCTGTAATATTTTAGTTTGCTTCCATCCAGGCTGCTGTGTGCCTGAAGGAGCATATGACAGACTCCTTGCAGACACAGCAGCGTCACTGCTCAGGCACTGAAGGACACAAGTCTGCTACAAGCCAGGAACTGTCAAAACCTGCTTGGGGTACTTAGAACAAATATCTATCTGTTTTTAAGTTTCTGTATCTACGGTTTTTAAGTGTCCCACGGTTTTTATTTCTTAGGGTAAACTAAACACTAAACAGGTTTCAGAAAAATTAATCTTCTATTTAACATTTTCTACCACAAATATGAAATTGTCCAGAAACATTGCTAGAAATAAAAATGCTATTCTTTATAATGCTCAGAAAGAAATTCTATGTCTTGTACTATGCCATTTTCTAACATCTTGAAGTAAAACTTTACTTTGTAAACTGAAGAATTAAACTCTCTGTTAGTATTTGTAAGATGTATTACCACAAGGAGCAGCATCACCCAAACACATATTAACTATGTATACTTGAGTACCTTAGGCTGCTACAATGTTATATTCCTTTCCTTTTGAAGTTTGGTTGGCTGGGGGTTTTTTGGTTGGCTGGTTTTTGGGTTTGATTTTTTTGTATAACGTATTGTAGCAGCTTCCTAAGTATGGACCTTGTTTTACACCCTAAACATAGAAACAAACATTGTTTCATGGCATCCCACACTCTCTCTCTGTATATATTTAAGTATTTACAACTTCATTGCCTGCAAACATCTGTCTACATAACAACTTACCTTATTTTGCTAAAAAACAAAGGCTGTGAAATTATAAACAGTCTTTGAGAGTCTGCATTTCAAATGTCCTCCTGCAGGACTTCTGCATAAGATTAATAACTGGTCCAACCAGCAGCTGTGAATACCCGGGTTTTAAAAGTGATTCCAGACCAGTACCATGGTAAAGACAACTATAACCAATAGTCCTTATCATCAACCTCATGAGGACAGGAAACCCAAATCCATGGGACAAGCTGCTGCACACTACTGCTCATTAGTCCTCCCAAAGGTATTGCAGGAAGCTAAACTGGGCACACACCAAGATATAAAAGTAGTATATAGAAGAACATTCTCTTTACATAGCAGTAAACCACTGTGTTTTACACCACTGCCAGTCATCTCTGGATGGAGAAGGAACAATCTGGATCCTTTGCAAGCACACTAAATGAAACATTACAGTACTCCATGCACCAGGAAATTCTATCAAACTGCATTACATTCCCAGCTAAAGCAATCTGTTGTTGGAATACAATTATCTAATGACGCACTTCTTAATCTGGACTCCTTAGCATCCATTACCAAGAATTGTCTGGGAACACAGTGAGGAGGGCAGGAAACACAGAGCTGATCTTGTTCTGCCAGTGGGGCAAAGCAAGGGATATGGGTCTGTAAAAAACACAGTCAGTTCAGCCAGTCCTTCATATAACAGATGTAGGCAGAGGCTAACTGATGCACAAGAACCATCGGATTTCTTAAAATCACTTACTCAGATTGTTGATTGTTGTATATTTCAAGTATTATTAAAATGATAATGGACTTGTATCAGCTGCCACAAATGTCAAGTCATCTTACAAGAATCTCCTGCCTTCCTTTGCCTATCTTTAGGCTTCATAATGTTTCTGTGGAGCCAATGTACAATAAATCATCTGTGGAAAAAAAAGTCTTTTTAAGGAAACATGTCCAATAAACTACAGGGAAACCTCCAAAACAAAAATTACTTGAAAGGGGTGTTGAAATGGTAGCTCATTGCTTTTGACAGGGCAAACTGATAACTCTTTTTACTACATCATCCAATAGGAAAAAAATGCAAAGAACTCCTCCAACACAACAAAGACTTAATGCAGGAAAGCACAAAAAAACAGAGGCAGTGATATCAGAATTCCCTCTGACTTCAGGAGTGGCACAACAGCACAAACACTGGAGAATGACAGGAAGGAACTGTGAACTAAGAGACACTTCTCAATGAGACATAGTAATTCCTGAAGAATTCTCTTGAGGAAAGCAGTGTACCTGCTTTGACACCCGAGGTGAAATGGTGGCAATTTTGCAGTTTCTGTCATACAAGAAGTCCTGCGGGTAAATCATGCTCTTGGCAATACACACATACACAATTTACTACATTTCCATGTTATCACTGGGAAACACAAGCTAATGCATTTGTGCTGGGATCTCATCCACAGGAATACTACCCAGAGAGGTGCTTTAAAAAGAATTTATTTGCAGTAGCCATCCTGAAGAGTTCAGCCTGCTATAACTGAAGACTAGCAGTATTTTTTTTCTTACCTTATTTTGCAAATATGAATTACTCTGGAATAAAACGTGAGTACAGATGCCATTTCAGAGAAGTTCCACAAGGGAACTGCTTTGGCTGGGACAGCTATTATAACAAAATTTTCCTATTCAAACTAGAACGTCCCAAGCTAGGCTGGTTCTAAACAGCTAAAAAATTTAAAAATTTATTTACTGATCAGAAAAGAACGTTAAAGCTATAAGCAGGCCGAACAAACTATTTTAAGACATTGTTTGAAACGAAATTACACTTCTAAAAGATGCAAAAGAGACAACAGGCTGATCCCAACTCGAGAAAGCAGTGAAACCAGCATGATGCATTGCTCATTGTTTGCAAAATACATGCAAGATCTTGTCCAGACTACAAGACTGTTGTTCCTGCAGGGCATTCCCCATTTCCGTGAATAAAGAGCTTTCCTGAACAAGTCAGGGAGAAACTCGAAGCCACAGGAACTACCTCCACATAAAACAGCTTATGCACAAGTAGAAAGGAATGCCAGAACTGACACAGCTCTGTCAAAATTCTTCAGAAATCTCGTATTTACACCGTATTTAACTGCAGATGCCAAACAACAGCAAATACAGAAATGATTAGCAGATGTTTTCTTCCTCAGAACATCAATTCCCAAATCCCTCCAATAATTCACTTAGGGAAAAATTGCCTCAGCTAAGTAGAAGCAAGTACAGACTCTGAGTTACATCACAGAACTGTGGTATTTGA
The DNA here is from genome assembly GCA_013397955.1 of Grantiella picta. Lineage (NCBI taxonomy): Eukaryota > Metazoa > Chordata > Aves > Passeriformes > Meliphagidae > Grantiella > Grantiella picta. The sequence goes on from VZRM01003034.1 coordinate 180,876, forward strand.
AGATTCACATTTGCCAGCCAGATAGCCTGACCTTACAAAGTATTGTGTATACTACTATATTCATAATTTGTATTATAGTGAAGCAAAACAAAGCCAATTTGTACATTCAAATTTCAAAAGTTCTAAACAAAAGTATTGCTTAAAAAAAAAGCCCCAAATCTCTAAGTTAGTCAACCTTCTGGCTACTATATGGACAAATCTTTTGCAAGAATTACACAGCCATTTTCTCTCCAGATTCTGAAAAACATTTGCCTGGACTATCTGTTTTAATTCTCTTCCCCTCCATCTTCCTGAAAATATGTTTTCTCTGCACTGTGCCCCCTGGACAACATCCAAGATTCACCTGGTCTAATTAAAATACAGGTTTTCTGAGACAAGCAATTGCCAATCACAAGGTGAACAGGATCCTTGCAGTAAAGCATCAAAATTAGGGAGAAAACAAAACAAAGCACACAAACAAAACAAGAGAAGCACAAAACTTCTTCATCCACATCCTTCTACAATCCACATCCTGTGAATTCTGTGCAGACTCTCCACTCTTCCTAAATAACCAGTGATTTGCAAACAATAAAATTAGTATTTTCTTTTAAACGATGTTTAATACTGCTTTCTTATTAAAAATCTGCAGAGGTAAAATACTAAAATACAGGATTCAGAGTTATCAGACCTAAAATTTTATTTTAATTTATATGAAATCTTTAGGACCTAAAAAGTACAGCTGCTCAGAAATGCAGAGAGCCCATCAGAGAAAAGAAACAGCACAACACTAAATGTTGTTCGTACAATATCATAACAGCAGCAACATTTATATTAGTCTGGTGAACGTAAACAGCTAATTAATGTCAGCCTCACTTTGCTGCTTGTCTGAAACAAACAGGAGAACAGTCAGGGCTTGATTTGACAGGAGCAAAAGATGGCAAAAAGGAAAACAGTTACACCCAAAACTGGTGACTGTAAATGTCAGATACGAAAACAAAGAAAAAAACCAAATGAAACCAGGAAGTTTGCAAAACTTCTGGGAGAAAAAACAAACTGTCCTCAGCCAGCATGGAAGCCATGCTCTGGTTACATCCCCTATTTAAATGTACACACAAATGGGTTTTTGCATCTGCTTGAATTGCCAGGAAAGATCCTTGCACAAAACAACAACCAAAAAAGCAAAGAAAAATCAAAACAAACAAACAAAAAACCACGGAAACCAAATCAACAATCCAACAAGAAAGGAGAGAGGAAGACATAGCTGCTCTTGGCGTGGGGTTTTCCTGGTTGCTTGGTACAAGCTGGAGTTTCCTTCACCTCAGAGTGGCTTTTTGCCAACACAACGGAGGCTACACTGAACGAGCCAAGTGGCTTAAATGTCTGTTCCCCTGACAGGGAAAGTCACAGAAGCTCTGCACAGCACCTGCAGCTTCAGACCAAGATACCAGTCTCTGTCAAATGGGATGCTTTGACAGAATCCATTGGATTCATCTCCTTATCCCACTAGCCAGGGCTATACTTCAGCTTTCCATTGCTGTCAGCTTTTTAACAGCCTAATTAGCATCCCAGCTCTTTATCTTACCAGAGTATAAACTTATACAAATTCTAGTGCTCAGACTGTTAGATCAGGAAACCTTCCACCTTCAACGAAAAGTGGTTTAGCATTGAAATATCAAACATGATACTTACTGCAAACAGTAAAAACAAGAAATAAATGTAGTGCTCATCTGTAAGCCAATCCCAGGGGAACGTCCAAAGAAATCTGTATTAAATATTGTAAACTACACCTCCCCATTTAAAGTCCCAAAATTGCATTAACAGAAGGCTAAGCAAAAGTACTTCATAAAAGTACAAATGAAAAGTCACTTCAAAATCTCACTTGTGAATTCCATCCATTGCTACATCAATTTCTCCATGATGTCTCTACTTCAGTTAACAAGTGCAAATAAAGCCCACAAGGTGTTTTTATAATGTCAGTATTGGAAGAATTTTGCTACAAAGCTGACACTAAAGTTTGGATATAACTAGGTTAATGACTACTAAAAACCCCAAACATATTCCAAGAATTAATGCCCCCCAAAAATAAATAAATACAATTAATTTTTCCATACCTCTAGGTAAATATTTTGTTGTCTGGCTGGTTTTCTTACATTGATTCTAAATCTTATGCCCTCTTCTGTAGTGTAGACATCCAAAAGGCTATAACCAGCCAAACTACTTTCCTTGCCTCCATTACTATAGTTTCAATGTGTTTGGTTGAGACCCTTCAATACCACCTTGTTATCCCTTAGAAATACAGAGCACAAAGCATTTGTATAAATCAGAACACTCAGTATTACAGCATTATTGAACAAGTATTTTTATATAATATTCTTTTTTTTTTTTTGCTCTTCAGTCATACATTTCTAAAAATGGAACTGGAATACTGAACTGGGGAAAAAATAGAACACCTAACTGGGAATGGCAGAAAAACCCTGCAACAGTGAAGAAAAATTGGCAGTTTGAAGGTGTCCTCTGAATTCTATCTGTTTACTTCCTACAGTACCTGTGCTACAATACAGAAATAACTTACACAATATTTATGGGGAGAATGAAAAGGAATTCTCATATGACTGAGTGGCAGGAAAAGCACTAGAAGCACAAGAGGCCATTTAAATGCGCAAAATTTACAGAGAAATATTTTGAAATTAGCACCAAAGTGTATCTAGAAAGAGCGAAAGGTAAGGTATTTCAATTGCTCAGAACACAAGGGCAGTAGGAAACGAGTCCCAAAACTCCAGAGGTGGGGCAAAGGGAACATGGGAAACAGAAAGTATTCAAAGGTAAATTAAGGCTTATAAGCACCTTTCAGTTCTACACACTCCAGAAAATAAAGAATTAACAATAGACAGAAGGAGGAGTGGAGAAAGACATAAGCACAAAACACCAGGGTAGAGAAGAGAGAGGACAGGTGAGAAAAATAAACAGAAAACATTACTTTAAAAAGCTTTTCTTGTCTCCTTGCTGAATATGTAAAAAGGTCATTTAAGAAAAGCAGCTGGCACATTGGAAGAAAAAAGCATAAGTCAATTAGCAGAGAGTTACAGAAATCTTAACTGACAGCATTTGTTTCCTACAATAAAAACAGAGGTGAAAAATGCAAGACTGTTTATTGTGAATATTATTTAAATAAGAAAAAGCAAAGACAGCATATGCCAGTGGGCTACAAATACATCAACTGTGTGAACAAACTTAAAGGCCACACAGCACTTCACCAAGAAACAAGACTGTCTAAAAGACACATGTAAAAAAAAAAGGAAGCAAGCTACCAACTGCAAAATTATTAGCTCCAAGACCATGTCTGAGACATCTCCAGAAATCTGGTCTACAATAAACTAACCTCAAATAGATTAATAAAATTTTATTTATATTAAAACTAATTGCATAAAATAACCATCTACAGAATTACTACCTCAGTAAAGACAATTATTTCTTCCAATACTCCTGACGAAAAACAAAACAAAACAAAAGCAAATCAAGGTACAGCTTGCTAGACTTCTGCTACATATTTTTCTGGAGTCCATAAAGGATTTTGTTTTGGCATGATAAGAAATTTCATGCTAATTCAAGGGGGTTTATGAATATCCTGAATACAGCACTGAATACATATTGATACTGATGGGTAGACTACTGAAGTCAAATACATGTCAATACACATGTCAATACTGTCTTAACTCTCAGTATTTAATTATGGAGAGTATTTACATTTAGGAAAAGATAACTGGGACAGAGCTGTTTGAAAAATGCCACTTCAATATATTTCGTAAAGTGAAACTGTAAAAAATACTTTTTTAATCTTACATGGAAAAATGCCTCTGCATTGCACTTTCTGTTGCAGATCTAAACTGAAACACAACAAAAAAAAAAAAACCAAAATAAATGCTCAGCTTGCTTGTATAATTTTTAATATAAAGAAGATGAAATGTCTCCATAAAGCATTCAGCTTATCTCAGACACAAAACCAGCAAGTACCCAACATAGCTTCTCAGTCTCTCCCAGCTATTCAAGTATTCCAGAGCTACTTTATAAAGCAGCTGATGTAAATTCAGTGAATGTATCTGATGTGTAATGGGAAAAGAGAATGACTGGTGACGGCCTCACAACCATTCTGACACTGTAGCTGGCTTTGGGCAAACCTGTTCCACAATGTGCAAGCTTTACACACATAGCTTGTGTTTTAAGACATTTAATGGAAATCCTGAGTGCAGAGCAGTTGGCTTTGGAAGGCAAAGCATTGTCAAGGAGCATAGAACATTGAATAGATCTGTAAATTTCACAGGAACCAAATGAGAGATCCATTAGCGTCAAGTTTGACTTCCGCTTAATGCCTCATATTCTACTCCCTCATGACTACTACAGTTCTGGTCAGGCATGTCGAGCTGCCAAAAGTCCTGCTGAAGAGCGGCATCCCATTTGAAGCGATAGGAAAGGCTCGGAGCTATCTCGGCGCCCAGCAGCATTACCGAGCTCGCTCGCACGTGTTGGAACTGTTGCAGCCAACAGTCGCCGGCCTGGCCTCTTCACCTTCCCTGCCCATCACCGGCTAACACGGAGTCCAAACGGCACCGGAACTGGGCGGAAAGGAGAACGATCCCCGCCTGCATCCCGCTAGCACATAGCTCTCCCCGAGCCCTCGCTGCACGGCCGCCGCGGCAGAAGGGAAGCCGAGGGCCGAGCAGCGATGGCGGTCACGCTGCCGCACCGGGGAGCCTGCCGGTGCCCCGAAGCCACCCGCACACCCGGTGTGGGAGCCGGAGCCACGGTAGACAGGGACACCGGCCCTCCCCGCAGCCCTGCGGAGCTCCGCGGCCGCTCGACCCGCAAGGGAGAAGCGCCGAAGCGGGCGGGCGGCACACCGGGCGCTCCCAGCGCAATGGGGCTGAGGCGGCGGAGCCGGGAAGGAGCGCGGCGGGGACACGGCCACCGAGGGCGCCCCGCCCGCCGCGTCCCCCCGTGCCCTTGGCGGAGGCAGCCGCGGCTTCCCCNCCGCGCAGCGCCGCCGCCGCAGGGCACGATGGGAGTTGTAGTTCCTGGCGGGGTCCCGCCCGTGCCCCGCCCTGCGCGGGGCGATCGAGGGACGCGGAGGGGTTGGGTGTGTAAGGTGTGTGGAAATAAAGCCATCGCCAGGTTTGATTGCACGGAATCACAGAGTTAGGCTGGGAAAGGTCCCTGAGATCGTCGGGTTCAGCCTGTGACTGAGCACTGCCTTNTCACCTGCGTGCCCACCACCACGATCTGCGGCAGCTGGATGATGTCGGCCCCCACCGTGTTGAACACGTCCTGCAGCTTGTTGATGACGGGGATCAGCGCCTCCATGGCGGCGGGCGGAGGGACGGGGCGGGTCGGGCGGCGGGCGGGCGGACGGTCGCGACGGGCAGCGGCGGCTCCCTCAGCCGCCCCCTGCGCCTGCCGNACCAGCCAGAGCATGGCACCGTGTCCAGTCTTTCCTTAAAGGACAGTGACTCCACCAGCCCATTCCAATGCCCAACAACTCTTTTTGTGACCAAATTCTTCCTAATGTTCCTCTCTTCTGGGGCAGAACAGCACTAGAGATCCTCCCCTACAACCAGCACAGTGAAAAGAATATTCTCCCATTTCTGTTCACTTACTGAGAATTGCAATGGACACACTTAGAACGGCTATGTTTATTCTGTTTGCTTCCCTCTGGGTATTTTTTGTTTTGCTGTGAGGCTCTTGGATAATCATCTGAAATCCTGTAGCTCAGATGTGTAATAGTAGGTTAGGCTGAGGTGTTTTAGGAAGTGGGAAACCGTGTGAGATTTAATACTCAGCTGTGTTATCAAAAGAGATAGAATCAAACCAGAGGACGACTTGTGATGCGAGATCACAACAAATAAACCATCTCATCTCCACATGTCTTTCCTCTGCGTGCATTTTCTGAAAGATAAATTATGAATATGCTGGCACTGAGTTAATTCAGATTTTGTTCTTTCTTGTAAGCAGCAGAGTAAAAAAGGCTTCTGAAAGTTTCGAGTTTTGGATGGCATTAGAATCCTTGTTTTTGTTCTATACAAATGAGTCTTTTCCAATCTTCAAGTCTTGAAGCACTCAAATGTCAAAGGAAAGAACAAGGATATATGTTCTTATTTGCACAGCTTTTCAATTAAGTTTCTCATTCTTACCCAAGCAATTTCACGCTGCTTGTCAGAGGGATAATATTTTGTGATAAAACCATAAAGATAGATAACACCAGCTTATTTCTCTCTGCGAATTGCTTTTCTCTTACCACTTTTATTTTGCCACATGACCTCATGGACACCACTGTGCAACAGAGAAAGCAAAACCTGGTTTATGTCTCAATTTAGACCAGAAGTGGGACATCTCAGAAAGAATGGCAAACTGGAAGAGGGTCAGGGAGGGACAGCAAGGATGATGAAAGGTGTGGAACAGCTTCTATATCAAGACCAACTGAGAAATCCAGCAGCCTTCACTCTACAAAAGAAATTATGTGGGCTAGCAAGGACCAGAGGTCTGTGTTATCATTAGCAACCTGGAGTGGGTGAGAGAAAATTAGGTTTCTTTACTCTCTCTTCCAACAGGGACATTTTGGGACCATGTAATGAAAGGTAGAGCCAGCTCAGAACAAAACAGACAGCAGCCCCTCACTGGTGTCTTGGTGATCTTTTGAGCTCCTTGCCAAAGGGTGCTGTAAGACAGTAAAATTTAAATTGATTCAGATGTTGCATGGATTAATTTAAAAAGGAGAAATGCATTGCATAAAAACATCTATGAAGGGATCAAGGCTAGCTGGGGCTGTTTCTGAGCTGACAGAAGCTGGGAGGGCAGCGAGCACAAGCACTGCCTGTTAGTCTGTCCCAGTATGGCTATTCTTAGAATTTTATCAATATAATATTTCAAGGAGCTCGCAGAGGAAATATCAGTTGCTGAACCAAGCTGAGGCAACCCAGCCTGCCCAGCAGAGGTGTTGAAATGCCTACCAAGGGCTGGATGCACCAGTGGAGCTGGAGAATTAATGAAGAAATGAAAGAAGAAAGTACTGAAGAAGATACAAAGCTAAGAAATGTCAGAATGCTAATTTTAACACATTTTACATTTCTGGCTAAAAAGTGAGAGCTGGAAATACCTCTGCTCTGAAGTGTCATGGCCTGCACCACATTAAAAAATCCAAATTACCTCAGCCCAGTTGAGAACTGTGCCAAAGCAATAAATATTTTAACAAGCAACGGTTTTCTGTAGCTTTAACTCTACATTTCCCTGGATGACTTACATTGTACTGAGCAAGAAATTAGAAGATCTGATAAAGGCAGGAGTAGTCAGACTGGTTATTTAGGTTAATTGACACGAGGACATAGGAACTGCCACACCAAATGGGACCTTATATCAATCTACTTCAGAACCTTGTAAGACCTTTTTCTCTCTGGGGAAAATATAAAAATGCAGTAATAAGATCTCCTCATTCCAAAACTGTGTATGAAATAATTGTGATAGTGCTGTAAGATCTGAAGTAGACAGTTCAATTTTTCTTTTATGTTACTGCAAACTAGATTGCTTTATTTATCATGTAATAGGGTTTTTGTCCCATCACACCAAATTCTTGGCTCCAGTGACAACCTCTGACGGTAAATTTCATTATCTATTTATGTATCATGCAGAAAATCAATTTGGTGCGAGTTTTATATTTGTCATCTTCTAATTTCCATATAAACCTCCTTGGTTTTATGTTTGAAATCCGGAGAACATTTCCAGACTTTCTTCTCCATGATACAAATTTCTTTTTAGTTTTGCATCAACATTTGCTTCCACTTTTCTTAGACAGCTGAGTCTTTTTAATTGGCATGCTGACAGTAATGGACAAGTCATTTGCCATTTAATTCATTAATGCCAGACAAGGAAACCCCAAACTGGCACCTCAGCAAAGCATATTTCCTGCCATCCTCTTTGTCTAGAGAATTATTTCTGGAACATATCAAGTGTGTAACGTAGAATTTGTGCCCCATACTGTCATACTACTCTACACTGCAAAAACACCATTAGCTAAATACTTCTGCAAATTATTCCTGACTAATGTCACCCTTTGGAACTGAGCAGTACAGCAATTATATGGGTCTGGCAGAGATCAGGTTTTATGTGAAATCAGATGGAATGGTATTTCTGTATTCTCCAGAGCAACCTCACCACAGATAAAAGTTTCTTACACCAGCCATCTCCACAGTGAGCACCACTAGAAGATAAATAAAATCCTGAAATCCCTTGACAGAATGACTTTTTGGATGTACTACACAGATTTCCCAGGCTGAGAGATTCTAAGCCTTGCTTTTTTTCTTTTGCTTTTTTTTTTTTTACTTTTTTTTTTGCTTTTTCTTTTTTTTTTTTTTTTTTTTTTTTTTTTTTTTTTTTTTCCAGAAGCAGCAGAGGTCAGAGGTTTGAAATCCATAGTCCAGGAGTTCTGCTGAGCTGGCAAACAATCTCTCCTAGGTGCTTCAGCTGGCTGTGAGAAATCCGAGTGCTGACAGGAATTCCTGAGTAGGAATCACAGGTTACCTGTGCTGACAGCCAGTCTCTGACAGAACAAAAACAATATGAAATAAACAACTGGGAGTTCCTTCTATCCTCTCACTCTGTTCACTGGGAAATTATTCATGAAAATCCGTTGGCTGTTTGGGGTTTTCACACAACTTCTGGTGAAAAATGCTTGCAAAACTGAAGGCAGGTTTCAGGTGAAGGGAGGGGAGAGCACAGAGGTCTTGAGCCACGAGGCAAACACAGCAGTGGAACCTCATAAATCAGTGACAAAGCCCAAGAACTCTGGTTTTTTAAGAGATCAGCATTTCTGATCTCTCACAGGGTGGAGATGAAGTAATCTCTGTATCCTTCTGGACTCCTGTGCAGCAGTGCTCCCTCCTTGCTGCAGCTGGGGTGGTGACACTGAAATAACCAACTGAAATAACACCACACTGAAATAACGCTCGCAACGTTTCAACAGTTGCTTCAGTAAATTGTTTTCGCCACCCCCCTGGTTTGCATGGGGTGGTTTGCATGTTTTCTGATAAAATCAAAGCAGGTTTAATGTGTGCACATGATGGCAATTGGAGGAAATTTTGGTCTCTTAAAGCTAATTATCTGATCAGTTTTTTTTTGCTTTGCAGCAGCACTAATTCTGTGCATGAGATCGTGCTGACCACTTATCATTGAGTAATACTACGAAAATATGGAGCTAAACATGTTCCTTTATTTCTACACTTTTCTACAGGGATGGCAATACAGAAGTCCATAAAGTACTCATATAAAATCCTAGTCACATTCCCATTGCACAAATACGGACCAAACAGCTTTTACCTTTCCCCCCTAAGGTGTCCCAGCATTAAATACATCATTTATAAACGCAGAGTTCATCTCTCACCAACTCTGCAGTACTTGTGAGCAACCAGCACTTCAGAAAATTAGATGTCAGTGCTCCAAAAAAGGTCCTCACTGCCACAAATACAACTTAAAGATTTAATCAGCAAAATGAGCAGTAGGTAGACAAAAAAAAAGTCAGACAGCAATACTTATTTAATGATGCTTTTATTGTACAGGATACAAATTTCTTTTCTTTTTAGGTACTCAACATGAATTAAAGTGCTTAATTTTTACAATTCTCCACCCACCTTAGGATCAAATATACATATATTACAGAAAATATGTACAATATCTTCAACTTCTTTACATTCATATATTTCTCAACTGTAAACTCAAACTGTAAAAATGACTTACATTTGCACAACTTACAATGGCATTTGTATTTCACCTTTTTAATATTATTCACTTTATTGCGAAACCACAACAAATTTACACCTCTTCCAAATATTATTTTTTTAAGAAATTTTTTTCGCCATTAAAATCAGAAATTAACACGTATAGCCTGTAATTCTGATGTCAAACATTACAGCTCCCACTAAAATCAATGTATTAATCTGCCTTAAGGGCTGCAGAATAGAAAACACGCTGGTAGAAAAAATAACATTTCCATTGCAAACTGTTCTCTACATGCAACAAATTTGGCTGAAAAATACTAGGGCAAATAGATGCAAAGATGCTTTGATATAGTTCCCTCTTTTCTGAATGTTTCCACCATAAATACTTCATGAATCCACGAGGATGAACTATAAACAGAAGTAGGTTGGTGTTATGCAGCTGCTGAAAACATGTTTTATTCAGAGAAATCTGCTTGAGCATTTTGAGAAAAAAAAACCAAACACGTTTTACATTCACTTGTGCTAGGAAGAGGAAGGGGTGAAACAAAATGCCATCGTTGATTCTGGAAAGAAATTTAATCCCAGGCTTTCAAAGGAAGCTCATTGAAATACCTCCCTGCAATTAGCATGTTTGTGGGGCTTTTTTGTTTGTTTTTTTTAGGCTGAAATAGTAAACATGTCACATTAGCAGATCTACCTCCATCTTTTTTCTTTTTTTTTCATTTTTCTGGAGAGCATATTCAACACAGTCATCATACATTCTATTTTGATTGCAGCACAGTGTATTGTTTGATTGTAAAATACTGCTTGAAAACAAGTCATCTGAATAATAGCCTCAAATATATAAATACACATATATACATATACACACACACATGTGTGTGTAATCACACACATATGTCATCATTAAGTTAACGTTGTGTTCTATTAAAGGAAAAGGATTTAGGAAACAATCTGACTAGGAGATTAAAACTCCTGTCTGAGAAACATTTTACAGTCCCGTGGGTCAGAACCAGCTAGATAAATTCCTCACACCACAGACTAGAGCAAAAAACATGAACCTCATCTATTTCATTTCAGATTGCAAATAAAAGGACACCACAAAGAATGATGCCCATTTCACCAACAGATTTGTCTTCAGGATAATCAGTTCTGCCACAAAATTCTTTCTCTCCAACCATTTCCTTTTAGATATATATATTTCCAGCTACATCAATTCCCTCCAGCTGAAACCCACCTGAATTTCTGTGAATTTCAGCAGCTCCAGACTGGTGGAAGTTTCATCTCTCACAAATGTCGTTCTCTACTGTAAGGCAGATTCTGGGTGAATTTAAACCACTGAAGGTATCATGGCTCCAGCAGTGCTGGTTTCTACCAGCTATAGGGAGAAAGACCTTTTGTTATTGCTTAGGATTATTTCTGCATGAAATGCTTATTTCTTTCCTGAAGGTTTTTCCTTCAGTATAAGAAATAACTACCCTCTGTTAATTTTCTTTAATCTTTTCTTGAAATGAAAAGCTGATTTTTTTTTTTATACTAGCTATGTGGTGATGAACCTGCCAAGTGTTTCCACATCTTCCCCATTTTTTTTTTAATATATGTATTTTTGTTCCCTCTGACTCCACTTGGAAGTCTCTAGAGCATAATTCTATAATCTCACCTAAATTTCACTGAGGTGGTAGTGTATTTACCCTATATTTGATCAGTGCCTTTCCTTCTTCCATAACTTAAAAACAGAAAGAATAAAAATCCTCTTTTCTATGAAAGGGCGTTAGAATCTTTGAGGAGATTTATAAAGCACTTTGAGATGGTTTTGCATAAAAAGGTGCTACTGTATATACATGCAATTAAAGTGGTTTAATATTCTACTCCAAATAGAAGAGAATGATTTGTAGCCTCAATATCGACTTTAAACATGTAAGTTAAATACATTTTGGAATAAACAAAACTACTCAGCGTAAAGGGATTTGAAAATATTACACGATACAGGTTTTATAGCAGCTTTTCAACCAACCTGAAACCAAAAGAGAATTTTTAGAGGGTCTGGAGGAATGGTGCAGATATCATGATACACTATTTTCCCATGGCAGGGGGAAAAAATAAGTAATTTCAAAAAAATATATTACTATGATCCAAAAATAGCAATGATAAAATTAAGTCTTGTTCTGGTTGAACACAGATAAAAGCACTAAAATAACTTTAGATCTGCTTTAAATCGCACAGAACACTGATCACTTTTAAAGTGAGAAACGAGCATTTCTTGAACACAAGAGTAGCACAACTTAAATAATTCAGCAGAGCCATTCACATGCCTTCGTGCATTATGAATGAATGCTTAGTTACAGTTTATTCCTTACACACGGAGCTTTATGCTCACAAATTGAATGCCTTTTTTTCTTTTCCTTGAAGAATTTAAGAATTTAGCTCAAATGGGAACAGCTTCTACCTTGTTAGAATGATGGTTTAATTTTACTGCTTTGTTCATAGCTCCTCAGCCACAGCAGCTACGACTTTGAATTTGTGCCTCTGCAGGCATCATTTACAATTTAAAATTGTGGATGCTGTAGGAGGGCTTGTCTGTGCAGAATGAAGCCAACAGGGTGGTTAAATTTAGGAGCAATTTCTCCATTTTCTGATGCCCTTTAGTATCAGGTAATGCATACTTTTCCTACAAAATACACACAGAGCCATATATTTGAGTGCTGAGGCGTTCTGTCTCGGAAGACAATAATTCTGCCCAAGCAATTGATTGTGAGAACATGAAATGGGTTTCACTGGGGTAAATAAAATATCCTGTGCTATATAAAATTTAATAGCCAAGAGCAAACACGAGGCTAACATCCAAACAAACAGCTCCAGTGGTAATTTAATTTCCAAATTTTTTATGCCCAAATGCAGGACTTCATCTGGGAGATGCTTCAACCATTTCAGGAGCTTCAACTCAATGCCACTGTAACAATAAGGCAGCACAGAAATTGCTATTTTTAATCACTGAACTGGAATAACTTCCTAGCTGGTTTAGGATTAAGTTTGCAGGAAGTTTGAGGAGCAGCTGAGGGAGCTCAGCCTGGAGAAGAGGAGGCTCAGGAGGGATTTTATTGCTCTCTACAACTCCCTGAAAGGAGATGAGGGCAAGGAGTTGGTTGGTCCCTTCTCCAAAAAAACAAGCATTAGGACAAGAGCAAATGGCCTCGAGTTGTGCCAGGGGAGGTTTAGATTGGATTTTAGAAAATATTTCATCTCCAAAAGGGAGCTCAAGCTCTGGACCAGGCTGCCTGGGGAACCAGTTGAGTCCCCATCCCTGAAGGTACTGAAAAGCCATGCAGATGTGGCACTTAGGGACATGGCTTGGGGTGGCCTTGGCAGTGCTGGCAATGCTGGACTCAGTGATCTCAGAGGTCTTTCCAACCCAATTCATTCCATGAGCACACTCACACCATCATCTTATTTTCAGTATAGCTCAATCCCTCTTCTCTGAGAGCTCCTTCAAAGCAACTTCTTCCTTTACACTCAACAACCTGACCATGGGAAACTGGTTCTTCTCCACTGGGATGTGGTAAGACAACTCTCCAAATCCCACAGTGGCACTTGAGGCTCTGCTAGGAAATACCCAATTTTGGGAGATGGCCACAAAGGAAAGATAACCACCCAGAGTTTTACCTCTTACCTGAATTCCCCATGCCCTGCCAAGGAATATCAATCAGGCTCGAGCTGCCCAGTGCTAAAGGTAAACACAGCTGCCAGTAGAAGTGGCTTAAAATCTCTGAGGAGAATTCCAGAAGAGCTTGTAAATAATACCAGAGTTCTATCCAGAAAATCTGGACACAGGGAGCACCCAAGGAGGAGAATTCAGAGCTGGCATGCACCAAGTCAGTGAAAGGTAGTGCTGCTCCAGACCATGTCCTGATGGTTGTTAACACTGTAAAGCTGTGCAGTCTAAAGGCTGTGGTACATCTTGGATCTGAGAGCAAAATCCCACTAAGTTACACGATATTCTTATGAAGGAAGGATGGACACTGCCTGCTCATGTATCTTGACACTACAAACGTGTTAATCCCTCGCTAAATGCAAAACGAGTTGTGTTTCTTTTTTCCCTAGAGCGTCACAGAAAGAGTAAAGCAGGAGTAGGAGTTCGGTGAGTAGTTTTTTTTGGCAAACTCATTATAAAAAAATCACCAATTTAAACCTCTTGTCGCTAACAAAATTGAACCTGAGCTCTTCAGCTTGACAGGATTTCAAACACAGATTGCAGATAGATTGAGAAGTAAGACTCCTGAATGTTCTGATGACAAGTTGATTGTAGAAGTTACATATTTTCCTTCCTTTAAGGGTTTAAAAAAGGAAAGGTAACAATGATTTTAGCTGATAGTCAATCACTACCTCTGAGTTTGTCGTGTTTCATTCAAGGATATTACAGTAAAAATTTTGGGGAGGTCATTTTCCTCTATGTATAAAAGACCCTAATAGGAATGGAAGTTCATAAGGAACTTAATATTGTAAAGCCAGTGAGTCCTTTTACCCAGAAGCAGAAAACAAATAAAATTAGTTAATAAAATTTCAGATTTGCAAGCTCAGACTTCATACTAAAGTTTTATAAAGCAGGCTCCATTTTAAAACAATAATCCTCAAAGATTGTTGCCATAAATAAGTATTACGACACCTAATCTTCTGCAAAAATTAAAAAACTGAAGTTCAAAATGCTCTTTTGCTCCGACAACCGTAACAGCAAAAATACATGTTCCCAGCAGGTTACTAGAACCTGTTGCTTTTCTCAAACCACATATTGTATTTGAGCAACAAACTACTGCACTCTGAAAAGCAAACAGTGATTGGACACTGAAAAAAACACAACTGGAACTCATTTGTCCATTGCATGCCACTTACATTACTGCTAATTTTTTGATGCATAAAGATATCGAGATCATCAAGTGTCAGCTATTAAAACAAATCACTGAACAGTATTTTTCAATTTAGGACTGTGTTTAATTTCAAATAGAAAACATGCTTTTTGTTTTAAAATAAATTATTCACTGAGAAGAACCCAGTATCATGAAATCAAAGCAATAATCAAGTATTGTACATGTTTAATACTGTACATATATTATATACAGTTTTCTCATATTTTAGGTATTTATTTCTAGATTGAAAATTCATTAAGATTGTTTCCTTGATAAATCGAAGCCTTAAAAGCCAATATACCTGTGAAAGCAATTTGCATTACTTTAATTAAAAAGATACGAGTGAATACAACATATGTACAGAACTGTGGAAATCAATATATAAACGACATACATTAAACCAAACTGTCCCTGCATATTTAAATACAGATCTATTTTGGCAATGTGGAGGTATTTCTTTTATCCTGTTGCAAGTCCTAGCACGTAAGTAGGAAGTTTCAAATATTTGCATTCTTAGTGAAAGTAGCAAATGTTAACTGAAGAGCAACTGGATTTAAAAAAAAAATAAATTGCAACAAACAGGTAGTACAGTAAAGTTAGTAAGTATTTTTAATAGCATTCACATTTTTTTTAAAAAGTCTCTGAAATGGACCTGTACATCACTTTTATTGACAGAACATAAATATAAGAAAAAGATCCCTAAAAAGACCAGAATTTTTTTCCCAAACATAAAGTGCCAAGATGTGTATGGTAGTAAGAAGTTTCTTTTTGTTTTTTTTTTCTCTTTTTTTTTGTTTTTTTCCTTGATTGAACAAAGAAAGGTTAACACAAAGGCCAACCACAATTTCAACTGAAACCTCTTAAAAACGCCACGTGTTCTTGAGCTTCAGCTTTCAGATCTTTTAGAAGATTCAGGCTGCTCCTCTAAACTCACTTGCAGTTCATTCTGACATTCTGGTGTCTCACCTTTGACAGCTAAATGGATAACTTTCAGCCACTTCTGCTTCAGCTCCTCATTGTCTGCAGCAAAGCTGTGCACGGATTTGGACTGGGTCAGTTTGAAGCTGTGGGGGAGGTCAGCACTTTTGGGGGTGTCATCCACTGTGTAGCCCAGAAGGGGAATTGTAGCCAGAGCTTTAACATCCTGACAGGAATAAATTCTTTATTAAAAACAGGAATAAATTCTTTATTAAGAGCTAACCTGCCCATTACCTCTCATTTGCTGCACAGCTTGGTGAAAACCTTGGATCTTCCCACCATCCCCAAGCTATTTGACTTCTCTTCCTCAAGCACCAGTGCCAATAATCGCTAATTATTGCAATAATTGCTAATTAATGCCAAATCTTTTCCATTTCCCATACATACCTGTGGAGCACCATACATGTAGAGCACAACGGCTTCCTGCTTGGGTATAACACACCATGCCTTCTGCCAGGGCTTGGACTTCTCCATGTACTGCAGAAAGCTGCAGATGACACTATTGCCAGAGACCTCTGCAGATTCAATCTAGGAGAGAGTACAGAGCAGAAAAAGGAAGATAAACTTTCCTTCAATGAAGGGTGAGAAAGGAAAGAATGGGAAAGAAGGGCATTTATCACCATCTGCATCAAATCTTGGATAGTGTCTGCAAAAGAGATTCAGGAAATAGCCAAGAAAGATCATGAAGGACTGGATTTATGGAGAGAATATCTATATCTACATCTATATCTATATCTATATCTATATCTATATCTATATCTATATCTATATCTATATCTATATCTATATCCTCTATAATCTATAGCTGTCAAACACACACAATCACAACACATATTCCCTTAGCATGTGCAATCTCTTCCTTTTTTCATCAGTAATCTTGGATTATAGACCTCTATATCACTCCAATTTTTATTTTGTCACCACAGCCAGCCTTTCTCTGTATCTGAGCATCTCCAACAACATCTGATTTCCAAAAAAACATCGTGCTAGGCAGTGAAGTGCCACTAACTGTCCAACATGACAACTTAGCTATTTTGGCAGTCAAAATATTAAGACACAATCAAATTCAAACACATTTCTAAGAATAGCATTAGCACAAAAGCACTAATTTCTCTCATCCTAGAGAAAAGATTAGATTAATTGCTGAAAATCTGTAGACAGACTAACATGCTACTCAAACTAAACAGTGAACCTCAGATGATCAGAAAACATAAAATGCTTTTGTGTTAAAATTTCCATTGAAAATCTTGACTTTTCAGCTGCCAAAAGCTGGGAGCAACTTGGCAGTTTAAAGGTGCATTTTGCACCTTGATCAAAACAGTATTTTATTCCTCAGACTCTGAAGAGCAAAATTCTCCCCCATTCTCCTCTTTTCCATCCCCAGTTCATTCAGTCTGCTTTTCCACAATCACTGTAGTTAACAGTGGGGTTTGTTGCTGTGAAAGTTTAAGTGCAGAAGAAGAAAACTGGAAATTTGCAAGGAAATGTAATATTTTGTCACAGGAGCTGATGTAACTGAAGGAAGCAAACAAGCTCTAAGGTTCATAATTCCCTTAAAAATTTTTTTTTAAAAATTTGCAAGAAACAAAGCAGTTTCTCAAAGGTGAGTGCTGGAAACCGAAATCTATGGAATGGGATGAAATCTATTCACATATTTTTTATTTCTCAAAGAGGAAATAAACCCTGCAAGAATTTTTCACCTAGTGATGAGCCAAAATGATTGCAGCTATACATATATAGCATTCTTGAATTCCATACCTCCAAGATGCCCTTCCTCTTCTTTTCTTCACTGTCTGTACAGCCAATTATGACATGATAGCAGTCCTTACAGACTTTGTTCAATTTATTGCCGTCGTATTCCAGATGTGCTTTGTAGTCAGAACATTTCCAGCAAACCACCTGAGAAACGAAAAGAGGTAACAAATGTGTAAGATTTAATTATTTATACAAATTTATTAAAATATAATAAACACCCTTCATATGACAACTGCACAAACAGTAATTCACAGCTTCTGAAAAAAATCTCTAGTGCCCTGCAAAGCACAAAAAGAGTGTTGTGAATGCAGCAAACCCTTTGTAACAGATAAAAACAGGAGAAAGAAATCCCAAGGACACTGTACCACAAATATCAAACCTGAGCTCGTGCTACCATCTGCTGGAGACAGGCAGAGCTGCTGGGTGGCAAGAGAAAAAGCAGAGCATGTTTGCTCTTCTCTTGTTAACTTCTGAAAACTCTCTGAAAAAGTCATACTGCCACAGACTGATGGCTGTTTTCAAGGTGGAGGTGCTCCATCCTACAGGGAAAGCAGCAGCAATTCTCTCTCCCCACCCTCACATTCCCTCCTGCCCCGATCTCTGCACATGTTCACGCAGTTACACATTCAAATACACAAAATAATGCTGGATTATGCCATCTTAACATGCTATTGAAGCTCTTCACATGAGTGGGGTCACTCAAAATAGCAATATACTGTGTGCAGGGCCTTGGGACATTTTACACACTGCACACTGCTCCTAATTCCTTCCAAGCTGACCATGCCAACCAAGGCAGGCAGAGAGTCCTTGGTGCTTTTAAAATCTGTTCCTAAATTCACAGACTGAATAAGCCACTATCACTCTGATTTGGAGCTGCTTCTTTCAGCTACAAGCAGAGCAGCAAACTCCACAGCGCTGGGACAGAAGCTGTGGATGTCCCTGGATCCCTGGGAGTGTCCAAGGCCAGGCTGGATGTGACTCTGGGAAACCTCATCCAGTGCAAGGTGACCCTGCCCATGGCCAGGGACATCAGTCCATATTTGGGACTAGATGATGTTTAAAGTCCCTTCAACCCAAGCCTTTCTATGATTCCATGACAACAAGGAGCCACGAGAAGCCAGGCAGGTGTTGGAGAAACTTTCCCAACCTGCTGAGCAGCTACAGGTGATGCTGGATGATTTTTGCCTTTTATTCTTTTATACATTTGTAACCTTGCCAGCACTTTTCCCTACCCTTTCCCCAGCTAGAAAGACCAAAGCCATTGCAGAGCTCCAAGCCTAGGGGCTCCAAGCTCTCCTCTCCTATCTTGGTTTTTCCTGGGAACCAAGGTTTTCAAGATACATTTTCATCAAGTCTAACAGGTACCAAGGGTAAAAAGCTCCAGAAAAAGGGCTTGACTTGAGGGGAATTGCATCACCACTTGTCCTCCTAATTAGTGCTTTTAATCAATTAGGTTAATTTCCTAAAACCTATCAAACTCTCTTCACCCCTCTGGGGGTTGAGATTTGTGGATATTCTCCCATAACTCCCCCTGGAGCTCCAAGAAACATCCACTTTTCTATTATCTCCAATAATCAAATGATCCCAAATTTCATTTCCAGGTTGGAAAAGGCAGCCCAGGCTGTGCACTCACATGGCCACACGCCCTGCAGTGGTGTCTCCTCCTCGTCAGGGCATTGAAGGGTTCCTTGCACTTCATGCACATGGTGACCTCGTTGTCCCTGATCCACCTCGGCGCTCTCTTCCCAAGCTCGGCGTTCTGAAGGGCAGCAAGAGGACAAAAGAATAAAAAATAATTAAAAAAAAAAAATAGTAAAAAGTCGCCCAGTGCTTGAAATAGGGAAAATTATTCTCTTCCTCTGGAAAGGAAATGACTAAACATAGCTCGAGACGCATTTTGAAATGGATAAAAGGAATTACAAAGAACCCAGTCAAAAATCATGATACATCACTGAAAGGGTGCTCTGTTACACTTTCCAAAAAAGAAAGAGGCTTGTTTGTAAGATTTGGCATTATGAAGAAAAACAATTACCAGCAAGATGACTACTTTGTAAAGATTCTGCTGTAAGAACAATGAGCTTGAAAAAAAACTTTCTGCCAAACTTTTTCCACTTATTGAAGAACACAATGGGTTCTTCAATAAGTTCTTCAAACTTTTTCCACTTATTGAAGAACACAATGGGTTCTTCAATAAGTTCTTAGAACTTTTTCCACTTACTGAAGAACACAATGGGTATTAAGAAGGTTATAAAGGAAGAGCAGCAACTTACAGAGACTTCAACAGGCATATCTTCGTATTCTTTAGCAATAGCATTTCTGAAAGTTTCATTCCTCTGCTGAAAAGCTTCAATAGTACTCTGAAGTGCCTAAGGAAACAGTGGAGAAATTTCTCAGACGTGTTAAATTTAAAATAGACTCTGCATTCTGACCAGTTATTGATCAGAGAGAAAATAGGAATATTGCTTTTCTGATAGCTTCAGTGGAAAAGTGTTTAGAAAATGAAGAATGTAGATGAATTTACCTTTATCCATTCTTCTTTATCCTGTTCAGAACTAAAAGAAATATTTGACACATTAGTTTGAAGCTGTTTCAGGAAACATTATCTCCCTATTAACCACTTCTTGCAAAAGCCAAGTAATTCTGCAGTCATTCTCAAGCATTTAAACGATATTCATTGTTACTAATTGTCCAACTTAGAAAAAAAAAAATAAACCAGAGAAGAAGACAAAATCTTGGGCATTTCTGCAAGGTTAGGCTATGCATCCTCTATGCATCTTCTACTCATAGACACTCTTGGGCTGACAATTTATGGTTTTTGGCAGCCTAGGCTATTTTCAAAACACCAATATTGCAATAAAATCCACTGCATCTTTCCCCCAATCTATTCATCCACTCTGTATACATTTCATTTTAAG
The DNA here is from genome assembly GCA_013397955.1 of Grantiella picta. NCBI lineage: Eukaryota > Metazoa > Chordata > Aves > Passeriformes > Meliphagidae > Grantiella > Grantiella picta. The sequence goes on from VZRM01003034.1 coordinate 201,156, forward strand.
AAAATGGCCAACTAAACGCCTTACCTGGCCTGCAACTCCAGTGTCCTCTCCTTTCCAGACACCTGGAAAGTGTGTGGATATTCCTCATTGTGAGTCTCTATAATCTTCATGCCATCGATGCCAACTCTGGTCCGGACGGAGAACTTGGATCCTACCAGGCTGAATTTGGGGACGCAGTAGAGCAACATATTGTTAAACTGGGGGGGAAAAATAAACACGTGGTGTTGTACTAAGAAAAACACAGATAAAAACCACATTCTGTCCACTGAAATCTGCACCGAATCACAAAGCTAGACTTGCTGGGGGAGAAATCAAGCTCTGTCCTGAGCAGCTGGGGAATGAGAAGAACAAAGGTGTAATGCAAGATAAGTTCTTTTTCTTATTTCTCTAGGAATAAGATTAAAGGACGGCTGCAGTGAATATAAAAATAATTGTTCTGTATGTGCTTCTATTATCAAACTATACTCAGACCAAATATTCTACACAAATATAAAACTTTTCTAACAAAACCTTCATTTTTAGCCCTCAATTCTGCAAAACCTGCTGTAAACTGCAGAATAGGGACTTTTTCCTTCAGTGTATATATTTATATCCTGTACCAAAATAATCTGGTTTTATATAAGTTGTAATTAATAGTAATTGAAGATAGCATTTTTCTTTTCTCCAAGATGGAAGAACATTTCTTGAAGTTTTTATTCCCTGAAACCTTCCATATCACAGGGGGGAAAAAAGTACATGAGCAGGACAGAGATGTATTCCTTCATAAAATATTAGAACTTTAAATAATATTTAAATGTCTGAAGGCCCAGCCTAGAATCACATTTATTAAACCAGCTATAAAGTGCTTAATTTTCTCCCATTTTTCCCCCTCTCATTTTTCTCAAAAATCAATTATTAAAATGAAAAACTCACTTCAGTCAAACCCTATTTCCCAGAAATCCTGACTAGAGTATTTCCCAGTCTGTATCACAGCACAGGCAACGTGGGAGATTTTCACCTCACCTTACTGGGACCTCAAAAAAAAACACATCAGGACAAAAATCCTAAGATTTGACATTTCAGTTTAATGAGAATTTCACAGTTCTGCAATCAGCAGCCTCCTGACCAGAACCTACCAGGAAAAGGTATCGCTCCTGAGCAGAGGTGTTGCGAGCAGCGAGTTTGAGGATTTGTCCTTCTTTGATCAGCTCATTCGAAGGGTTCACGATGTCTTCCTCTTCTCCCAGCATCTCGTAGATCTCCAACAACTTCTTCAGATTCTCCTTCACAGTGAAAATAGAGTGATGAGAGTTATTGATTGAAAGCACTGATGGTTATGCAGTTTAAATTAAATTATGGGGGCTTGCATGAATCTGGGGACTCTTAGCTTTGAAAAACATATTTATGCTCAGTGATTAACTGAGTTGATAATGAAAGAAATACTTTTAGAAACATTACATCCTTGGTGATTTTTATAATGCAGTTTTATAAAAGAGTCTGCATTATTTCTAGCCCAAAACTTCTCATATTTTGATTACATTTCCATCATCCCAGCCTAGCCTGGCAGAGGAACAGTAAATGCTCTTTACAAACATTATCCTGCGCTGCCAGAAACAGATGAAACATTTTAAGGATCTTCAGATTCTCCTTCACAGTGAAAATAGAGTGATGAGAGTTATTAATTGAAAGCACTGATGGTTATGCAGTTTAAATTAAATTATGGGGGCTTGCATGAATCTGGGGACTCTTAGCTTTGAAAAACATATTTATGCTCGGTGATAACTGAGTTGATAATGAAAGAAATACTTTCAGAAATGTTATCTCCTTGGTGATTTTTATAATGCAGTTATATATAAGAATCTCCATTATTTCTTGCCCAAAATATCTCACATTTTGATTACATTTCCATCATCCCAGCCCAACCTGGCAGAGGAACAGTAAATACTCTTTACAAACATTATCCTGCGCTGCCAGAAACAGATGAAACATTTTACCAATCTTTAGATTCTCCTTCACAGTGAAAATAGAGTGATAAGACTTATTAATTGAAAGCACTGATGGTTATGCAGTTTAAATTTATTTATGGGAATTTGCTTAAATCTGGGGACTCTTAGCTTTGAAAAATATATTTATGCTTGGTGATTAACTTAGCTGATAAAGAAAGAAATACTTTCAGAAATGTTACATCCTTGGTGATTTTTATAATGCAGTTATATATAAGAATCTCCATTATTTCTTGCCCAAAACGTCTCATATTTTGATTACATTTCCATCATCCCAGCCCAGCCTGGCAGAGGAACAGTAAATAGTCTTTGCAAACTTTATCCTGCACTGCCACAAACAGATGAAAGATTTGAGAGTTCAGTGCTTTATTACTGATTTCAGCCAGCAGAGGAACTCAGTCTGTCCCATTTTCCACTTGAGAGAATTAGGTGCAGAGACAGATTTTATTTATCGTTTCCAAGAGCTGTATGAACACATAAAGTAGGAACAACCACTTTGACCCAAGAAATCAATTCTGGCCATTTTAGGGAAGATTTGCAATTCACTCTCCTAGCTTCACCAAATATTGGAAGATAATATATTGAAAAGTGATGAAAACAAGGATCATTTACCATCTTTCTTATTGCACTATTTGAGTGACTTGCTGCAGTGGATATAATTTCCAGGGATTCTAGACGGAAGAAAAAGAAAAGAAGTAAACCCAAAAAATTGCATTTTTACATAATTATATATATTACAAAGGGAGAAAAAAGGAGGGGGTAATTCTACAAAAATGTCATTTTTATGTAAATTACATAGTACGGTAAGTTTTTTCAGTTAACAATAAAAAGAAAACAAGGTAAAGTTGAAAGCATAGAAATTATAATCTGGAAAGAAGAGAATTATTGCAGATCACTGTGGCACTTCAGCACTTAGAATCACATTTTTCTGGGACAAGAAGAGTCACGGTTCTCTCCCTTCTTTTCTCAAAGTAGCTCTGAAAATCAAAACTATTTTTTTTCAGTTGAAGCAGCTCAGCTTACAAGCATTACTGTAATGGTACTAAAAACGAATTATTTACAAGAATTCTCAAGTGATTTCGAACAATCCATGCAAAGATCTTGAAGTGTTTTTGTGTAAATACAGAGAGGAGGAAATTTAAAAGTGGACTGTGCTCCTTTGCCTGCAGAAGCTTAAAAATACGAGTCTAACCTCACTTTTTCACGAATAGCAGTCACGCATTCCAAATGTGCGTAAAGCGAACCAAAATGCCAACAAAACACAAAAAAAAGAAAAGAAAAGCCACCACAAGCCTTGATCATCTGCAAAGCAAACAAATCAAAGCCTGTGCAATATTCCAAAACTAAAGCAAAACTTCTGTTTATTAAAACTTATTAAAATCTAGAATTCTCCAGGAGATTACTAAAGGCTTTATGGATTTTTAACTTAAATTAACTTAAATTCAAAGAGATTTTTTTTTCCAAGAATCCCATGATTCCACTGAAGAAATTCTAACTTTTTTTTTTTCCCCATGGGTAATTCCTCACTCGATCTTTCCCGAAAATATCTTTAATTTACAGCATCCTCCCCCTCATATCTCATCACAAACTCCTTTAATGGCCTGGAGATATTTACTTTCAGCATCTTTCCAGTCGAGGGAATCCTGAGGCAATTTCCTTAGGTAGTCCTTCAGCAGCATCTCGTAGCGTGGGATGCGCTGCACTGGCTCCAGCATGTGATGCTGCAATGTCAAATTCCCACACACCTTCTCCTTCTGAAAGATGGGAAACACGTTTCCGTGAAGCAGGCAAAAATGTTGCTATGGTATCACGAAATAAAGGTTATGATTGATGAAATATAATATATTTGGAAAGATGCATGATAGACCTTCTGGAAGAAAATATAATGTATTTTACCAAACCAAATGATTAGAAAATGTTCCCCAAAAGACACAGTAAAAACTTTTCTAAGTATCTGGCAGTAAGTCTCTAATTAATAAATAAAAGTCTTACCAAAAAAAAAAATCTCAAATTCCAGTATATTTCAAATTACATTTGTAATAACACAGAAAAGATAAATACTTCTGAATTAGTAACGACAATTCATAATCCCATATTAAAAACCAATCTCTTAAATAAGCTGCAGAAGTATATTTTATCTACCAGAGGAAGGAATGCTTTCTGAGTTTCATTTACAATGCCAACTGCCTCAGCACTGCCCCTCCCTCATGTTTTAATATATATATTCATCTCCATAATCTCAGATGCAGGAAAAAAAAAATTACATTTAAACACACATTGTTTTCTTCCCTGGCTTACAACCACCCGACCCTGCTGAGCAGTGAAACTTGAATAGAAATACTTTATTCCAATTCCCAGAGACACCCACAGGGAGCACCAGAGGGTGTGGAACGAGCCTTTGGAAAGCTCTGGCATCCCTGGGCTCTGAATTTTCTTTTCTCAGCACTCCTGGCAGCAAACACAATATTTAAGGATGCAGTGCAGGGATCTGAAGATGCACTGCTCTGTCACTTCATGCTAAAATGGTATTTACTTCTGGTATTTACAACAAAATGCTGGGTTTTTTTGTTTGTTGGGGTTTTGTTGGTGTTTTTTTGGTTTGGTTTTTTTTTGTTTTTTAGTGTTCAGATGTTTCAGCCTTTATAATTTGCTCCTCCATTTCGCAGGAGAAAAATCCAGATTTTTGTGGGTGGATCGTTCACATATGCAGGAAGGAGGAGGAAAAAAACAACAACCTTAACTCTAAGGGATTTGCTATTTAATTTTCTCTTTAATCCTTTTGTCACCCAAAAACCTCTGTATTTTTTTTATATGACTCAGGGATCTCCGTTATTCTCCCCATTACCTGAATGTCTTGAATGATGAATTTGAACTGAGGCGATCGCTCAGTCCACGTTTTCACCAGCTCCATGGCATTGTCGAAATTCTTCACGTACTCTCCGTACATCTTGAGGAAAGGAGCCAACTTCTGCAGGATGTCTCCAATTCTAGGGGTGGTGGTCCTGCAAAGGAAGAGGGTGGAATCTCAGAGCGAACAGGAATGAAAAAAAAAGTCACACAAGGTTAGGAAAGGTTTCAAGTTGTCTAATAGAGAATCCTTCTGCTTGGGAGAGCCTCAGGTGGAATTCCGACAAAACCGTTAAATCTGAATTCACACTGTACATTCGATTGATGATGTATAAGCATTAGAGGATTAAAATAAGAACAGCTAGAAACTGAAGAGTTGAAAGGTTTTATTTACAAATTATGGCCTCATTTATTTTATCTGCAGTTCCTTAAAACTTCGGGATCTTCTTTTGGCGATAATTTAACTTTTAAGATAACTAACCTGTGGTTTGGTTTGGGACTAAACCCATTCTTCCCTTCTGTGCCTTATAGAAACAGATGTATTTATAATTAAAAAAAAAAAATATTCCGCTCCAGCTGTTGCTCAACTCATTCCAAATGCAACCACCAGACAATTTCATTTTCACTTGATAAGCTTCGATTCACACTGCCTTTTCTTCCAAGAAAGAAGAACTCGCTTTTGATCTGCTCTCCCAGTTGCAAATCCCGTATTTTTACTCTAAGTTTTTAAACCAAACCACAGCTCTAGGAAAGCTCAGAAATTTTATTTCAGAGCTTTACAGAGCTTTACAGAAATTTTCATCCAGCTATTTTTGCTGGAAGATAAAAAATAATAGAAGCACATAAACCTACCCAAGGAATAGACTTAATTTCTTGTCTCTAATGAGAGGAACTGCTGAGGAAACACTATGTGTGACAGAAGCTGTTTGTGCCAGACTGTTTCAGAGACCAGTGATGGGGGTGGGAAAATTAATCCCAGGCTATTCTTTCCTATTTCCTGAACATTAAGAAATATTCATATTTCTTTCATAGAAATATTTATCCCACATTTCACGAACATTAAGAAATCTTCCTATTTCTCCGTGATCAGAAAGAGCTGTCTTCGACTGCAGCCTTTTTCCTAACTCCTCCCAAAAGCACAATGTTTCAAGGACATTTAAACAGGTTGTCCCAGGTGCAGCACAAAGGTTGTTTTCAAGCAGTGTGGAAAAGATAATATCCTTGTGATGCAATTTATTAGCTCTGCGCCGACAGGCAAAGCTCATCTGCAAAAGTACTTTTCAACCTTTGAAGATATGTAATTATACCCACAATGGCAGAGAGCAATTTAGCATTTTGCAAACACGGAAGGGAAGACAACCCATCTTCTCTGCTCCATAAATGTCTAGAGCAGAATTTTAAGATTACACCACAGAATTTAATTTCAAACTCTACAGCACTGACATGATGCAGTGTGAGCTGTTTTTGGAGCACCTAAACTCCACTTCCCTGTTGTGATCCAGGCATTCCCATTTCCCATCAGATTTTTTCTGCTGATCAAAAGGAACAGGTAGGTTTACCTAACACAAGTCGTTTTGCAGGGAAAATAACGTGCAAGTTTTCCTCTGTTCCACAATGCTTACATTTTATTGACTTTCTCATCCTGTAGACTACACAGAGGCACCATGTGTTTGTGCATGGTAACTGTTCTATATTCTATTTTAAAGACTCACCATTTTTAAGGGGAATTATCTTACACAGTCAGGAGACATACAGCTGCTGTCTAAAGCACTGCTGTATGGCCTGAGATTTTCATGTGTGTCACAAAAAAGCATTTTCCCCTCATTTATGGTGTGTTTTTTGACAATAAGGATAATAAAGGAGTTATATGAAAGTGGAACTGGAAATTCTATATGGAGACAAACATTTGAATTCCTCCTAACAGATCCCAGCTAACATAGAATACAGGAGACAAACAGGTGCTGAGTGAAACCACCACTGGATGAAACTGCATTTGTAGCTTCTTTTCAAATGAGGTTATCCTTTTTCCCCAAAGAAAATAGGGGAGCAGCAATATTTTGAGACCTTTTTTTTCCTTTCAATATTTTTTCAGACCTTTTTATTTCTTTCAGAATAACACACACCAAGGCAGGATGAAGATACTACAATCCATGATTGTTGTATATTTACACTGCTATCCTGCCTGCTGGCTCCAGATGGAGGTCAAGAAAAGTTTGGGGGAAAAATGGCCCTAAAATACACCTGACTTGGAATTTAATTTCAAACAGAAACCCAAAACGTAGCAAAGAAAGGCTGTGCCCCACCTTATTACAGAAATCAGTAACAACAAACGTTACTTCAACATGGTCATGAGTCAGATATATGTTATTTACCTCAACATTATATTCTGCACAATGAATTCACCAGGTAGCACATCACTGGAGCCTGAGCCCCTAATTTAGCAAGGCACTTGATCATGAGTAATCTCACTGGCTTCAGTGAGATTTATTTTGTCCTTTATTGGGAGAGAATGATGCAAGTCCTGTGCTGAGTCAGATCCTGAGGAAGAGTGGAGAGCAGATGTTCTTTACTCCCAGCAGCTCCTGGACCTGCAGAGCTTAATTGTGAAGAGATTTTCCCTACCTCAACCCTGCAGGAGAGTTCCTACAGACACAATTTTAGGATTATATTAACCAGTGGAGTTCCTCTTACCATTCTTGCATTCTTTTTTCAAGTTCCGGAAGTAAGAATTTACTGTGGAAAGCGTTTATTGAGGAAATGTTGGAGAAGATTTTATTGATCACTTCAGGTGGAAAGGACCCTCTGTTGGCTTCCTCGAGGAGTCTGGAGTAGAACACCTGAAATACAGAAAAAGAGCCCCAGATTTGTCAGTTTATTATATTGAATTAGTGGAAGAGCAGCTCTCCATCCCTCCCGCTGCAGCTGAGGCAAGATAATTATTTCAAAAATATAGATAGCTGGTGATGAATTGATTTATTGTTTTTCCCTCACTAGGAGTGAAAAGCTTCTCCTCCCCTCACACTCCACATTTTTTCTGGTGAGCAGGCAGAGCTGAGAGAAGGAGAGCCCAACTGAAGCAGAGGCACCTTGGATCCTCCGCAGACATCCAGGCTGTCTGAGCAGCTCCAGCATCTCAGCTTCCCCAGCCTGCAGCCGTGTTTTCCACTCTTCTGCTCTCTGCAATCGGCGTGACGGTGATCACCATCAGCCACAGCGCTCTCCTTGTGTGCATCCTCTTGTCCTTTTGCAATCAGAGCAGCTGGCAGGCTGGCAGTGATGCCCACACACCATTTGAAGCACAAAAGTTCTGACTGGACTCTTGTCTCTTTTGGAAATCAATCTATTCTTTATATATATAAATATATTTTTAAATAAATTTTTTAAAATGTATATATTCTTATATCAGGGGGCTCTCCTTGGCTAGATGCAGTTACAAAATATTCATGTGTCCATGTGCACATCATGAGAATTATTGTCCTCTCTGCATCTCCCCACAAAGGGCTTTAAAGGGCTGGGTAAGGATTTGCAAAAGGAGAAAAAAGTCTGAAAACAGGAACTTTGGTCACCCCAGCTGAGACAGAAGTGTCATAAAAGGCAAAAAGCCATGTACTGTCACATATGCTTTAAAACATGTCCAGTTTGGTGCATTGCCAGCAGGACTGTTAGTTATTTTGAAGGCCATAAATATTGCTCAAGTTTTTCACCAAGTTTAGAAATAAACAGTTCCTTCCCAGTCTTCTGCTTCCCTCTCCTTAGCAGCAGTTGAGCAGCTGCGTTTGAAACTCGTTTTTCAGAATTCTCTCCAGTTAATATTTGGAAAACAGACACAGCAGTAATGCACTTATGAAGACATCAAGGAAAATAATTGCACATTACCCATCAGAAAAATCTATGCAGGAAGTAAACATCTTTTTTTATTATTATTTTTAAACTTCTCTAAATGAAATTTTGATTTCCCTGCAATACTTTGGCTTTTAAAAGTCACCATATATCCATCCAAATGGGGTCTGCTGGGTAAATCCACTTTCATGAGGAAAATTACTGAGATCCTCAAGCAGCCTGAAAAATTATTGTATCAGCTGAGAACTTTTAATTCTTCCTCAACTGCTTGTACAAAACTTCTGCTCTGGGCCTGAGAAATTTAAACAGTGAAATCTGAGAAAAAAATGCTATTGCTTGTAGAGACATCTACACACCTTGCATTAATAGCCACAAAATTCTAATACTTATTAAAAATGCAGCATTCTCAATATAGAAACGCAGGCAAAGCCATGTGGCAACAGAAAATAACTGACTGGAAAATCAGCAAAATGTGAAAAACAGACCAAAATATTAGGTTTATAATTATAATATAATTTATATTAAAATATAATTTTAAATATAATTAAAATATAATATTTATATTTACATCCACACTTATGCATAGCCATTTGAGTGAATTCAAGGCAGCACAAGAAAAGCAAATTTAAGGCAAATTTAAGGCAAATACCCCATCCAGGAGGTCAAGTCGGCTCACATAGGCTTTTTCTGTTTGCAGAAGTTCGTTGGCAATTTTGTGACGTTTCTGCTCATCTGTCTCCTGGAGGAAAAGAAGAGCAGCTCTGAGGATGCTGAAGAAAACATGATTTTATAATAATTAACAATTTTTGAAAAGCCTTATGACTACCTTATAGCCCAAAAGGCAACTGAAATACAAGTTTACATTCAGCAATGAGCACCAACTTTGAAAAATTCATGATTTCCCGCAGTTTAGTCAACACACACAAAAGTTAAAGAGGTCAGAGGATGTTAAAAATCAGTCAAACCGCAGAGCAAAATTCACAGCCTAAAAGATTGAATGTTTTCCAGTTTTTATCAGGATTTTTGCCAAAGCACCAACTCCCTGATTCACAGCTCAGCTCCCACCGTGGTGATGGAGCTGCACTGACCTTTGGGAGCTGCAAAAAACTGATTTTCAGAAAAAGAGGGAACAGATGGGAGCAGTCAGTGCTCATCCCCACCCCACTTCAGGAGCTGTTTGAAATCGAAAATTATTGAAAAAAGTGGTACAAAGTGTTTTATGCTCACCGACACACTCATGGCTGAATAATCGTTGGCTGCAATTAGAGAGCTCCTTCATTAAGTGGTTTTTATTTTTTTTTACATTTTAAGGGAAGTTTTCATTTTAAAGTCTTTAATTCTGCAGAATAAATTTCTGATTCCTCCGCTGAAGAGAAACTTAAAACATTCACTCAATTTTTCAGCATTAAACTAAATATGTTAGGATATATGATTACAAGTTGCTGGGCAAAATTACTCCAAAAAAAAAATAATGAAACAATGAAAGGACAGCTTTCTACGAAATCAAAACATTGGGGAAATAAATGCCTCAGGCTGGCAAGTGTCAGGTTCAACAAAGTGACACTTGCATGGCAAGATTCTTTCTCCAGATCTAGTGACAGTCTGTTCACATCTAACCATAGCAGAGCCTTCCCTAAATACATGGCAGCATCATCACAGTGCTATGGGAAAGTGGTAATGCCTAGACAAACCATAAAAAGGTCTTCATTTAAAAAAAAATTTAAAAAATAAAATAAAATAAAATAAAATAAAATAAAAATAAAATAAAATAAAATAAAGAGAAGAGCCCGAAAGAGTGGTTTCTGATTTCAAGCTGCACATTGCTTTCCACAAGAGAATGACAAACATTTTCAAGTAGTTTCACAAAAATTGCTTGAAGAATACAGAATATTAAAGCACGGTCTTATATTTAAGGGGCTTCAGTAGTTTTTTTTCCCCTTTCTCAGTATTCAGTAGGTATTCCAAATTTCAACGTATTTCAGTTCTAATCTGCAGCATTCACAGTCACACTGCTGCATGGCAAACCTCCTCCCTAAAAACAGCCTTTCAATAGGGACTTCAAAGCTGTTCATTAAGTCTGTTTAAATCAGCCTAGCAACCAGAGTAACCTCCAGAACTGCGCTTGAAGTGCTGTCAGGAGACATTGCAGGGAGCTGCAGGGTTAGCTGGTCCAGCTGCAGCTTGCTGCTCAGTGCAGCCATTCACTGAGGAGCTCACATGTGGATTGAGGACAAAAACACAGAGGTTAGTGGCTCCTCAGCAATTTAATTTTATTTTTTTTCCTCACCCCGCAACCCCAGTGCTATAGAGCAAATCCATAGCTTTTAGGTTGCTTCAGCTAATTAGGAGAGGGGAAAAAATCATACATAACAAACACAAAAAGGAGCTGGGCTCAGGTTTCCAATCCTCTCAGCATCAAGCTCACACATCTGAATTCTCAAACCTGCATCTCTTTTTACACCAATCACACGACCTGACGGAGGAATCTTCTGTGTGGGGGGGAAATGCACATCGTGGATGAGTTATGTGTTAATCATTGTGGCATGTTCTCATTCCAGCATTAGAACATCCACCTCCAGGGTTAGGTCAGAGCAGAATGACACAAAACTCTGCTGCTGCTTTGCTTTTAGCATCTCCTCGGGGGGGCAGGGGGTGTTGGTTAGGGGAGGGAACTGTAAATTCAGGGAATATTTCAAATTTCTGAGAAAATCCATAACACACAGAACCCAGCAGAAATGGCTGGGTGATGTATTTTATTCCGTTTACACTCCACAGGTAGAGGATTTGCATCTGCTGGCCAAACTACCAGAAGTGGGAGAGCAAGAGTTGCACCAGGAGGGATTGCAAACCTGAACCTCTATTCCAATACTGACAGAAAAACTTCAGCTGGATCCTAAAAATTCCAGTTCTGTTCTTTAGCACAAAGCTGCTCATCTTTAGAATACATTGGAATTACATTGAATACTTGAATACAATAGAATTACATTGCTACGGATGCTAAGAAATTAAAATAAGTAATTTTCATCTCTGAAATTAAAAAGAGGCGTGAAAAATGCTGGTGAATTTATAAACTTTTTTATTATCCAAACCAACGAGGAGCCATCTCCTGTCAAGAAACCTCTACCTGCCAACATGACAGTGATGCTGGATGTGATTCACTCTTACTCGGGCATGGCCTTTGCCCCAAGGGCTTTGAGGGAATATATTAAATAACACAGACAGGGTGAGAGAAGTAGAGTATGAACAAACAGAATTGAATTCTTGCACATATAATTCTTGCAAATATAATTCTTGCACAGCAACCAAGAAAGCAGTAAAAATCCTGGTGTCCCTAAAAAAATTGCTATTCACAAAAAGATTTATGCATTCATTCATTTTTTATTATTTACTATTATATATTATTATTATATTATTTTATTAATTATTTATTATTATTTCTTGGCTGCTGAAGGTGCACAGCTTTGTTCACATTGCTGCTCCTAAAGAAGACCAGAAATTGTAGAATCAAGAAGTTGGTAGAACCTCTCAAGGGTTTCAACCGTAAAACATTTCTTGGCAGAAAGTTAACTTTTCACCAAAAATTTTACCCCTGTTTAAATTGAACCATCCCGCTGCACTTGGAAATAAATTATCTCCACCAGGTTTTGCATCTGAAACATCAGAGCCCCCAACGACATCATCATTAAAAGAAGAGATCAGATCAGGACTTAATTAAAGATGTTCCACGAATTTCTCTCCATCTGGGGCAAGCAGGCAGGCAGTCTCTCTCCCTATTTCCTGCAGTCTCACAGCAAACACTAACACATTTGTCCTCCTGTCTTCAGCGAGCTCTGGCAGCAGATTCCCCTCAAGATGTTACTCAGGAAGTCAATTGATTGAGATGTTCTTGTGCTACTCAGCCTCCACAGTTTAGGAGGTGGTTCTGCTGCAAGGCAGGGAATTTTTCACTTTTAATTGTCTTTTCGTTTGTTGTCCTTGGGTTTCATTGCTTTCAAACTAATTCAGTAAATAAGAGAGATAAAGCACACTCTGCTTGGATTGTTTGGGGAAATTGTTTCAGGTCACTGCCAGATTTAGTAAGTTTTGCTCAACTTTTTCCAGAACCTGCAATAATGTGTCTTTAGTCCAATCCACAGTAAAAAGGGGAGGGAAATCACTGTAGGAGCAACACTCTTTCAAAACAAGCCTTCTTTTCCAAGTCCAAAAACTAATTTCTGCTCTGGTTTTGCACCCAATTTAATTCACCTCTTCCAGCAGTGGAACTTCAGATCACTTCAACTGTACAAATACACATTTACAAAGAGACAGAGCACCACTTTCTTCTCTTTCCTGAACTAAGAAACATGTCATACAAGAGACAAAATACTTTGCACCAGTATCAAAATATATATACCAATATCAAAATACATATATCAGAGGCATAATATAAAGTTTGACTATGACTCACGTGCATCTGCTCCTTTGGCTTTCAGTTGTATCTACATTTTTAATCAAAAGGGCACAGAGTGCTGTTATCCTATGCAGTGCAACTCCAACTGGACTGCATCCCAGTTTTAATATTCTATCATGACTAAGTAGGCATTTAGCAAAATCACAGATTGTCTGACGCTCTCACTTCTTACTGCTTGGATACAGAAAGAGCTTAAAGCTCCACCAGAGCTCTCCTGTTGCTCCTCATCCTTCCCCTAACCCAGAGAGCATGGCAGCAGCTCCTGCAGACCACCCCAGGGCTGGTTTCTATCCCCAGGTTGCATTAATCCAAATTAAATCAGTGTTTTATTGCTGTAAAGGGTGGCAGACACCCCCCTTAACCTCCCCAGCCCAAAGTTGAACTCCTTACTGCACAAGGTGCCTCAGGAAGGGCTGCTGTGACCTTTTTACAGTTCTGTTCAGTTTTACAGATTCAGCTCTGCACCAACGCAGCCTTCAAAATCATCCCGCATGGGTTTGGCTTGGCTTGTTACCCTTCAAGCACCAGTGGACAAATCCCATCTAATTCCAGCCCCATTACACCTCCCAACTGGACCCACTGTCCATGTAAGACAGATCACACATGCTGCTTCCAGCAGCTCACAGGCTGATTTTAATGAGATTGCTGCCATTAGCATTTGCCCAGCTCCTTCCTGAGGTTTAGAACAGAACTGCCTCCCTTTTCAGCTTTTTCCTGGAAGTGCTGCCAGCACCTTACTGCATGACTTGGATTTGAATTTAGCATCGTTGGCCACTGAGAATTCAGCACTTTATGGGCACAGAGAGGGGGAACAGGAATTAGCCTAGAGGAGATAACATAATGACAGGTGTGGAAGGACAAAAATGCCTTGACTGTGCCCAGGATCATGTTTAGGGGTATTGGAACATTCATTCATTCCTGGAAAGAAAAAAAAATAACAACCCCTAAAACAAACAAGAAAACCCACACAACCCATCACCTTCTTGTCATTACCTAGGATATTTCATCCCATAATCCATGAGAGTCTGAGAGCCACCTTTCCCACTCACAGCTCTGGTGCAAGAAGGCAAACTGCATGAGTAAACTTTTACAAGTGAAAAATATGCACCGTTTCCCACCAATTGATTTCCCAAGGCAGATTTTCTTCCACCCACTTCCTTTGCTTAAGTGTTTGAAACCTTCCCTACGAGGGAACTCAAATTCATCATGACCGAAGCTCTCCTTGCTAAAAGGGCATGTATTTAGTATTTTATGAACAGTGCATCTATCTGATCACCAGCAGACTGCCACTGCCTTTCCAGCCTTGATTCGACAGCTAAATCCAAGTCAGGGATTCACACAACAGCTCTGCCTGAAGCTCTGTTGTTGCAGTTTACTACACATGGCATTTTATTCCATATACACCGCTAACACGTGTCCCTTGCAGTCTGGCACAGCTCAGGCATGGCGCTAAGCACATTTGAGTCTCACTTTGTTTTGAACCTCAGATAATTAATGGGGAAAAGAGCCAAGGGGATGAGAGGAAGAGCAAAGCAGGGGAGAGGCAAGGAGAACTTTTTTCTCATCTTTTTTTCAGACGAAAAATAACCAAAATATTTTCAGCTTAATGACCTGGTGCTCCTGGAAGCGCCTATTTTTGTAATTAAAAACAAAACAGAAAATAGAAAAAATACAAGAAGTAGCAACGAAGGGGAACAATTTCTCTTTTTACCTTCGTTTCCACAGGCTGATCTTGTTTGCTGATCTCCTCAGCTGGCTCTTCCTTCACATCAGCATTAATTCCCAGAGTTTCACTCTCGGAGGGGAGCAGGGTATCGCTGCTCGGAGTCCTGCAGCAGCTGCTGAGCATCTGCTCCTCACAAGCAGCCACACTCTGCAGGGATTCCCTGCCAGAGCTTTCTCCCTCCCCGTTTATCAAGCTGCTGTCCATGCTGTCCGGGACTGGGGTGGACACGTTGGAGCCGCGATCTGGTGATCTCCTCTCCTCATCGTCCGGCTGCTCTGGAGTGACCACTCCGTTGGCCGTGGGCGGCTGGGCAACCTGAGTTTGGTCAGCGCTGCTGATTCCCTGTGTGTGTAGTGAGTGCTGGGAGGGGAGCTTGGGCTGAGGTGGTGGTGTTGAGCCATATCTTCCTTGAGGTTTAGCGATGTGGAGGACAGAGGGATCTTTCTTCAGATCGCTGGGGTTCAGTGAGCTGAAAACACCAAGTGAACAAAAGGGTGATGAGAGAAGAGTTCAGTGTGGATGATGCCTAAAATGCTGGTAAAAAAATTTGAGACGCAGACACGCAGTACAGGAAAAAGGTATTGCCTTAGTTTAATAGGATCACAGATGCACACCGACGACCAAAATCCCCCCATATCCCCCGTATACAATTTTATAGGTATTGCCTTAGTTTAATAGGATCACAGATGCACACCGACGACCAAAAGCCCCCCATATCCCCTGTATACAATTTTATGGACTCCCTAGATTAGCATACTTATCTAAAATTCTCGAATGAGAAGTCTAACAAATGAAGCAATCGCCCCCTTGTTAAAATTACCTCTCCCCAGAAAGGTTACAACTTAGTTTACAAAAACATGTCCCAGGGATGAGGCTCTTTTCAAGGTTGGTGCCTCATGCTCTTGAGATTGTGGAGATTGTTTCATCTTCCCCAAAGAATTCTGAGCGAGGCAAAGGTACAAGGGTTATAAACATGTAGGGTTAAGATACAGAGAGTAAAAGTACAGGAATGGGGAAGGGTATAAAGAATATAAAAAGAGTATAGAAGAAAAATGAAAAAGGACAAAAAACCCATCAGGCATCATGAAGCTACAGAAAATCCTGATATGGGGAATTAAAGAGTTGCGCCACATAAAATCCCAAACCATTTTTATCCTGTGTTAATATCAGGAAGTGCAGGCCATTGAATTATTATTCATTATGAATTATCATTCATATTATTCATTAATGCATTAAAACACTTACAAACATGCACCTCTCACTGGAAACCCAGAGCTCTGTCCTTACTGCATCCTCGTGTATCTTGAATCTCATGTGTATGGCTGATTTAGATTGGATATTAGGGAAAATTTCTCCTTGGAAAAGGTTGTCCAGGAAAGACTCTGAGCCACCATCCCTGGAGGCATTTAAAAGATGTGCAGATGTGGCACTCGAAGATGTGGTTTCATGGTGGATTTGGCAGTGCTGGGTTAACCCTTGGATTCTGTGATCTTTTGCAACCTAAATGATTCTATTCTCAGCTCCATGTAACAGACCAGGAAAGCAAGAGACTGATGGATGAAGCTACTCGCCAAAGCGTCCCAGAAGATTATTGGCAGAAATGGAGCAAAGCTCGTGGTTTCCCAACCCCCAATCCACTGCTTAAACTGACAAATAGCCTGTTCCCTAACAGCTCTTTAATTATAAAAAATTAATCAAACATATTTAGCACCCGTTTGCTTAGTTCAGCATATTACAGGAGGACCTCTATATTTTTACACCATTTCTTTATTAGTTCCCTTATTTAGCAGTGCCCTCTTGCCATGCTGCATCATTTCTGAAGATCTTTTTCCTCCAAACTTTATCTCAGTTTTAAACACATTATCTCTTCTCCATACCTTTCACTCTCTACGCTGTTTTTGAGATTCTGAGGCCAATATAAATGTTACTCTGCTCTGTAAAACTGCTTGGCTTCACTATAGTCCAGTTAAAAAAAGACAAATTATTGGAACCTGAAGGACATTTAGCAAGCCATACCAATTTGCAATAAAGTATCATGACTTCCCTCTAACACTTTGCTCCAAGTGTGAACCTCCATCTGCTGGAAACACGATTACTGCTCACAAACTCTATTTTTTCTCCTTATTCATAAGATACTTTACACAAATATTGCAAACATCTTCTGAACTTCTGTGCACACAGATCAAAAAGACCCCTCACACCGGATTTATCTTCTTCCAGCAAATAACAAAAGAAATTTAAATAGGTTTTTCTTTAGTCATGTAAAGTTCATGCCTTTTTTCATTCAATAAGATTAACTCCAGGATAAAATTAATATACATTTTTCAATTGCCTGCATGGAGTGAAGAGGTTTAATTAACTTTCTGCCATGTCTACATGCTTGTGGGCTGTACAGACTAATGACAATAAGTTATTATAGTTGACAATCATGGTTTGCAGTTCACGAACATGCCACCTAGCCATTTCAAGACCACTAATTAAAAGTGAAGTTCAGTTTCACAGCAGACACCTTTTGTGAGCTGAGCTCGTTCAAAATCAGGAATTACCTCCACTGGCAAAGCAGGATATTCCAGAACTCAGCATGCTAATTATGGAAGTTTCTCATAAGCAGAGATCACAGACCTGAGCAGATTTGAATTGTTGGGCAGATATTGCTGGGTGTACCTAATGAATGATGTTGCCCAAAAGCAACTCAGCTTCCCACAGCCCATGAAATGCCTCTACTTTTAAAGGTCTGTGACCAAGAAAGTTTTCTTTCTTCCTTTATAGTTTCCTTTGATTGTGTAATATGGAAAAGGTTTCTGCACAATGCAGCAGGCAGGTCTGGGAGGAAGAAATAAATGTAAAACTCAGAGGTGTGGGGCACAATGAACCTGAGAGGTTTTCTTTCAGAAAGGATAATTTTTTTTTTCTAAGGATACTGCACTGCGTAAGATTTGAGTGATGCTTTGGAGAAAGCCTGGGAAACAAAGTGATAACAGGATTAGAGACTTGTGCTGAAAGAATCCCCAGGACCTCCAGTGCTGCAGAAATCTCTTTTTCCCATCTCTGAGCACCTCACATGACCAAGTGCAATTAAGTCTCTGCCTAATGACCAAAGTCTCTTGCAGATGAAGCTCTGGAATTATTTCTATTCCAATGGACAAATGTCCTTTTGCAATGCTCAGCTGCTTCTGTATAAAGGATTGAATTTCACCCATCTTGAGGGGAAATCCTTTCAACAAAAGTCTGAATCCTGTGGCTCCACAGAAGGTCATGCTCTGCTGTACATCATGCATCCATTCCCTCGGGGGGCATCCCTCGGGAACTCCAGCATCCCAAGGAAACACGAGAAAACCACATCCAACATTTGTCACCAGACTGTTTCTGGAGCTGTTCCTCTGCCTTGGGCTTTTGGGAAAGTTACTCTCTTTACACAGAGCAGATATTTGAAATTTCTGTCTCAGAGCTTACAATGCATCTACTCAGAGATGCATCACATGCATCTGATTAAAGACACACAAGCAACACCATTTTGGGAAAGCATTTTGTGTTCACTGTGGTTCGTTTTTCCCCGAGTTCCAAATGTTTCCCATAAACAACAGAATCAAAATCCAAGAAAATGGAGCTTTTCCACTGAAATCACCAAGCACTCTGAAGTAAACCATTTAGAGAACGTATGCCATGCCACTACAAACAACTTGTAGAGTTCACCCTCTTCACATGAATGATATGAGTTAGGACAGCAGGAAATGGAAATTTCAGGATTTTCAGGTTTTTCTATTTGCTTCGAAAAGCAAGTATTTTTTTCTCCGTCAAGAACAAAACCATAAAATATTAGCTTGGCTATTAAACTTGTTTCAAAGTGCTTCCCAGCTCAGATCCCATGTCATACCTGCCTCCCTCAAAGCGGTTGATGAGATCTGACACTTTACTGGACTTTTCCTTGGCGACACCAGAAACAGCAGCAGGTGTCTCCTCCTCCATCCTTGGTCTCTGAGGGGTTAAAGCTTTTTGCCTGGGGGTTTGGTATGTCGCCTTCTGCAGATGGATTGGCTTTGGAGGCACTGCGAACAACAACAATAATCAATCAATCAATATATCAATCAATCTGTGCTTCTTTGAGCTGCCAGAATACACAATCATGGGATGGTTTTGGTTGGAAAAGACCTTAAAGGGCAAGGACACCTTCTCCTAGACCAGGTTACACTCAAAAATGAGATTTTTTGCGTTAGAACTTACTACAGCAATGAAAAATAGATACTCTTGGCTTTAATTAACCTTAAAGATGCTTTACAAACACAGGGACTTCATATAGTTCTTTATGCACTGTTTGGTATTAGGGATCTTGTTACATTTCCTGACTAAAAGCTGAACCATATGCTGCTTTAACAAGCCAGAAAATCAGGGAGTTTTCTTGTTTCTTCGTTTGATTTTATACTTTACTGCAGGAAATACATCTGTGAGGTTTACAATTGCAGGTTTTATAATAAGAAAGAATGAAACACAAAGGAAAGAACTCAGGAGAGAGATTTAAATTGCTGCCCCAAAACTCTGATGCTCTCATTCTTTACCTTATCCCTTGTGACCTCAATAATAATCATCAGTGGAAAAGGTATTTGCCTTCAGCTTTAAATTTCCCTTACTCACCCAACCTTTATCTAATTATACTGCTGAAAACCTTTCCCCCCGAAAACATTTTTTATTATTCTTGCTTTTTCTCCATCCTTACCGTAAGTCCTTTTAATTAGATTGTTAATGAGCAGTGACTGTTTGATACAGCAGTGACTGGACAAAAGACAAGGTGACACATAAAGCAACTCAAGTCACAGCACTGAAACCTTTAAAAGCTGTGCTCTTCACATTGCTGACTCTGGAATATCCTCTTAACTGACCCTGGAAAACCCACGCACCATAGATATGAGCTTAAACTGACATTTGAAAGGGGTGTTGAAAAACTTCTTGCAAATACACTAATCATAGACAGTAATAAACTTGAAGAAATACTCAATTAAGGGCAATTTTCCATCTCTATCTTACATTAAATTTGCAGGTAATACGTTTGAAAGGGGTGCGGAAAAACTTCTTGCAAATACACTAATCATAGACAGTAATAAACTTGAAGAAATACTCAATTAAGGGCAATTTTCCATCTCTACCTCACATTAAATTTGCAGGTAATACGGGAGATAATATCTGTCTGTGTTTGCAATGATTTAATTGCACTTAAGTGGGATTTCAGTGATCGCTGAAGTCTGAAAAGCACGATGAGAGACTCCATGAAAAAATGAATTTACCACAAAAAAAGGTTCAGATTTCAATCATATCAACTACAAAGGCTGATAAATTAAATAATCAGAGAGAGAAGGAAGACAATTACTGCAGATGAGTAAAATGCTTTCACTGTGCATTCTCCTTGGTCCTTGGAAGCTTTACATTTATTAGCATATGCAAAAAAAAAAAAAAAAAGGCAAGTTTGGAGAAGGATGCACTGCAGCAAGATAAATAGTTATTTTGAAATAGTCACTTTGCAACCCTGAAACAAGCAGATTATCAAATTCTGCAGCCTCCCCAGTGGCTGCAGTGGCTGCAGTGCAGGGGAGCAGCCTTCCCCAAATTCCCTGTGCTCAGGGAGCTCGGGGAAGCCTGGCAGAATTAGGCCAGCGAGCATCAGATAATTGTCCAAGCACTGAATAGCTCGCTGTGCTGACAAAGGCACAGCTGAAAAAAGGAGACACAAGCAGGCTGGGGGAAAGCAGGACACAAAATTGATCATCAGCACTGCCATCCCCTCGGGGAGGGGACAAAGGGGACACCGAGTGGATTTGCTGAGCAGCACCTCAGGAGTTTGTAAGAACAATTCTTGCTCTTGCAATGGGCTTTGTATAAACCCCAGGGCTGTGAATTCCGTGTGATTGACTTGTCCAACTCTTCAATTCCTCTGTACATCTCATGAAATGTTAATATCCTCACAAGGATGTATTAAAACTACTCAACTTGAGGGAATTCGTGTCTGCTGATAAAGCAGAAGGAATTAGTATTGGTAGCTATTTCTACACTGGATCCACTGGGAAAAAATCAAATTCTAGGACATTGTGTGGAAGTGTCACACACTTTGCAGCTGTTACTGAAAAACCACAGCTAGGCAGCATTTCCACAGGGCAAGCAATGAGGAACCTCTGGTCAAACTGGACAACCCCCATCTACTGAAAATCCCTGTAAAGTCTTGAGGAGAGAACCACAAACCAAACAGCCAATCCACTTACGCAAAATATTTTATTCCTTCCTCCCTATCAGCATCGAGCAGACAGCATTTCCTCTCTGCATTTGCTGCTGTATGGCTCAGAAACAGTGCAATAGAGAAAGAGCAGTCACAAGATCAATGGAAAGAAAAGAATCAGTAGTGGAAAAAGGAAAAAACAAAAAAAAAACCAAACCCACAACCCTCAAACCTTGCTGTAAGGTCAGCCTTGTTAACAGGGATTATGGGAAGCAAATTCCATTAATTCTCTCCTCAATGTACTTCTGTAGTGTTTTGCTCTAATCAGATTATTTTTCAATGTGCGCAGAGCAAGGATCTTAAGGGAAAAAAAAAGAGAGAAAAGACTGGCCTATTGTAGTAACCTGCATAATACAGAGCTCTGTTCGAGTCTATAAATACTCTTGTCTCTGTGCTGTAGAATTTTGAGCTCATTAGGAGACATGAACTGCTTATTCTGCCCAAAGGAAACCCTGCCATGTACTCAGGTAGCTGATGCTGTACACAACTAGCCAAAAAATCAAGATTTACACTGCAGTTTTGCATTCAATCCATAAGGAATTTGGGGGTAATGCTATATAAATGGCTCAGAAGCTGCAACCACCTTTGCAGCCTCCAAAGCATTTCAGCAAAGGTCATTTATCTCTTCTCTTAGAAAGCGTAATGTGTCCAATGAAAATGTAATGCTTGAGTCGATGAACACGAAGTTAGAAGTTCCTGTGGTTGGCAACTGCAGCTCTCCTGGCTGAGTCATCCATCAGCACCTCCTGCATGCTCCATCACCACCAGGAATATCAGATGAGCACAGCTGAGCAGATGCCAAAGATTAATATTCTTAAGGACGAGAAATAACCACTAACCTAACCCCAGCAGGCAGAAAAAGCCATTTTCTCTCTGAGATGTACATTGATTGACACAATTTTAATTCACTCCAGAAGAAGAATCTTCCAATAATATATCAAGAAAGGAGACCCATAATAACCAAATGTGTTTTGTTCCTCACTTGTCTTCTTCACAGAGATAATTTGGGGATTTGGCAGTTTTTTTGATAAGAGGGATATTGTAGCAGTTTTCTTAAATTACCACCAAGCCTGGAGAAACCTACCTAGGAACAGAATAATTTAATTCACCTTTAACCACACAACTTTCATTTGCCAGAGACTTACCGTCACATCTCAGACCTTTAAGAGGTCTCTCAGCTTTTTTACTCCCAGGCCACTGAAAACTTCTGACCAAAAACAATAGAATTAACCGAGAAAGGAAGACAGGATTGATGCTACAGAGCACACAGGCAGCTAAAAATGCCCCCAGAAATCTAAATATTGAATCCATTGCAGCCTCATCGTTTCACAGCAGCACAAACCAGCCCATCTTTTGGACAGGAAATTCATCTCCAACCCAAACAAAAATGCCTCTCCAGCCTCAGCAGGAGATTCATAAGTACTCCTAGGCTCTCGTTAGAAAAATTGAAATGAGCAACTGATGCACAGTCTTGAGCTGACAGGGCACTTCACTGCTCTGAAGGAGTGTTGGCATTTCCACACATTTTGCATCCTTCAACAAAATTGCCTGCTGCAGACAGCAGTTTCAGTGCCCACTATTTAGCAATTTGACATCATCAAAAAATCTCATGCAAGAGGAGCAAAGAGCAAGGAATAGAAGAAACTAGAAAAAAAGGTCAATTTTCACCTGTTGTTCTACATGAATTCTGTTACTGCCAGGCTCAGATCACTGCCCAAATATTTGTAGGTAAGGACAAATTTCAAATTATTTAACAATTTGCTTCCTCTGCCATGCATCCTTTTCATATTGGAACTTGGGAGCATATTTTGCTATTTCCCCTGACTGCCTCCAGCCTGGATCATTGCAGGGAATTTATCAGGGAATGCACTGCAGTGGTGATTTAACAGCTGGGACAGAATTTGCTCCTCAGCCCCTGACTCCTTTGCTTCACTCCCTCGTCGGCTTCCAGCCAAAGTTTCAGGCTTTGTTCCAAATCTGCAAAGATTTTCATGAATTAAACTGCGCTCCAGACAGAAATCTGACCCGTGAATTGCTAAATTGTTGACGGAAGGAATTATTGGGGAACGGAAATTTATAGAAAGAATTATTGGAGAGCAAAAATTGGGCTTTTTACTGACAGTGTGCCAGGCAGTTTATTTTCTCCATGAAATGCCAGGGGGGAAAAAACTAAAATGAGAAGAATTTTATATTGGATTGCGTGCAGAAATTTATTCACTTGACCTAACTACCCCGAGTGAACTGTTTCTAAATACTTAAACTACTTCTAGAGACCAAGTGCAGACAAAAGTACAGGGTTCGCTTGAGTGCAAGATTTTGAACATTTTTCCTCTAAATTAAAGCTCTATTTCCCTTACTAAAGCAAAATTTACTGCAAATGGCTTTACCCCACTTTCAACACAACCTCAAAGTCACATTTATATCACTTATTTTAATTATTTTGGTAGGGTAGATGAAGGTAATTTTGCAGTTCCTCCACAACCAAATGCATTACAATTCAGGTCTATAATCTCATTTCCTTTCATTAGCAAAGGACACTTAGCATTTGCATGGCTAGGAAAACCATATGGAAAAATATTTCCTGCAACTATAAACCAAAAAATATTTCTGTACCTCTACATGAAAAGCTCTTTAAAAAAACCAGCCTCTTTAAAACCAATAAACTAGAGCAACTTAGGTTTGCCAATATTGTTTAGACTCCCAAATGCCTGTCTCGTTAATTCTACTTTGTTCTGCTTCAATTCAATAAAAAGCCAAGCAAAAGATATTCTATAAAACCTCAATCTGATGCAAATATTTAATAGAAATAAATGGAGAGCGGCCCATGAACAAAGGAGCCACGAAATACTATTTACAACAGTATTATTGAATTTAATCCACACAGCTGTGTTTCTTAGACTGCAACACTATTCCTGGCTGTTGCACATTTTGGAGTACAAAATATTGACAAACAAAAGGAAACATGGCTAGGAAAGAGCAACAGCAGCTGTGGAGCTACTTAAATGAAAGGAGTCCAATAATATACAACTCCTAATTTATCTAATCGCTAAAATTTTATAATAAGCGCGTTGGCTTCGGTTTTGAAAGGGCTTAAAACCTTTTTATTGCTAGCACATTTCTGTTTATCCATTAAGGGTTTCAAAAATATTTCTCTTAGGAAGAACACATGTTCTCTTTTTAACTTTGCTGTGGAGGATTCATTCCAGAGACCTAGGAAATGGTGCAGAAAGGCTGCTCAGATAAGTAATGTTTACATGTGACTGGCAACAAAAAAATCTTAGTTTAGTTAACACTACTGGCAAAACTTCTATGAAAACGAAATACACACATACAAAAATACAGATTCATTTTGCTCTCATGCTCCAGAATTAAACAAAACTTTCTTGACATACTAAAAAATTTCTTCCCGAGGGGTGCCTGGAATCCAGCCAGGGTCACATCCAGTTTTCTGTAAGTAATTCTCATTTCTGCCTTATCAGCAATGGAATCCAATCCATTGAGCAGCATTGGGATGTATGTCCTCTAAAATCCCTTTTTTTTAGCTTTTAAAATTATCAAAGTTCCTATTGCATGTCACTCCTAAAAGATATCAGTCCAGATCTGATTTGGATTCAAGATTTCTGCAATGCAGCGACTCTTTGCTGTGATCAACCACAGCAGAATCAACAACATTACTGAGAAGAACCCATTAAAAGATGCTTTGAGGCTGGAGTCAATATATATATTGACTTTATATATGTCTAAATTATATATAAATATTTATACATACATATAAGGCGTGTGTGTATATATATTTATACAAGTTGATTTATTTAGCTTTTAAAAGTGAAGATATTATTTCTGGACAGAGACAGAAAGAAGGGAAATCTAATTCTAGTCTGTGTGCATTTCTGGTCAGGTTTTAGTGGAAAAACATGAAGCTCCCACCTTTCCACACTCCTGCAGGAGATTTCCTCTCCATCTCTGCTGGAGCTCCAAAAGCCCTGAATATCTTCCCCACCACTCCAGCCTGAAAAGAGTCCAGCTCAAAAACAGTGCCCAGCCTTCCAGCTCAAAAACTGCAATACTGCCAAAAAATTCGTCAGAAATTACAGAATCATAAGGCATTCACACTATATTTGTATTTCAGCAACAAGCTCATGCCCTGTGGTTTTCTCCCTTTCAAACACAATTCTTCCAAGGTGCTCCATTTCTCTCAGCAGCCTGAGATGAAGAACAAGATTATCAAAAATATTTGAGGCTGCTCACCTTGTGGCTTTGGGCTTGCAGCTGAGCGTGGGCTCTGTCTGGGTGCCAGACTTCCATTTATTCCCTGATTCGCCTCATTCCGTGAGCTCTGCTCCACCAGCCTGGCTGTGGCACTCGCTGCACAAGCTCTGGACAGAATTAAGGGCTTTGGACAGATGCTGCTGCCTGGAAAATAAATGCAGGCAAAAGTAAGAAACGGGATTAAAGATAATATAATATAATTTTTAATATATAATATTCTATATAATGTATTAAATAAAATATATTTTCTATAATATATTAAATATAATATAATTAATATAATACCACTCTACCTTATATCTAATATGAGTTAAAATGGCTACAAACACATTTATTAGAGTGCTAACAATTCTCTGCGGAGGATATTAAAATATTTGTGTTCCCTTTAGGTGTTTCATCATAAAAACACTCTTTGCCTTTTACTGAATTTTTTTGTGTTGTTTAAACCTTGAAGAGTTGGATATTAAAAATATACTTCCACCACAACTAGCCTAAGCTCTTCTATAGCAGCATGACAGACTCCAACAGACTATTTTCCTATTTGAATTGTTGTTTGTTCAACGGAACTCTAGAAAAAGCAGAATTTTGTTCAGCTACTCTATTTCTGTATTCAAGGTGTGCACAGGATGCTATATTTATGTATTTATTTCATTACTGATGGTAGGATCCCAAAGTCCGCTAAAATTAATAGCGTCTCTTTTTTTGGTAGGAAAAGGTCCTATTATAATTATTAAAAAAACCCAAAAAATAAAATGGCGCAGCATGAAGCCAGCTCCCTTTTTCTAAGCATAATGGAATTTATTCTCCCTAATATGCTGCTGTTGGTAAGAAATCTGGAGGAAAATATAAAGGAAAACAAATTCAAACAACAGAAACTGTAACAAAAGCACTTGGTAGAATGGGATTACAGAAGCACTCATTAGACTGTGATTACAAAGCCTAAACCATGCACTTCTGTTTGGGGTGTGAAAGCAATTGGTTCTCTAAACACAATCAAAACCTTGAAAGAATAACTTGAAGGACCTTGAGATGTCACTTAGGTCAATATTCATTAACCTCTGAATCAAAAAAATCAACATTCTTGTGGGAGGAGCAAGGGAAAGCAGCCAAGGCTAAAAGTGATCATCTAATTGGTACCTTATTTATTCAAAGGATTTCCTAAGAAAACGAGGCACTGCTGTGGTCAGAAAAGGAACTTATTTTGCACTCAGAGCCTTCTCAAGGCAGCGACGCCTGTCGAGGTTATCGCTCACCATCGCGGAGAGCAGAGCCAAACGCAGAGCTGCTGCTGAGAACAGAGCTGCTCTGTGGTCAGCCACAGCTCCCCTGTCCCTGTCACCTCCTGCTTCTGGCCACCCCTTCCCCTGGGCCAGCACAGCTCTGCTGCCCTGCACAGTGAGAGCAGCAGAAGCAGGCAGGTGGGGCTGGAGGAGATTCGGGGTCAGTTTGAGCTCACGGCCAGCCCAGCTGTGCTGCTTGCACCAGAGAGCAGCTGGGAGCAGGGCTGGAAGGGGCAGGACAGCTCCTCTGCCTTCCTCACACCTTCCTGGTGACATCATTCACACACAGCCCCAGCTCCTCCAGCAGCTGGTCAGACTCTCATTCTGAAAACCATTTCTGTAAACCATTCTGTAAAGCCATTTCTGTAAGCCATTTCTGTAAACCATTTCCATAAACCATTCTGTAAACCATTTCTCTAAACCATTTCTGTAAACCATTTTGTAAAGCCATTCTGTAAAGCATTTCTGTAAACCATTCATTGTTTCACACATGCACACACACAGCCTTAGAACAAAGTCCAGCAAAACCAGCAACAGCTGGGAAAAAAACCTTTAATGCAAAAATGTTAGGTGGCCTTAATCAATTTTGTTGTCAGCACCACTAGACTGGGAAATATTAGTTGGATTCAGTGGGCAAAAGCCATTTCGCCATTGCCACTGTAACACAGAAGGGTAACACAAGGAACAGAAAAAAGTCCTTCTCAATAATGGGATTTTTGCAACTGCTTACAGGAAATAAAAACTCCAAGAGGTGTCCTGACCCAAAACGTTCTCTGTCTAAACACCAACACCTCAGCACATGAAACAGAACGACTTCAAATTCATTATTGCTGTACAAGGCATTAAACAAATTCTCCGTCCTCTCTGGAAGCTGTATTTGCTCAAGATGGACATGCTGCAGACATTTAATCTGTATTTCAAACTAGGAATTCTGCTAATCATGTCACATCCTCAAGCCATGTAAAGCCAGAATGGAAAAGGGTAATGGAAATCCAGCCCCACCATCTTTCTATACAAAACCAAGTAGTCAAGTTCTCCGAGCAAAAAGCATCCTTTAAAAAAGGATCTGTGGAAATCTGAGCCCTACTTTCCAGCCAGTGAACAATACCACCTTCCAGGAGATGTAGACGAGAAAACTGTGGCAGAAACACAAACTCATGGTGAAAATTCCTCTATCTAGTGCATTGTGTGCAATGTATTATACTATAATAATACACTTTGTCATAACAAAACCCGAAACTCACAATATTCAGCCCAAATCCTTGCTCCACGACCAGCAGCATGCATTTCAGCAGGGCTGCTCAATTGTCTAGGATTAGGGAAGCAGTAAAACACAGTTTACCCTTTCAAAATACAGCTGTTGCCCCGTAAATACAACATAAAATCCCATTAGGTATGAGAAAAGGCGGACACGCTGCAAAAATCTGCAGCTTTTACTGGGCTGAAGTAGAAGCCAATCATGATTATTTCTGGCCTGAAGAAGAAAGAAAGAAAATTAAAGAAAAACTCTCACACTTCTGCTATTCCCATGCATTATAAAAACTGAGAGATTTTACCTGAAGAGAGAAATGCCATGCACAACAAAACATTACCAGCCAGTTAGTGTGCTGACTGGAACATTGATATCCCCCTTAAAGAATGATTAAATACACTGAACAGGAGAGAAAGGTGGGGAAAGGTTCAAGAAATGTAAGAGGTAATAAAAAACTAATAGAAAAGAGAAATAAACAGTGCAAATTTGATAAGCACTTAATTATTTCGCTTATCACCTGCGAGGAAATGAGAAGCTGGAATGCTTGCAAGCACATTTGCATCTGCAGGTATGTTTGAAGCTAGGTGATGCATTATCTATATTTTCAGGGCTTTCTAATTAGAAATAACTTGGCTCCATGAACATTTAGACAAACATAATCAGCCAGCTTGAAATGCCAGTGAGATTGAAAAAATGGCTTATTTATCTTTATATCCCAAAGATTACACTAATGTGTAAGTATTGGAGAGGTTTACCATCAGCAGTTCCAAAAGCTAATCTCAACTGTTATTTTTATTTTTATTTTTATTTTTATTTTTATTTTTATTCCCCCTTACAAGCACATAGTGCACCTATACTGCTCCAGCACTGCCTAATTTTTGCTGCCACTGTGATCCCACCGTTAATCACACATTTTGAATGAAAGAAATGCAGCATTTTGGGATGTAAACAAAATCTATGGGAAAAGTATTAGCCTCTTGTGATGAGAGGCAGAATTAAAGTACGGAAATTACTTCTCTTCATTTTTATGTAGTTAGGTGTGTTAGGTTGAGTCTCAAGTAAACTTGGCACCTCCCAAATGTATCCAACTTCCCAGATTTATCCTTTTTGTGAGGAGAACTGACATGATGCTAAGAGGTTTATCCTGCTGATGCAAACCCAAACACATCTCAATAACAACAGGACTAATCCCAAATCTTCTGAGAATTTGGAGCGTGAAGGAGGAGTGTAAGAAGTCAATGTTTCTCTCATTAAAAAAAAAAAA
>VZRM01003034.1:230334-248488 GCA_013397955.1 Grantiella picta
AAAAAAAAAAAAAAAAAAAAAAAATCTTCCTTCCTTCAATTTCTATTAAAAGCCATCCTTCCAGGTTAGTCCCACAGCTGTGCTTTGATACATTTTCACCTCTGCCACTGCAGTGGTGACAGAATTGTGAATATTCTGCAGCTGCAGAACAGTGCAGAAACTCCATCCTGATATTCTGATCTGTGCAGATGAACCCTAAAGGTTAAGAGCAGCCTGTACTGTGGTGAGCCACTGCTGAAATACTGCAAAGAGCTGATAACCCAACTCTGCAAAAAGAGGAAAAAACAGCTTTTGCTGAAGTCAGGAGGGCTGTCTCGCCTAATAAATTAGTTTTCTTTCTGCAAGAAGGTGCTGGCCAGAAAAATAAGCAGCAAATAACAGACAGTTTGGAATTATCTTTCAAAAATGGAATCTTGGCAAAGTATAGAGGATAGATCAGGTCCTGTTAAAGGATTAGTTCAGATATGCATGCTGACAAAATGCAAAAATGTGGAGTTTTTTCTTGCACAGCTATTTGCCAGACACAGGCAAAAATATTTTAAGTTCAACAGCAGAAGGTAGACCATTTTCTGGGAGTAAGAAAGATGTAAAGCATATAAAACTATTATTTCTCACTGCACACAAACATGAACAGAACTATCAAACTAATATTAACCCCAACTTTCATTACATTTCCTGCATGGGGTAAATAAATCTTCAAGTGAATGTGTTCGGTAGAAACTGTAGATTGCAAAAAATGTATAAATACTTCTCTTTTAGTTCAATGACCCCTGTGAATGCACTCACAACATGTGATGGTGAAGTTAAACAGGAAACATTACTGAATTTCAAACTGGCAGGCCAAACTTGCTATTTATCACGTGCCAAGAACCAGAAAATATTTAACTTCTTGGTAAATGTGGCACCTTACTTATTACCAGGGAGCAGAGGTTTCCAGATTGAGGATTGCACTATACTTAGTGTATGAACTCAGCAATAAATACACAGCAGGGAAACTGAAAGAAACTTCAGCAAGTTTAACTGTGCACAACACCCAAAAGATTCTACAAGAAGAAACTACTTTTGAAATAGTTTCATTTGCAATAAACTGAGTTAGGCTGTGCAGAGCATCAGTGGCAGAACCCAATGCCAAACCTTCCCTTATCTGCTGGGTCTAGGATGAGACATGACTGCATTGCCTTGCTTTGGAGGGATTTATGAGATCTGAGCATTCCATGCTGCTTTGCCCGTGTTTAGTCAAGCATTACAGCTGTTTCGGTTGGAAGAAATCATCTTTCTGGTGGCAACTTTCATTTCTAGGCTGAAACAGAGCTTTCTGTAATTTCTGCTAGAAAGATGGAGATGCCATCCACATTTAAGTAGGGTACATATTTAAGGTAACAAATGCAGGATTACCAAATCCAAGCTTTAACAGGAAGCACCAAAATATTAACTAAATAAGATTTATCAGCAATGCCCTGATCTCAGTCTCGGTGAATCAGGCAAAGCACGGAGCTGAATGGTGAATTCCACATTTCCTACAAATGTCCTGCCAGTCTGGCTGCAGCAGGGAGACTCAGTGTGTTTCCTCTGCTGTCCTGGCTGGCTGTGATCTTTGTTTTTTGGCTCTGAGAGTTGTCTCCTTGCAGGCAAACCTGTGCATCTGCTGGGGCTCTTGTGAAAATGAGTCAACAATTAATGGGATTATCTTTCAACATTTGTTTCAGGTTTGGATTAGCACCACAACGCAACATGCACAGCTGATGCTGTTCCAATGAAACAAAAAGCACTGGGCAGGGCCTGAAATTATTTTCATTTGAAAGCAGTAGCTCATGACTGAGGTCCTCTGCCAAAACCACAGCATTTCTTCACTCAGGTTTTTATTAGTCACCTCCAGTTGTACACAAGGGCTTTGCTAGTGGTGGATATCAGCTATTTAAGTGAATAATGAGGATTCTTAGATGAGCAGAGAAAAGCAATGTTCAAACCACATCTCCAGAAAGACACAAGTGAAGGGAGAGCTCCAAGTACAAGGAGTTGTGTGTACAGGAATAAAGCACTGCTTTTCCTCATCCTTAATTCCTGTGTTACAATCCATTCTCCCAAAGCTTTGTTTTCACTTTGCTCTTTGAACATGGATTACCAAGCCCAAAATCTAGAGAGACAACATGCAATAATATCCTTTTACTTGTAGAGACTTTTCATGGCTTGTGTTTGATAAAACATTGCCAAAATCTCTCAGCACATTTGGACAATATTTTTCCTTTGCTTTTATTAAAACTACAAGACAAGTGAATAGAATTCCTGACCCTACAGCCATGAGAGCAATGTCCCCTCCTCTAATATTTTATGCAACGCTGAAATTCTTCGCTAAGTTTTTAATTGTCACCAGCATTCTCCACACAGATGGCAATCCTCATTTTTTAAGTGCTCCTGTTTTATTAAACAACATACCCCAGTTTGCAAAAACAGATTTACAGATCACAGAAGAATCACTTGTCTGGGCAAGGGTTGCTGCACTGAGCTTGGTGTTTCTTTCACTTTATTTATCAAGTATCAAGATGATTTCTTTTCGAATTCCTTTTACCATATGTCAGACAAACAGTATGACACCAAGCTGGGCAGCAAAATTTAACTTCACATTGAGGAAAGAACCTGCAAAACTGAAATCAACTGGAGGAAAAATGTACTATTTATCTGATACAAACCACTGGAATAATCCAGGATTCACCAGTGCAGGATTCAAGGACAAGGATTCCTCAGACAGTGACAGAAAGATCTCCCCTTCTATAATTCATCAACCATTATGAAATAAGTGTTCCTAGAGAAATTTGATTTAACTACAAATTTCATCATTTTGCTCATTATTCACTGCTTCTGAGTTTCTCTGACAAGTCACTGACACTTCAGTCTCGCTCTCTGCCCAGTTATCTGTGCAGTTATCTCACCTCAACTCAGAGCTCTTTTAGAAACCATCCATCTGCTTTGAGACGTGAAATCAGCTATTTCTGTAGATAAAAGGACTAAAAGGAAGCATTTTCAGAAACAGGATGCTAAACAACTCAAAGCAAAAAGCCCCCATAGACCCAAAAGGGGAAAAAAAATAAAGTATATAATTATCATAGAAGGCTGAAACTGTAACTGACATTATTTCAGAAGATCTGAGCAGATGCTGTAAAATAATTCAAATCATAATTATTCCAGTAATTTAAAGACAAAAACACATAACAGAGTAAACCCAAAACGCAGAAGAGCCAAAGATCCAGAAAGAAGTGAATTACCCAACACAAGTCCATAAAACTCTCCCTGACAGCTGGAAACTCTTTCCCTGCTGAAGCCGTCGGTGTGTCCTGCCAGCCCAGAGCTCATCCAGCTGTCACAGACACAGAGTGTCCCACCCACCGCCCTGCCTGCTCCAACTGCTCTGGGAGCACCAGGGCTGGCATCCATCGAGCCTCAGGATGTGGGCTGGGAAAGCTGAGCCAGCAGGAATAAAAAAATGAAAATAAAAATAAAAAAATACAGCAGCTCGTTTGGTGCTTCAGGCATTCCTTCAGCTTAGATGCACTGGAGTTTGGGCAAAGAGGCCCAAATATTTATATATTATGTTTATTGATAAGGAAATAATGTATTATATTATAAGGAAATTATATGGAAATAATAATATTATATTTCTTGATAAGGAAAGGAAGGAAAGATTGCCTTTCCAGAAGCAAATAGCCACTAGTAGATAATATTGATTTTACTGAATGGTATCTTAGTGGGGTTGGAGTGAACAGTAGGGACAGAGAGGGGGAAAAAATAATAAAAACCAAAAATTATCTAAAAATGGGTGCCTTGAAATATGCCAGGAGCAGCCCATTTCATGCATTCCTTCACCTTGGATGCACTGGAGTTTGGGCAAAAAGGCAAATTTATTGATAAGGAAAGGAAGGCAGAATTCCCCTTCCAGAAGTAGTTACTAGATAATCTTGCTTTTATTGAATTGTGTCTCAGTGGGGTCAGAGTAAACAGTAGGGATAGAAAGGGGAAAAATAATAAAAACCAAAAATAATCTAAAAATGAGTGCCTTGAAATATGCCAGGAGCAGCCCATTTCATGCATTCCTTCACCTTGGATGCACTGGAGCTCAGCAAATTTATTGATAAGGAATAATAAGGATTCCCCTTCCAGAAGGAAGTAGTCACTAGATGATATTGCTTTTATTGAATCGCGTCTCAGTGGGGTTGGAGTAAACAGCAGGGACAGAAAAGGGGGAAAAAATAATAAAAACAATCATCTAAAAACGTCTGGCTTCAAATATACCCAAATTACAGCCCAGCCAGGAGGGTAAAACTGCACAATAGCACTGCAGGCATTGCATCCTGTTCCATGAAAGGTCACAGGGCAATGCCAACTCCTGAACTTTCTGATAAATGGAAGGCAGGGATGGACAGAAACCCTGCAGCCCTTCAGCTCCACAGCTTCAGCTGCTCCATGGCTCTTTCCTCCCCCAAACCCAGATCCTTCAGGCTCCCCAAGCCCTCCAGCCTCCCTGCCAAGTCACTAACAACCATCAGCCACCAAGCCCTGCAGAACAAGCAGCTCCCTGGGAATGCTCGCTGCACCAAACCAGAAATATAAAGAACCCCGAGCTGGATACTTCACAAGAATTCAAGTGCTTCCTGCTTTTGACCTGGTTGAGGGGAAAAAAGTGAAGAATAGCCACAAAAAGCCTCGTTTTAAGTGCATTTAGAGCCTTCCTGTGAAATCATTCAGGAAGGACCTTCTCGTCCAGACCCTTTAAAGCTCACCACAATTAATGCCAGCTTTGACATCGCCTCTGTTCCTGAGGAACAAGAAACCAATCCCCATTGCACACCAACCCGCTGCTTCATAATCATCCTTGTGTGAGGAAGCCAAAGACAAGTTGCCTGGAATCCAAATGGGGGGAAAATCTCTTAGCCCTTAATTGCCAGAGATGAGCAGTCTTTGTGCTGCTCACTGAATTCACTGCAGAGCTGCACATGAATGCCTCTGGAACATTATATGGATTGTTGAAACAGCTTTACACTTCATGCTCTGAACAGGCTGAGAGATTCAAATCCACAAGTATTCTGTTGTTTAGTCCTCTCTTTCACAGACCTCCATTTAATATTTAATCTTAAAAAAAAAGAAAAAAGAAAAAAGAAAAAAGAACAACAGTGTGATGAATTTGGAATGTCATTTCTTAAAACCTACAGAGCTGGAGAATTCAAATATCTTTTTTTTTAATGCAAACTTGATGAATATTTGTCATACTCTTCCAAAAAGCTTAATACTCATTTGAATATTTATCTTTGAGTGTGCAAGTGGATGGGAAATGCTGTTTGGAAAAAAAAATAGTAGTGGAATGGAAAAATACATTAAACACAACTAAAGAAGAGAAATAATTTTGAAATGGATGAAGTTTTGTCCAACACTTCTCAAGGATGTGCAACCTTTCACTTTGAAAATATTTCAGCATTTTCCTTAGAGCCTCAGCTCTTGGAATGAGAAGAAAGAGCAGCAAAATATTCACTAAAAAAGAAAGGGGGATGGCTTGCGTGATGGGGAGGAAAGTTTCCCAAAACAGAGCAAATAACTCTGTGAAATTACTCTTAAAAATAACATTTGTTTAAGGTTAAGCATTTAATTTCTTTTCTAATACAAGCTTTGGCAATACTCCAATCCCTCTCCACCTCACATGACGTAAACCAGCTGTTGCCTCCCCTCCTTTTTGTTTCCTTTTTACAGTGACAGGTCTTTACTGCTGGGTTTTTTTCACAAGCAAGCAAGAGTGATCACAATGTTTTAAATATTTTATGGCAATGTAAAGGAAAGATGATATTTCCTAACTACCTGTCCTTCTCAAGGTCAAGCACTGCCTGTCAAACTGTAAGAAATACCCATTTAAGGCACTAAAGCTCCAAACTCAACACGAAAGAAACTTAATCCTTTTGTTTGATAATAATTACAAACCCAGGGCAGAAGGGGAGAGATAGGGAAGAGGAGAATTGCATAAACATTTTGAATTTTTAGTAAAGACTGAGCAGATTCACTGGGTTTACAAGCACTGCTGTAAACCAAGAGACATTTTCTCTTTATGTAGCACCTCCCAGGTAAATGATTAACATCAAACTCAGAGCTGCACCACAAAGAAAATCATAACGATGGCACTAATGAAAACACTCCCTGCTGACTTCTGGCTCATGACATCAATGACCCTTCGAAAAGACATTGCACGTCATATTTTCAGGAAAAGAATATGCATTACATGTCCTAGAAAACAGCTCTTACAGGACAGATCAGAGGAAAAAAAAAAAACCCTACAACCACATGTCAATCCCTCTCAGAATGATGTTCCAGGAATGGGAGGAAAGGTGGGATTCCCATCCTTCTGATTCATCATTAAAAGCTAGAGGGAAAAGGGAAGTTTCAAACTTGATCATAAAACAGATAAGGAGCCAATAGAATTATTTTTAAATGAGTATTCTTTGTACCTCCCCAAAAATCAGATGCCCACAAGCACTGGAATCAGGAGAACTGCACAGAAGTATTTGCACACATCTACTCCAAGCTTCTCTAGGAAATCTCAGACTCTCTCTGGTCCCTTCCCTTTTTTCAGTCTCACAGGGCTTTCCAGAGAGGGAGATTGGCATTCCAAACCTAAGCCTTCGGATCAGCTTTATTCATCTCTCCGTGGAAAACTTAATTCAGAATATTATATGAGGCTGTTCGGGTTGGCTATGCCTTTTGATTGAACTTCCCCTAAAGTGAGCTTTTCTCAGAAATGAGAAGTGCACTCCCTTAGAAGCAAAGCAGTATTTTCAATAGTATTCTTTAAAACTCATTTACAAGCATACCATGGAAAACATCCAAACCTTTCACTGGACGGTGCAATAAAAGAAAAAAAATTCAGCTCTGGAAGCCAATTCTGTACATTAAGCATAGCATAAGCATCAGTTAAAAGGATTATTGCGACATTCGGTGTGAAAAGCTGGGTGTAAATCACAAGTGTACACCTACTTCCTAAAACAAGGATATAAATCCTATGCAGTATAAACCTTAGAGCCAATGCCTTCTTATAGATAGTTCCTATAGAAACCTCACAGCTATGAACAGAGCTCAGTGAATCCGACAAGCCTGGAACTGAAACTACTTATTAACATCGCAAAACTAATTTGTTTTTAAGAAAGTCCCCAGCTGTTGAACACAGCAGCAAAAGAAGCTCAGAGCAGCAGAGTTATTGGGGTGGCAGATATATCAGGCAAGCCATTCAGGAGAAGTCAAGTTTCTTTCCCGAGAAGAGGAGGAAAAAGCCACCAGAGCATTCCAGCTGAATTGCATCACAAGGCAGCTGATGCTCACCGGTTTGCTCGCCTCGCACTGCAGAGTTTAACTCTCGGTGTCTCTGGACACAAAGGAGCCTTGAGGAGATCAAAGTTTAGCAGAAGCATCCTGGTCAGCCTTACCTGGTTCCGAAGACATCGTTTGCAAATGTAATCCACCACCACTTCACCAGGAATTGTCCCGCAATGGCAAACCCTACGAGAGGCTCACATTTATCCCATTCCAAGCCCTACAAGTCACCAGGAAGGACTCCTAAAGCCGCCTGACAGTTTCCACGCTGGGTTTTTCAGCCACACGATGCTCCTCCTCTCCCAGGGCCAGCCTGGGCTCAGAGGAAAAGCGTAAGCAAAACCAGTCTGCTTCGAGAAGAGAGTGGAGCTCGTTCACGAGGAAAGAGGAAAAACAAAGAAATCTGCTTATGTAACGTAAAAACTGCTGGGGAAAGGAGGAGGAGGAGAAGGAGGGACTAAAGTAAGTTGTTTTGTCTAATACCTCGGCCACTGTGAAAGTTTTGTCACTGTTAATTGCGTTGCTGTTTGAAATTAAAGCGGCAGGAAGGTTAACGGACAAGTTGGTACCTTTCTCTTTGTTCTCCCTTTGTATTGCATGGTGTTCACTTTAAATCCCCTTCTGCATTTCCTAATCTCTCTTTAAATTTATGCCTAGAATGAAGTATATATTACAAGATACCATAGCACTGACCAAAACATTCTACATTACAGAATTGTTATGAAAACAAGAGTTTATTTGGCGTAGATTCAAATTGATCAGAATAATTTAAAATCAATTTTTAAATTACATAAACTACGTATCGTGCTCCAGGCTACACCACAAAGATATCAGAGTGAATTGTGAACTGAGGAAATACAGTTTCAAAAAGCAAAAGGACTAACTGGAAAGGGAAGTTAGTGCAAGTAACTTTCTTTTATTGTTCAGAGCTCCCACACCATGTGATCCCTGGCTGGCAAACTTTCATCTCAGCGGGAGAAAAAAACTGGGATAGAAATCCAGCCCTGCCGATTCAGATAATATGAATCAGAATACTGCAGCCAGCTGAGGTCATTTCCTAGCAGTGCCCTGGTCCAAAGCACAGCTCCCTGCAGCCCTTCCATCTCCATCACCCTGCTGGAGGATGAACAGCAAGGGTTACAGGGATTGCAAAACAATCTGTGGTATCTGTTTGTCTCTCTGCAGATAATTGTTTCCTTGCTGTTGCAGATGTTGAATGGCAGGGGGATGTTGCCAAAACCAGCAAAAAAACAACTTTACTCCACTTGTTTCAACATTTCGGTGTGTTTTTCATCTTGGGATGAGCAGATGGGAGCTCCACACACATGGATTTGAAACCTAAATGGAACACATTTCTAGCACTTTGACCGAGAGTTACAAATTTTGGTTTTGTTCTGAAATTGTGCTGATCTAGGAAGTTGCATTTCCCCATCCCTGATACTCTTAGCAAGCAATCTCAGGCTCCTTAAAGACACATACGAATTTTATTCACCCAGGTCATCAACTCATCATTAAAATAAAAAATTAACATTAGCTGAGTTTCATCATCAGACCAAGAGAACTCCAATGCATAAGTTCTATCTGTGTTTTGAAATTTCACCTCCAGGAGTTCAAAGCTTGGGCTTGCACATGAAATGCCTCTTCAACAGAAAACCTTATTGCTCCAGGAAAGCCTTTGTTGAGAAGATAAATTTCAGATGGGATCAGCACTATAGTTTTCAACTTTCACACGAACAATACAGTGGGTTGGAAATCTATAAGATAAATGGCTAAAAAATAATTGAAGCAGCAATTAGTTCAGGTAAGCAGCTACACAAATGGTTACTGACCACGCAAGCAAGGAGAAGAGAAGGTGTCACACAAGGAAAAGTGTGTTGAACTCCTCCTTTTCTAAGAAAAAAGTAATATATTAATTGTTCCATATCTATTTGATCAGCTAGCAGCTAAGGGGATTTGGAAGAGATTAAGCTGCTGCAAGGGGAATATCTCATTAACCTATTACCCTGCTTTCACAAGTGCTCCACGCCCATCTTTGCTTGCTCTAAGAGCAGAAACATGCAAATGCAGTGCACATATAACTTGCAAGCTCATCAACAAGAGGTGCAGCTATTTCTTCCCTGTCACCAAAAAATGCCTATGAACTTTAAAGAAAAGTTAATTCAAAAAATAAAGTTAGTTTTATTAATTTTCTCTAAAAAGCAGATGAAGAGGCATGGAGAACAACTAGTTAAACACAACAAACATTCTCCTTAGTTTGTCATTAAAGCCTTACAACCAAGATAAGAAGTTGTTGTCATTTAGTATAATTAGAATAACTACACAGACTAAACACTGTGTTTTTAGTCCTTGCACAGAAGATTAGTTCTGTGGAATTGTGCTACCTCAAATCAAAATTATTGGCTCATCTATGACTTCATCACTCCAACAATTACAAGATTTCACCAATGTCTCACAATAAAATTATTTTTTCCACTTCCAAGGACTTCCCAGACTAAACACCACCAGCTTTCCCTCAGTGCTTTCCTCATTTTGCAGCCAAGGGGACTCAAATTTTTTTTCTGTACACAATTTATTTGAATATTCTTAATGTGATGAAGTTGAGAAGGAAGTCACATGAGTGCTGTCAGGAAACCTGGAAAGCTGAACTAAATATTAAAGAGCTCCACGAGCAGCACATCACTGTGACACAAAACCAAAGTGGCTCATGTGACACTGAATTACAGCCCAGCACTCAGTTTGGGTCTCTTCTGCTTCTCTCCCCTTCTCTGCAGGCTCTCTTCAGCCACAGAGGGATTGAAAAGTTTTGCTGAGGACGATGATCATTTGGGGATGAAAGAGGGATTTTTGTCCCAGCCAAGGGATCGGTAACCCACCTGCACCCTGACACAGAACTCCGGAGAACTTCTGAATTTCGATATGGAAACTTCTGAATTTCAGTATGGAAACCTCCCAACTTTCCTTTTCCACCTGGGATATTTCTAGACGCGTCAGTGAGTCCAAGAGGGAAAGGCTCCCCGTTTCACAGAGCTCCCATAAAGTAGCTCTGGTTGATTCACCCTGATCTCCCCTTTCCCTTCTCCATAACACCCCAATAACTGAAAATCACAGCAGTTTGGGCACGGGCAAAAATAACAGCATGCTTTGCTGCTGTTAATGGATAATTAATAATTAATTAACAAAAATAACAGCTTCCCCAAATAGTTCCTATTAAAAGCCCTGCAGAGGGTTCAAGCTGGATTTTAGGGAAGTGAGATCAGCACAGGACACCACACACCTCTGTCCCAAAATGACCCTCACTTCTGTCAGACCTTCCACATGCTGCCTTTTTTACAACTCTTGGGATAGCCTAAAATCAAGTGATTTTGTGCAGAAAACTGGGTGGCTTAAATAAAATATATTTTTTTTTAAATGCAAAGCATGCAACTTATTTAATAGTGCTGACTTGTTAAACTGCATCCTTCAAGCTTTGCCCCACAGGCATGTGAGGGAGGAAGAAACAGATACACCACAGCTCAAGATTTGCAGGCATATAGTGAATAAAAGGATGGGGGGAAATTCTATATTAAGGGAGTGACCTAGAAAAATTAGTGATCACCAGGAAAAGAAGGGAGGAGGACAAGTCCACAGAGAAGTGGGCTGGGCAAGGAGAGAATTTGGGAATGAGTGTTCAGGACTGCTGCAACCAGGAAAAGCAACAACAGCATCTTGAAAAGATGGGAATCCAACCTTCAGAAAGGAGGAAACACTAAGGGACGCTTGGTCTGCAGCCCAAACAGCTTTGTTGGAAGGACATTTTCCCCTCAAAATTCTGGAAATCAGGAATTTCCATCACCTTTTCCCCACCTCTCCCAGCCCAGTTCTGGAAATCAGGAATTTCTATCACCTTTTCCCTACCTCTCCCAGCTCACATGCAAGGAGATGCAAGGAAAGCAATCTCGAGCAATTACTGTTCCATAATTAGAAAGTAAATAGCAGTATTTTCCATCCTTTTTTTCTTTTCTCCCAGCTCAGCTGCATTATGTGCCCCAAAGGGAAATCTTGCTGAAAGAACACACAATAGAAGTTCTTAGAGGAAAAGAACTTTTTGTCCTGTGCTTGCACAGCGTTTGCCGTTGCAGCATCTTGGTGTCTGCAGTTGAGTCCAAGAGTAATGCAAGCAACTGCAAAACCCTCCAAACAAACAATGAAATGGCTGCTGGTCAATTAAATCAGAGAATTGTATCAAAGATTATTGAAAATGCCAGCTATTCTATAAGGGTTGACATCCTTTGACTGTTTCTTCTATGGCAACTGGATGGTTTACATTAACCATACAAAGCTGGGGTTTTGTAGCTTAAAGTACCTTCCACACCTAAAAAAAAAATTAAAAATCCAGGAGTCTGTGGTTCATTTGTCAATTAATCTTCTTGAGTAAAGAAAGGTCAGTGATTGTTGAAGGATTTCTGGTTTTAGACAAGAAAAGTGGCCAAAGACTATGCCTGCATCAGCTGGGTTTGATCTGCCAATTCTGTTGAAAAAAAGGAGGAAAAATTCTATAATCTACCCTAAAAGTGTTGTTCCATCCATCTTTACTCACCTTCACAGATCAGACATCATTTCTCATATTTACAAAATGGCACAGACTCATTTTTCACTCAATTTACCTTTTGGTCACACAAAGCACAAGTGTACCCCACGAAAAACTCCATGAGCCAAGCCAGGAACACAGAATTCTCCTTAGATTCAGCAGCACAGTGAAAAGCTGAATTCATAACTTTAAAATTACCCCTGCCGCATTAGAAATCCAAAAAACAGACTCACAAATGAAGCAGATCAGATTTCAGTGACCGTGATTTCACTTCCATGTAAAAATCAAATTAGGGCAGTGCTAGATGCTAAAAATAAAGTACAAATTATTCTTGGTTTGAGTTAATAAAACCTGCATGGATGATTGACAACAAGCAGCAGGGTGGAATGCATTAACACACTGCTGGGGTAGATGAGAGTGCACAGAAGGTGAGCAGGGAAAAAAGAATTATTGAAAAATCAGCCCAATATTCTGTATCTGACAAGAAGCAGCAGCAGCAGTGTGGCTAACCCTTGCAAACCCCATGTCTCACAGCATCAGTTTATGGATCACCCATGCCAGCAGAGGCATTTGTGCGATTTTATTTTGCCAGATGCTGAAAGCCATAATTACCGTGGGTTTGTTTGGTCTTTTCCTGAACCTCATCAAAATTTCTTAAACAGAATATGGACAGAACACGCATTTTTAACCTATTCCACCTTAGCTCTGACTCCGTCTGAGGAGGAGAAACTCAAAAGAGGTTTCCCCTTCCTCCATCCCCCCTGTCACACTACAGGAAGTATCAGATGAGCTTTCTCCAGAACACATCAGTTCCTAAAAATCACAGAATTATTTGGATGGAGACCATTCAGTCCAGCCTTGCTGCATGGGAAAGGACATCTTTCACCAGATTGCTCTCAGGGCAAAAAATGTCACTATCTGCTCACATCTACTTCCTTCGACCTCAAATATATATAAAGCTTGAATATATCTATAATATATATATATACAGCTTTAGTCTCCTTGCTTTGTCCTGTTAGGGCCAATTTAATCTAATATTTGCAGGATAATCAGTAAATTGGACTGTTCTTTGCAGGGTTTTCTCTCCCCTGCCATTAATACCTAATACTGCTTTTTTTCCAGTCCATCCAGCCTTGTCAACTGCCCGGAGAAAAGCGATCACAAGGA
Source organism: Grantiella picta (assembly GCA_013397955.1). Classification (NCBI taxonomy): domain Eukaryota; kingdom Metazoa; phylum Chordata; class Aves; order Passeriformes; family Meliphagidae; genus Grantiella; species Grantiella picta. The sequence goes on from VZRM01003034.1 coordinate 243,407, forward strand.
ACTCCACAAACAGATTTCTTCCAGAAAATGAAGGTATAAAATGTGGTGATAAATAAGAAATAGGAATGTATAAGGAATATATAATAGGAATAAGTGGTGATAAATAAGAAATAAGAATGTATTTCAGCTTTTGGAGCAGTAAGGGTCAAAGATCAGAAAGAGCTGTGACTGGTTTTATATGGTGAGGTTGTGCTGGTGGTTAAACTTAGCCTTGGAGATCAAATCCACACTAATGAAACTGTAATTTCCTTTAAATTATTGCCATCCACGCAATGCCAGACCTCATCAGCCCGGCAGTAATAACTTTTCAGCATTTATTTCGACACAAAGAGCAATCCATAAGCTTTTCCCCACAGCTCCTTAAGTGCTACCACTGAACTCTAAAATCCTGGAATCGGAGAAGTTGCCAGCTATGAAACAATACGAAATACAAAAAAAAAATACACAGTTTCATCGCTGTCTTCCTTGGAAAATTTAGATGGAAAGAAATACTAAACCACCACCCCGTTTTGTGACAAAACAGGATTAAAGCAGCGCAGAGGAAAATCTTAATCCATTAAAACATGATGAACAGACTTGGGCATCAAAGAGCAGTGAGGAGATCACACTGGATTTTGAGGCTTTTCCCTCTCATCCTGACTGTCCTGGGCATTGTTTTGCACTGGAAATGTTTAGTATCAGATGGAGGGAATATCACACTTCTGCTCACACGAGCTGAGGACAATCCACGGAAGGCACACATACACCAAAAAAAAAAAAAAAAAAAAAAAAAAAAAAAAAAAAAAAAAATAAAAAAAAAAAAAAAACCTAAAAAAAAATTAAAAATTTTAAAAATTAAAAAAAAAAAAAGCTGCCAGCTGAAGTTTTGCTCCTGTGTTAAGCAGCAACTAAAAAAAGCATCCTGCCGTTTACAGAATTTTTCAACAGTGGGAAAATTTTGAAATATTTGGAATATTTTCAGGCAAACCAGAGAAAGACCAGGAATAAGACCAGTAAAATCAGTGCCAAGTCTGGAAAATTTAATTTAATTGTTTAGGAAGACTATATTATGTTTTACAATCAATAAAATCAGCTTTACAAACACAAACACACACAAATGTTCTGTGCCTTACGGCCTAACCAGGCCACAGCCTGCAGGAAAAAAGTGCTAATATGGGGAATATTGGTGGGCAAGGCTCTTCATTTAGAGACTAAGATACTTTAAAATGATATTTCAAAATGATATTTTAAAATCCCCAAAATACCAGAATGCCAGCAGACAACGGAGTGCAGCTCTGCTGACTTCACAGAGGGCAAACGGTGCTGACTGTGAGTATTTCATCGTCTTGGATCTCAACTGTTGTGTTTCAGTTCTCAGGCAAAGCTCTAATTCCGTCACTGAATTTGTTGAATTTATTTTGGCTGCTGGCAGCTATCTTTGAGAATGTTTTTTAGCAGCTTCCCCAGTTAAAACCAACTTACACACAGAAATCCTGACAAGCCAAGGGACTCAAACACTTGCCAGTTCCATTTTTTAGTGGGTGGCCAAGTCAGAACAGCAACATAAGGCTGCAAGCAATGGCGAGAACGAGAGCTGCTGAAGGGAACTGATAGCAAAATTAGTCTTGGAAACTTCCTTGGCACATAAATCTGCCAGAGATCTACTTCAGCTGCAGAGAAAAGCAGCACAGGATCCTTAAAGGAAGGCAACAGGTAATTTTATACAACCTCTGAAGGCTTTTTAGAGAGCTGAGCGATACTCAGCCACACTGAACACAAGTAAAATGAACGTGAAATTATTTATTCTGTGTCTCAGTCTCAATTTAACTGCTACAAGTATGGTATGGGAAGCCATAAAACCATTTTGAATCACAAAAAAAAAGACACTTCATGCTTTCAATCCTCTTCCTGAGCATCAGTGACCTGCTCAAGAAAGGAAGGAGAACAAAAAAATTAATTTATGTAGAAAAAGGGACAGCAGTATAGAAAAAACACAAAGGATGATGATACTGAGGGGGAGATACTGGGAAGAAAAATTCCAAGTGGGAAGTTCAGGTCCTGCCCTGCAGGAGTGACATATTACAGAATCAACTTGTTTAAAATAATATTACAATCTCTTGGGCTAATTTTCCCTCTACTACTCAAACAGCAGCTGTGTTCATCACCTCTCCAGGGAATACACCACACCACCCATGGCACTGCTCAGTGCCTTCAACACAAAACCCTTGGCTGGAGAAAAGTCTGCAGCTCAGGTCTTCTGCAGCCTCAATCCCCATTTCATGAGCCTTTGCTCGAAAGGTTTGCAGAAACCTTTGCTTCAATCTCGACCAACAAATTTAAAATTTAAAACAAATACTCAGGACTATAACTACATCACCACCTAACCGGACAGGTGAATGTGGAATTTTTTTTTTTTTTGGGAGGGGTGGGGGTTGTTTGTTTTGGGATTTTTTCTGGGGGGGAGAGGGTAAGGTTTGGGGGTTTTTGGGTGTTTCTACGAGTAGAAGTGGAGCAGACAAGTTACAACACCGTTTAATATCAGGCTTAGCTGCACCTACACCCTCTCCATGGAGGAAACCCACAGCAAAAAAGCACAGCCCAGAGAAGGCAGAAGCCAGCAAATGTCTACTGATAGTCAAGAAGAAACACCCAAAACTGCAGTGAAGGTTCACCAAAGATCAGCAGCTGGAAAATCATTTCTACTTGAAAAGAACCCTTTTGCTAGCCTGGGCTATTCTTCCCTCCAGCTCAAAATCTGGCTGTTCCCATTCTCCTGAAGCACTGGAGACTGGCTGCGGCTGTTGAGTCCAGAAAGCATCATCCTTGTGGAGAATTCATGTCTCAAACTGCCTGCTCGAGTTTTCTGCTGACAGGAATCTCACGGCTCTGAGAATGACTTCAGTCTTTCCTGTTCAGTTCCTGCAGCACGGTGTGACACTGGCTTTTTATCATTTAGCTGAGTTTAAAGTTCTCTTTCAAGTTTGCTGTGATTTACAGTATTCCAGAAGAAAATCCTGCTGGACATCTAAACAGGTAAGTGACATGACTGCCTGTGAGGGTGGTAAGGGGGAAATCCCACAAAAAAACCCCTCAGTGACCAAATGGCTCCTTCCAGCCCTGAGCTCCACATTCCCAAATGCACTCAAGGACTTGCTTTGCTGAGATATTCATCAAAAAGTAAACAATTCCCATGGCTCTTATAAGTCCAAGTAGTATTTTTGTACTTCAAATGAACAGCTAATTATATAGCAAGAGCAACTGGATGAACTGGGGTGGGGAAAAAAAAGTCAGAAATAATTCCACTTCAAGATATGCTGCTGCTGGCATGGAGTCATTTCTTCCCATCCTGTTCTTCTCCCAGCTTTGAATAACAATTACCTGGGAGGAAGATTTTCTGAAACTATTCGCAGAACAGCTCTGAGCCTCCATGTCCTTCAATCAGACACCTCAACAAGGAGGAACCTCAAGGAAGGACAGAAGGACTTCTGTACCAAATGCAAACCCCTCTGGAAAGCACTGAAATAAACCTCCCACAATTCCCAGACATCATCTGCACATTGCCAACCTCTCCCATCCAGTTCCTCATCATCTCCCTGCACAGCTTGAGGATGGTGAGCTGCTTGGGAACAAACTTCACGGATTTGGTGTTTTCTAAAATCTGGTACGAAAAGAAAAGAAAAGAAAAGGAAAAGGAAAAACCAAAAAAGTAAGTGCCTGCATTTTATCCCCACCCATCCAGAGAATAAAAGGCACCAGCAATTGGACATGACTGAGGCCCAGCAAAGAGCCCAGGAGCAGCAGTGCCTCTGTCAGCAGCTTTATCCTCCCACATCCAGCGCCTGCAGAACTCCATCATTCCCCGGGAGCTGCAGAGGGAACAGTTTGTAAACAGCACCAGGACTTTCCAAAACAGCTGTCCTTTCACAGGGAGCTGCAGGCTTTAACCTTGAAACAGCCATGCTGTTGTGAGGAGACAGTGAGGAGCCTGGGATTTTTTATTTTTTGTTTTAATATTCACTGTACACGAGTAAACAGCAGGGAGAAAAAAGTGCATTGAAAACTAAGCATGAATGCACCAAGCAGCAGCCCAAACACAATGTATAAATAAATCCAAGTCATGTCAAACAGCATTCCACAGTCATGTGTCAAGTGAAAAGCAGAAAGACTTGTCTGTTTGAAGGAAACAATTGTGATGGTTTGTGCTCAAGCCAGTTTCCTAGATATTGACTCAGGGTTTTACCATTTAATGACAAGTTTACTGGAAGCTCAGTGAGTACAGACATTTTAAACAGGATTATTATGAGCCCATTATATACTAGCTTGTATTTCTAGGCACTGTTTAGTTGGGAGTTCATTCAAAATGTCTTTTTTTGTAGATAATGCACCTAAGTTTAGCTTACCCTCTTAAAATAACCCAAACCAAATCACTACTCAGTATCACCCATCCTCTTTTCTGGCCCCCAAAGCCCATATTTTAGAATAAATCTCCTTCAACAGATCATGTAGCAGATTACACTGACAATCATTGGTTTGCATTAAACATAAACATCAGAGCCACTTGTAATAATCCACCAACGATTAAAAAAAAAAGTCTCAAAAAAAAATTATTAGTTTCCAACAGACATTTAACAGCTCCTCTGTTGAATGGAAATGGGATGTCTGCTATGAAAGGCCAGATGCCCAAATGGATTAAACAGTGTCTAGCCTTTAAATCCTGCATCCCCAAATCAACACTGACCCAGTGACCTAACGCAAAATTTAATAATAAAAAAAGTATCAGACAGCATCCAACAGACACACACAGACCAACCGAGACAGAAATAAAAAAACACTGTTAGCTCAAGGCTGCTTGGACATTTCCATGGTGCTCACCAGAGAATGTAGGAGCTGTGGAGTGCAGAATGCAAAGTCCCCTGTTTATCCTTGACACAGGTTGAGCAGAGGCAGTGGAAAATCAGGCTCAGCACAGCCCCAGTGAGCAATCAGAGCAATCACCTCCAGAAAGGGCACACAATCACCTCCAGAAAGGGCACACAATCACCTCCAGAAAGGGCACACAATCACATCCAGAAAGGGACAAAAAGCCCACCAGAAAAGGGACAA
>VZRM01003034.1:249357-267710 GCA_013397955.1 Grantiella picta
TTAATCCCCGGGGGGGGAAGGAAATTTTTATTTTTTTTTTTTTTTTAATTACAAGTCGGGGCAGCTTCTATTATAAATGCCCCACCAGCATGAGTGTCACACGGTGTGTGAAAAGACTTCAGGCACACACAGCAGCCTCCCACAAGCACAAGAAAAGCTCATTCACCACAAACAGTTAAAGCACTCAAAGAAATAAAAACCCTCTCGGCCTCCCACACACACTTTTGTTAGGCACCGAGACTTGAAAAGCATCTTGTAGGTTAAAAATTTATCTTAGCCAAATATGTTGCAATCGTGACTTATTAACTCCATCAGGAACTTTCCACCCAGACTCTCATGCAGTGACATTTTCAGTGCATGAAAGCAGAGGGGGGGGATCAGTTGAATTAGCACTGACACAGTTTCAATTAAAAGCCTCTAGTAGTTTTCTCCCCTGCACCAAATAAAAATGGCAGTTCTGGCAGGAGGGATGCAGTGTTTGAAAAGGGAAAGCCCCTATGGGACTAAAAACGTCTGCTGAAGGAGCATTTTGCATTTTTGGGGTGCAAAATTTTAATGTCCCTCTTCCGAGTCAGCAATGTGAACTACACTAGAATGTGCACCATTATGAAAAAAAAAAATTATACTTCTAGGTCCTACAACACAGCAAAAAAGTCTCTAATAGGGCACAAAAACCTTACAAGGATATACTTCTAATTTTATTTTCCCCTCTAAATTAAATCCTGCCGTCAAAACAGTCACAGTATTTGCAGAGAAACCTGAAAATTCATGTCAAGCCTCTATACGATTAAGCTCTGGAGGAGGAATAGTCCAAAATGTTTGGTCGGTTGGTGAGTTAGAGAGAAGGACAGAGGGTGGGAACAAGGAGTGGGAAACCTGCTCCTGCATTCTGCCTGCCTCACGCTGCTTCCTCTGAGCATAAAACACCCTAAATATCCATCGTGTCCCCAGCTCTGCTTGCACATTTCCCCCTCGTCCCACCCTTCCAGCCGGTAGGAAAACCAAACACGTATCACAGCCGAGAAGGAATCACTCAGATAAAAAGCAATCGGCGTGAAAAGAGATGTAAATCAAACAGATCTGGCAGCGAGCAGCATTTCAGAAAGACAAGCGATATGAATTGCTCCATTTGTGTCAGTCCGGCCGGTTATTGTTCTGACTTACTACTCCAAGCAGCCCAGATTAAACTGCTCGGACTGCAGCAGACAAACAAAGATCCTTAAAACACAATCCCCCACACCCTCCGAACAATAAGCATTATTCCCGTGCCGCTGCCACCCTCAAAGCCGCTGCCTCAACTAACAAAATCACCCACCTCCAAAAATTCGTTTCAGCACCCACCTTGCGAAAAGCTCTCTCCTCTCGGCCAGAAACCACCAAAAAGGGTAAAAATCCTTTTACGCTCTCCTCCAGCCTGCTAGTTCCAGCCTCCCATTAACGCACTCCATTGCGGATAATTGCCGGCAGCACACGCTCCTCGCTCCTTGCGGCTCCCGGCGCAGCGAGGATAATCACATTCCAGCAGGGAGCGAACAGATGGCAGCAGCCATGGTAACCGGTCCTCCCCGGCTGCTGGTGGCACTGGGGGACCCGCGGGGACAGCGGCAAGGAGCGCTCTTTGTGCGGCTCCGAGCGCGGAGGATGCTCCGGGGCTATCCGGGTTTGCCTTGCCTTAGCCACCTGAACAAAAGCCGGGACAGGTGTAACCGTGGCACTGCCTGTTCCTGCCTTCTGCAGAGGGAAAAAGGGGGAAAACACCCCCTGAAGCCCAGCGGCAGTTCTGTTTAGCCTCCCGGATTAGCCGGGATCTGGCTTTTCCTCCGGCAGAACGGTTTTCAGGCTTATTTCCCCTGAAATCTGAAATCAGGGTTTGATTTCAGCACAGCTCGGTGGGAAGCGTTCGCCGCCTGATCTCTTATCTCCCGGACTTTGAAATTGCTCCCCTGTAATCTATTGCTCAACCAGAGCTGCCCAGAGCCTCTGTTTTGGTCTCTGCCAGGTTGATCTGCTCTGCATCTGCCGGGATCGATGCTGATTCAGCAGCAGGCAGAGCTACCCTGTGTCTCTGCTGCACTGCCAGGAGAGGCGTGGCTGGAAAAGCCTTTTTACTTTTTTTTTTTTCCCCCATTTCAAAGGTGTGCCTGAAAGCTGAGCTCTCACAGGGCCAGGCTCTGCACAGCTCCACACCTGCAGGGATGAGGTGTGCAGCAGCTCAGAGAACTCCCACTGATGCTGGCAGCAGGGAGAAGGGAAGTGGCTTTTCACATCCAGCCCATAATGATCTCCTCTGCGAAATGAAAGGACATATTAAGGCTTTAAACACCCATGAGTTGCACAATTTTGAAATATTTCAGATTTGGAACACTGAATGTACAATAGCCTTGACTCACTCAAACTTTCTCTGCCTCACTCTCAAAACCACCCAGCGCTTATGACTAATGACATCTCAAAAAAAAAAAAAAAATTTTTAAAAAAAAAAATTGTGGGTGATTTTACTTAAAGCTGAGCCAAATTTGGACCTCAGGGTCCTGCATGCACATGAAAGAATTTCACCAAAACTGTTGGTGGTTTCTAGCTGAGAGGAGCGAGCTTTCTGCAAGGTTGGTGCTAAATTCATTTTTGTATTGGGTAATTTTTAATTGAGGTGGTGGCTTTAAGATTTGAGGGTGGCAGTGCCACGGAAATAATAGTTAGCAAAAATAATTCTTAGCAAACTGTTCTTTTGAGGAAGGGAAAATGGTTTTCTGTCTCCCTTAATGGCACCTTTAATCTTCTAGCTGGTCCTGCAGAACAGCTTTAGTTCCTTCAAAAGACTGAAAAACCCTGAGCAGGAACCACCATCAAAAAAAAAATAATCTCCAAGTGGTTTTAGGCGTGGAGCTCTATGGTTTTCCATCTCCTCCCACCCAAATTTTCAGTTATCCTCACTGCACAAGGAGGTTTATTTTGTTTCACAGCAAGACCAATGAAGCTTATATGAGCACCAAACCTAATTATCCATCAGCAACAGCACTAAAATAAAGCAAGGAAAGAAAGCCAGTATCCTATTTAACTTGCCAATCATTAATAATAAAAACTTTACGGTGTTAAAGAATCATGGAAGACACCAAGAGCATTTCATTTTTGCCTCTAAAAAATAAAGACCATGGCTCAGAAATAAGTTTTGACGTACAAATAGGTTTTTATACATTTCTGGGGGGAAAAAAGTGGAGTAATTACAATTCTGAGGAAATTGACTCCAAAATTATAGGAATTCAAGTCCAGTTTCAGTCTCTTTTCCCATCATGACAGAGCCACCTTCTCCAAAACAATTTTCTAGATTTATGCTAATTCTAACTTCGTATTCAAAAATTATCTTGTTTACTGAAATATTATAAGCAATCTTGCTATTGGAAAACCTGTTCCGCACACACCATAAAAACCCTTCGACCATCTGTTCTTGAGCAAGAACTCGCTGTACTCATTATGGGAGGATTGCTAGCAGAATGAAGGGCAGCAGCAGTCAGAATCCATTTCAGCTCCTTGCGTGGAATTTCTTTAATTTTTAGGTCTGGTTTTACACAGTTACAACGGGGAGAAAAATAAGAAACGACATGGAGCAGCCATCCCACAAAGAAAGGGGCAATGGGACACTGCAATCTTTGACTCAAGCAATAAGCAACTTATATGGAGCATTAAAAAGTATCTAAAACACTAAAAAAGTGTCCTCTGCACATATGGCAGAAGTTTTATTCAAACTGCTTGAAAGGAACAGAGGAAAACAGAACATCCGAAATTATTTTGAGGAGGGATGGACAAGGAGAAGAAAATTTAGCTATATCTCCCTTTCTTGGTTGGCTCAGTCTGAGACAGATAGAAGTTTAGGAATAAACTGGTTTTAGCTGGAAGATATGAATGGAAAATGAAGAACATGTTGGCATCCTGAATTGATTCCATTGAAAGGATTGTCTTTCACAACAATCACACCATCTGCTTTTCCAGCCCCAGCTGCCACCTGCTAGACCAAGAATCTGGCATTTTATCCAGGTTGATGAGAACTCAAACCAGGCTTTGGAAAAGTGTGTTTTTCAAATCAGATAAGGATGAGAGCTCTTTTTGGTGAAGACCACCTAAAAATCCATTCACCCAAAACAAGTGATGTGAGATTGGAGTGAGGCATACAGACAGCAGCTAGTCTGCAGTGCCTGCATCAGATTTTAAATGTTTTAACTAAAACTGACCACAGATCTAAGTAAGCGACATTTCAGGCCTCACACATGCATGGGTTTGAGCTGTTGCCCATTTGGCATATAATTTTTAAGAGTTCTACTAAAACAGGCTTGTAATTCCTGACAGTTGCAATATTTACTGCCAAAATAAAACACAACATTGATCTGCTCTGCTGTAGCATCACCTTTGTTCCTAAAAAGAAATCGACTTCAATAGAAATAGAATAGTTTAGGTTGGAAAAGACCTCCAAGATCATGGAGCTCAGCTGTTAACCCAGCTGAATTTCCTCTCATTTTTCCAAAATCCCAAGATTTAGTAAGCACAGAAGGGCCAAGGCTTCCACACTTCCACTGTCTCTTCTTACCACATCATCTTGGTGACCAATTTGGTGCACAAGCCTGAAAGTTATCCTCCCTTCATGGGCAGCTCTCCAGAATAACTTTGAAGTTATGAAAATGAATGCCATATTGAAATAAAAAAATAATATTTTACTGTTATGTCTCCAAAGATGGTTATTTTCGGATCAAGCACAGCACCAGCCCAGTACACTGAAACATATTCCATAAACCAGAATTAGTTTTAGAATTCCGGTTTAGAATTTAGAATTCAATTAGAATTTAGAATTAAATTAGAATTTAGTTTCTAAGCAGTTTATGGCACCTCTCCACTGAGCTGTATCAATAATGCCTTCAAGTTTGTAATGCCTGCAGCAAAGACATTATTTCTTACTAAAGCCAATACTAAAGCACATCTAGAGTTATCCAGGCCCATTGATAAATATAATTTTCAAGTGTTATGGAAAGAAGACTATGTAAAATCTAATTTCAAAAGAAATCCACCCATTGAAAGGCTCTAGATTTGAGCCCCTCTCTCTGGTGAAAAAACAAAAATTCTTCTTGGAAACTGCTGATAATAAACACACAGCTAATTAACGGATTTTTTTCATGACAAGCGCTGGATTATTTTTAAATCAACAACGAAGTGAAGTGCACAGAAAATCTCATCTAAGGCATGAGAATACTCAAACTGGTGGCAATCCTGCAGAATCCTGCAGAGGGCTGGAACTGGTTTGGCAAGTTGGGCGTGAGAAGAGAGAAATGGAAAGCCAACATCTAGAGGTTTGCATTACAGCAACAGAATAAGCTGTCACACTAATGCATTCCAAAAAAAAAAAAAATATAAAAAAAATTTTAAAAAGGGAAGAGGTATGGCAAAAGCAGAGAGGATTTCAGCTGAAAACTCAGTTTGTCAAGGTGGATCGATTCTGTTCACTGTCTGGAATCTCCAACAACAGGTCACAGCAGCCACCAGCCCTGCCTGATTATTCCTGCAACCTCACAGGGTGTTTCCGTGGAAAAGCAGCAGCACCCAGCTCTGACATCCAGCCTGCGACAGCTGAGCCAGCCAGAGCTGAGCTCACAAGGCTCTCAGAGCTCACAGACAGCTCCCGGATGTGGTTCTGAGCGGGGTGAGAGCAAACCCAGCTCTGGGAAGATCCCAACCCAGGGGTTCTGCTCTGGGCTTTGTATTTAGCTCAGTTCCCAGCGAGGAGAGCAGACATCCCAGCAGCACTGGGGTGGAACTGCAGCCTTGGGGTTTTCCTGGCTCTTCAGGCTCCACTCAAGGGTTTCTGCACAATTTCTGTTGGAGCTGCAGGATTGCTCATGGACAGAACTTGCAAAACAAAGATAGAAATTATAATTCTGGGAGAAGAACAGCCCGTGCATTCCCTCCTCTATAAAGAATCCTACAGTAAAGGCCAAAACCAGGAGGAAAATGAGGAAATGTAGAGAAACCAAGGCTACCCTAATGAACTAACTCACAATATTATGGATATTCAATGTATTGTCTCCTCCATGCAGATACAGGATGCTCTCACCCTTCCTCAATCAAACTTGGAAAGACAAAACGTTGTTCCAACTCCAGAAGTTGAAGTTCAGGCTTTGCAGAGGTAATCTGAGGTGCAGCAGGAGCGCTGGTGTTTGAGCTAATATTTGAGTACTAAACATTACATCAGCAGCCTCAGGCTTTAGCCCGCTGCAGGTGGATAACTTATTAGTGGCAAAGAACGCGGAAAAAAAAATTCTTAAAATTTCCCTACAGTGAAATACTTCCCATCCAGTCTGCCTGTGCTTACACCATAAACAGCTAGGACATATTTTATATTTTGATATCTATAAATTGATCTATAAATACCTGTTTATCTACTCAGCCAGCACTCTGGTAAATAGAAGTTTTACCTAAATTTCACTTTCGGGGAAACGAAAACCTTTGGCAATGCACTGCAAGGCAATGATGTGGAGGTCACACTCACCCCTTGCCTCCCATCCACCATTTCAAAGTTCATCACTCTTCTCAGCACTCATGTGACAGAAAAATAGGAAGGAAAGGTCAGGAAAGTACCAGAAATAAGTTCAAATTTGCAGAGAAGCCCGTGGCGTGCAGTGGGGAAAGTCACAAGGCTCTCTTTCTCTTTTTGGGGAAAATAGCCTTGGATCAACACATCCTTGTGCTGCTGCTCCTCCAAGCCATGAAAATCCAGTTTAGTGCAGATGCATCTGCTGGCAGATGGATTGGCCCTCAAAACCAGCAAGAAACAGCCTTTCTTTTGGATATCAGCAGAAAAACTAGATGCAGAATTCACTCCTGCATGGAAAAGTTTGGTGACAAGCTGCTGGAGGAGTTAGTGACCTCCTGTTGATTCCTAACTCACTAAAAGAGATCTATAAGCATATCAGGATGGGGAAAAACAGCTTGATATTCTTCAAGAAATATGATATACATCTTGATTTTCAAATATTTCTGAGGCTCCTCTGAAGGACATATAATTCCTTCAAAAGCAGTAAACTCTTAAAGAAAAAAAAACACCAAAAACAGAAAAAACAAACAAAAAAACCCCAACACAAACAAACAAACAAAAACCCCAAAAACCAAAAAAACCCACCAAAAAAAGTCATCTACTTACAGCTACCCATGCCTTATATAGAAATGCCAGAACCACAAGAAGAAATCCTTACATTCCAGCGATTTTGTGCAAGAAATCCTACTTTTGTCCAGGAGGCGATCCCTCAACTGGACATAGAATGAGAATTATCAACTCATTCTATGAAAAAGGAAGTCCTGAATTTCATAACTCAGTGACAAGGCTCAGGAAATAAGCAACTAGAGGCATTTCAACACAGACCAACAGCAGATTGTGTGAGTGGGCACCTAGGTCAGAGGAAATGCATCTTTTAAAACGTGGCTTTAAAAAGCAAATAAAAATGCTGACACGTCGGGATTCACTCGGTGCCATCAAGAATAGCTATTTTCTATTCCACATGCTGGAAGCCAAATGCTAATTCTCATTTTTAGGGCTTTTTAGGAACTCTCGCTTCTTAAGGGAAGAGTGAGCAGCTCGGGCAGTGCAGAGTGTGTGTCACTCGTTGTGGAAGAGCATTTCAGTTCGTATTTTAGTTTTTGACGAGCTAGAAACCCATGAATAAATCCAGAGAAAGGATTTCTGCCCGTTGGTTCCACCTGTAGCCTCACTGTCCTTTGCACAGTGACAAACTGTCTGGTAGTGAGTGATTATTTTCCTGTAGTAGGAAACTTGTAAACCAGACAGTCTAACAATTGGAATTTTGCGCTCTCTCATTTTTGCTTCTCGTCTCGTGGTCTTTATACCCCACTTCAACCCTTCTGCTGCTGCATGTTTGCAAAATTCAGCACAGAAACAAGCAAGCCACGACTGCCAAAAGCTCCTGAATTTTTTCTGCACTGACAGTTGTATTATTGGAATGGTACCAGAGAATTTGCTGGCAGAATAAAAAGATTTTATGTTTTCCAGCGTGCCTCAATTAAAAAAAAAAAAAACTCTTAAGATAAAATCCCCCAGCATCAAGCATGGGTGATGCCAGCAGCTTTCTAGAGGACCAAATACTCACCTTTCAAAGAGAGAAAAATACAGAACTTTTTAATGGTTCCTCAGTAAAACCCATCAGATGTTGCCAGTGTAAATCAACCATTCTCTCATTTTCTCCTAACTACTAGCAGGGCTAAGATCCTCAGCATTCCCATTAAAAAAATGGAGTTTAAATATCATCTCTAATGCTGTCCACCATCTCACCCAGAAACCCTTCTGACCCTTTCCTCCAAGCCCTGAAGCTGCAATTTGCAAGCTCAGTATGAATTATAATGATCATTTTAGTCATATTACTTCCAACAACCTCCTGCAACTTTAACAGCAGAGCCATTAAATTTTCACACTCTTTCTCCCTGAAATTTCAGCTTATAGAAGAGAAGTGATGATATCTGAACAGAAATTAATGAAGGAAAAATTGTGATTTTTCACTCTGCGGAGTTACCTTTGGCTTCAGCACTGTAACCATTAGGAGTGATTGGAGTCATCAGCAGGAAAACACCTGACAGCCTGCAAAGAGCACTCACTCAGCTGGGCTGCAATCACCTAGAATTCAGTGGCATTATAACATAAATTACACCGCCATTTATCTAAACTTGGGTTATTTTATTTAAGCTTCCACTGAGCTTTTTATGACTAGTAATTAAGGCTACATTTTAAGACTGGGATATTTTTTTTTTTTGTCTGTTGAAATAGTCTATTTCCGTTGTGAATAAAACAAATCAATTCTGTTAAAATAAATTCTATAAAAAAATTAATTCGACTTCCATTCAGTAAATTGCAACCTAATATCTGATTTTAAGGCAATCCTGTACTATCATGGGACACAATATAGGAAAATCTGTAGTCTAACAGGTTGCTGATCTGTGCCTCTAGTCCATAACAAGTAACTTTATTAATATATATTTATTTATATTCCATGTATTAAGTTCTGACATTCACACCTGTAAGATACAAAATGAAGACAGAAAACCCCAAAAAAGATTTACAGCTCAAAAATCAAAAATCAAAAAAGACTTCCAGCTCCTGCTCCAAAACAACCAACTCCAAAATCCATCCTCTCCCCAGCTCAGAAGAAATCCACGCCATTCAAATTTCAGCCATGCATTTGTCAAAGACATCTATGCTGGTGATTTATCAGAAGTGATGCTAAAAACGGAGCTAAATTGTCCATCTGACTCAGCACAGCTCAGCAGCACTGCAGCAGTGCCAAAGTGACCTCGAGCTGATCCTCTGCACATAAAACACATCCTGTCTGTAAAATCACCTCCCTCTGAAGAGGCAGCTAGGAGCACCTCTGCTGTCTATTCAACTGCTCAACATTTCATTTTATAAAGGAAAATTAATCCGTTTTGTCTCCACAAAGAGATCGAGAAGCACTGAAGTTGTGAAAGATTTTAGTCAACAATTATTAGATTTGAGAACACTTAGCTGTGAGAGATTTTAGTCACAATTATTTAGGCTGTGAGGACACTGTGAAGCACGAGAGGGTTTTCCTCAGTGATCTCTTTGGGGATTTGAGGGATTATGATGTTTAGGTTTGGAGGCAGAAAGACATGAGGTTTTTTTGGGATATACAGGAAGCCTATGAATTAAGTAAAATACCTGATAATAAACATTTCTTGCTTTCTGCTCTCTCCTCTCTGACAGCAGTGATTTCCATTGAATGCTGAAACTAAAACTTTCTATTTTATGAAGGCTATCAATCTCCAACCCAAAATAAGCAAAAATGTATTTATGTGTGTTCAGAACAAGGTTTCCATGTCCTCTTCCATTTCCATGGTCTCTCCCATTTCCAGGAATGTAACAAAACAATAGCTATGTTTGATCATACTAAAAAAAACCTTTTATTTTCAAATAAGCAACCAAAATTAAGGAGTACTTTGGGGTTATATTTTGTTGCTCAGAAATTACATCACGGCAAAGGGACAAAGGTTCTGAAATTAATTTTACACTCACCCACTCAATATCCAGTTTCAACAGAATAACCAACAGGAGAAAACGTGCTAACTCCTCAAAACACAATAATTTGATAACAACTGGAGCTTCTCCAATTCAATCCATAATTGGTAGAGGTTTGGAGGCAAGAAAGCAAAAAAGGATCTTCTAGAGAGCTCTGCAATGCACTGAAGCACGTTTTTTATATCAGAGCAGGTGAGAATACAGGGGGTGGGATGGTGGAGAGGCTGTTTGGTTTGGTCTATAAACAAGGCAGAGTTATTATTGATCATGATCAAATCACGATCAAATCACGTCACGTTGTCAACATCTGCTTGCCCTCTCACTTGTACGTTCTGTCCGTGTCAATCCGAATTAAAATGGGAAAATATTAATCAGCACTGGCAGCACACGAGGTATTTTCATGCAGCAAGAGGGAAATCAAGTGGAAATTCCTCACAGAGCTAAGCAAGAACAAAAGCTCTTTACTCTAATTTTACTCCGTGCCAAAATCTTCATGCTACTTATTGCTATTCAGCCAATCCACACTGGATTTTTTTTCCCCCCCAAATTTGCTTATAAATAAAGGAGCGTTTAGATGAGCAATACCATTTTAAAAAAANNNAAAAAAAAAAAAAAAAGGAAAAAGTGTCTCCTAAAAGAACCCCCTGGACACAAAAATAAGATTCCCACTTTGATTTGGGTCCCTCCTCTCCCCTTCCTGCAGATTCTGAGCAGCTGCCCAGTGTTTTGCCAAGTCCATGGCCATGTGCACCCATGACTCTGAGTCACTATTGCAGACTGCAAACACTACTGTTCTGTTATTCTTTAGCTGCTTCCTAAGTTTCTGGTGGTTTATGGCATCCTCGTTGTGGCTCTGAAGTGAGTTGAACATGGAAAGACACAGTGCAGCCAGAAAAGCTCTGTGGTGTGCATTTACACCTTTAGAAATTAAAAATAACCAAAGTGTTTACAAACAACAACAAACAAACAAAACAAACAAAAACAAAAAAACCGAATCAAACAAAAAACAAAATAAATCCACCAAACACAACCAAAAAACCTAAAAAAAACCAAACAAAAAAAACCCCAAAAACGAGAACCACCAAAAAACATGGAATAAACCAACAAAAAAACACCTACAACAACCAAAAAAAAAAAAAATTCAATTTTGCCTTCTCCAACGATTTCTTTGACCTCTTCTCTACAAGGCTTTTACATCTTTATGGTCTTGCAACACATCCAAGGCATTTGTCAGAAAATCAGAATATTTTGTTAAGCCTTCCTATGAACGACCATGACTGCCCTGAGATTGGGGAAGGGAGTGGAAAGGATGACTTTTTACCTCTTCCAGAACTGAAATTATTTTCCTGAGTGTTGATATTCTCATAAGACTTTCAAAGCAGATGCGTGATGCTGGGAAATCAATTCAAAAATCAAGGAAATAAATACTCAACTACAACAGGCTTGTATTTGCTGCTCCACCTTGAGGAATACATTTTGTGCAAGATTTGGATCCTGGAGCTCATCAAAACCTCATCTGGCATTTTATTTTGTACCTGGACTCTTAGAGGGAAAAATGATTATTTAAGAATAAATTCCATCTAAAGTCTACAGTTCCTTCAGGACAGAAGACCACAGTAGCTAAAAGGAAGATGTCTCAAGATTTAATATCACATATTACAGGGTATATTTAACGAAAATATAACTGAAATTCTTGCAGCTGTGGTGAAGAATACAGTATATTCAATGAAATAGAATATACTATTCTAGAGTATATCCAATGACAATATAACTGAAATTCTTGCAGCTATGGTGCTGAACTAGAGGGAGAAGGGATCATGACCAAAACATTTTTTGGCTACCCAAGACAAAGGACTCTCTGCCTATTTTTCCCCTTTAGGAGGCAAAACAACAATTTTATTTGCCTCACAAAGAACAGCAACCAACAAAGATTATTTCAGCCAAGGCCATGCTTTGGGCCATTTCTATTTCCAGCTAAACAGCCAAGAATCCAAACCCTCCCAGGAACCTTCACAGGCCACACCAGGCAGTCCAACAAGGATGGAGATTTCTGCTAAATTTCAAATGTTTGAAGTTTTTCCCTGTCCTGAACTGTTTGTGGACATGACAGAAAGGAAACACAAACAAAGAAAGAGACAAGAAGACATTTGCAAAGCTGTTTTTGATGGGTTTCTATCCCAAGGGTGCTTTGAAGAGCTTTCAAGTTCGGTCACTTCACAGAGTGGAAAGAATGTTTACATTTTTGGGGTATGGAGGCATGGCACAGCTATTTGTATAAAATAAATGGATGTAAGAAATGTCAGGGTAACATTAGATTTGGGTTCTTTGGTTTTTATTCGGAGAGGGATTAGGCAAAAGCAGGAAAACATCACAGCAATGTCAATGTATCATTGTTCACAGGGAAAAGACAATTTCCAGAGATTAATTGTCTCAACCACCTTGGACCTTAGCTACAATCCTATGGTGACACATATGCACCAACAATTTAGAATTTAGAAACCAACAATACTCACAGCTGCTGAAATATCCCATCAAACAATGCACTTCATACCTAAGAAAAAAATAATTTAGACTCTTTTTCACCCATCTAGAATTTTTCCTTATGGCTAGCTGTTAAATCTTGCAGAGTTTATTTAGGGTAGAGAGGAATAGTTTACAGGAGTATTCTGGGGTGACAGAGAGATTGAGTTTAGACAAGAGATCATAGATTATTGGGAAGACACCATGGAAAACGTGTAACGTTAGTTTAATAAACCTTTCCATTCAGAAAGGTGGCTTCACCTTCTATGAGATAAATGATAAATGATGAGATAAATCTAATAAAAACCTATTGGAAACAAGGGTGGAGCACAGGACACTGAAAGTTACTGCTTTTCAAAGAAGAAAATTCATTCCCACCACTGTGTCATTCTGATATTGAAGTGCAAAACCAGTTTACAGATATCTGCATTTATCACAGAGATGATTTGAAAGAAAAGAATTTTTTAAAAAAACCACAACAGAAAACTGTTAATGAAGAACCCTGGGAAATATGGTGATCCAAACAGGAAACAATGATGGAATTACTCTATGATATCCTACATGGAGAATTTAAAATATAAAACATTCCTGTGGTTAGCCGTTGAATTGCTTCAGGAAATCTAAGTTCAAAAATCTTTGTCTCTACAACGAATTTTTTGCCCTCAACATATTCCTTTACTCTCCATGCAGACTTCTGTGTGCACAGCCCCAGCATTCATAATCCCACTAGGAACCCAGGAGGAGGAAACAATCATTAGTTACTTGCGGCTGTGCAGATATTTATATTTATATTTATATGTCAAGAAAAATGAACATGCAGTTCTTGACAGCACCCCCAGTGCTTTTAGGCAGTTCTGGGAAAGAGGGGGAAAAAATGGGACTCAAAATTCAAAATAAAAATCAGACTTTGTTCTAATACAGGATGGAGGAAACCGCTTCCCCATTAGAGGACAAATAAATATCCCCAACTGCCTGACACAAAAGGGAAGAGGAAAACAACAGGAAAAGTTGCCAGCTGGGGAAAGCAGCAATCAACTGCCAAGGAGCATTTCAGGGCTGCAGCTGCTTGTCGCTGCCAAGTCTGAAGAGTTAGCTGTTCTAAAAGCATATCTGAAAAAATCCCACTGGGGAGTTCAAACACTGACCTTGTATGGAAAAATTCCATTGAGAGGACAGCGAATTTCCAGGATCCCAGGAATTTTGCTAAAAGTCGTCTCGTGATTTCCCAGGTTCAGCAGACAGAGAGATATTCCAAAAATGTTGCTTTTTTTTTTTTCCCCTGCTCACATCCCTACCCGCAGAGCTGCCAGTCTCCCATGTGCCTGGCTGGATTTAGTTCTGCACATCCCACTCGGGAGGGAACGACTTCCAGACTGGGAATGTTGCTACTACTATATCATCACTAATCTATTTTTACGGGGTGAGGCACGAGGCTTCTGGGAAGGCAGCAGATATCACATTTATAACAGCAGATATTGCATTTCTCTCAGTATTTCAGGGTTATTTGTGTTCAGGGCTCTCAGCAATGCTAGTTGGTGAGATTTTAGAGAGGCACTGCTGATCAGCTTGCTCACAAGTGTTTTAGGACTTTAAAGGGATAAATTTAGTAAGAAAAACCAACCCAACAAACAAAAAAACCAAGAAAAAAGTAGCAAGGTTTTCCTCATATAGCAGTGTGCTTGGAACTGAACTACTGCCTTCAGATTTATTATTTTGAAGAGAAAAACCTGTCTGTATGGCACAGCATTGATGTCAAGTGACATGAAGGATGATCAAACCACCTTTGTGATATTTCTGAGACCTTAACAGAAACCCTCTCACACTGATGATGAAGGAAGAAGTGATGTAAAGGTGTCCAAACCAACAAAAATTGATTTATCATTTAACATCTGCATTGGGTTTTAAATGTATCACATGGAGGATCAGCTGGAAAAAGCACAGCAAAGACAGGTGCAGGAAGAATCCCAAATCCATAACCAAAATGTCATATCCTTTAACACCCCCACAACCAGCTGATATTTATTTTATTTATTTATTTTATTTTACTTTAACCACTTGAGTCAACCAGGAAACATTTACTCCACATTGCACACTTCCAGCCAGAAATTCTGCTACACTTTCTCTTCAATCAGAAGCAACAGAATGATCTAAAATTCACCTTTTTTGAGGGAAAAGGCAGAAGTAATTTTATTCTTCTGCAGTAACAAGGGCAGGCAGCACCCAGTGTGTGGGGGGAGCTACTCTGCCCTGAAAATTATAATTTCCAAAAGACTGAATGACTATCATCAGGTATTGTTATAAAAGCTTAAATACCTATTAAAAAAAGTAGAAGCCACTGGAAAAACCACAAACATTATACTAGAAAAAGGGCAGAATTCCATTGCTAGCTGACAGCTCGTTGTTTTCTAGCATTCCCTTCCATCATTATCCCAACAGCAGCAGCTCAATCACAGTTATTGTATTTCACTGCTTTCAGTGCAATCAGAATAAATGTTACTTTCAGTGACAGACAAACCTCCAAGGCAGTGAAAACTTCCTGGTGAAAAAGCAGCCAAGCATTGACTTTTCTATCTACAGAACAAACTGTGCCATGAAACAGGAACCTCAAAATCCTAATTCAGCCTCAAAAGTCTTATCAAGGGACACAGAAGGAGAGAGGAAAAAATGAAGGCAGAATAAGACACCACAGGAGCTTTCCATAGGTACAGAGTGGCTTGACTACATCCAAGAGGATTTAAAAAAAATAACAATAAAATTAACATTCCCTCTGCAAAATCCAGTTTAAAAGGGCAGAAGGTTTGTTTCTTAGCCCATTCTTTCCACTGAACGAATAACTATACAACCGTGACATTTAAAAGTTCAACTGTAAAAGTGCAGAGAAAGTTTATCAAGTCTACAATTATCTGTCAGATACCCACTGCATCTCCTGAAGTTGTGAAGATAAGAATACATGTCTGGAATAAATTCGAGAGAAAGACGGAAGTTATAAAAATAAACCTTATTGCACTCACTGCCCCTGGCTCACCACTTTCATTTTGACTATTTTGGAGACATAAAGTACTAATGAGGAACATTTTCTTTTTTTTCTTTTTTTAAAAATGTTTTTGTTGTTAGTTTTTTTGGGGTTTTGTTGTTGTTTTTCTTTCTTTGTTTTCTTTCCCCTTTCTTTCAAGTTTCACAAAAAAAAAACCCAAATTATTCTCTGAGATATCTGAGTGATCACCACCTTTATGTTCCTCAGATCTTACAATTACAGTACAGTCTGATTTTAAAAAAATAAAATAGAGCTACCAGGAGCTCTTTCTAGGCAATTTCAGCATCCTAAAGACAAATACTCACAGGAAGATCACATATCAAAGCAGTAGACAAAAGAGTACAAGGCTAGGACTTCTCGAACTACACCAGAAATCTCAAATAAAAGAAACTCCCAGGAGTCCCAGGCGACCAGGAGAGAACAGAAATTTGGAGCCAGAAAGTGCTTTGTACAAAACCATGTAAGGGCAGCTCAGATCGTGGAAGAAATGAGAAGGAAATAACAAATAAAAGTTAAAAAATTGGTCATCTATCCCCACCATGTGTAAATTACGATTTTCTGGCCGCAGTTGGTTGGTCCTGGTGACTTTGGACACACAAGAAGCACCTTAGGAAGGTGGGAATGTTGGGGTTTTAAATGTATTTTAGAGATCACTTCATCTAGAAACAGCAAGAGCATCAGTTGTCTGTGCTTTGTTTTTTTGGGTTTACGAAACCAAAACTGAACTCTGTCTCCTACCCCAGCCTGGCTTCTGTAAAATTTACAGAACTGAAATGAGCAGCATTACTTTATTCACTTTCTTCTAAGGAAATCTTTTCCATTAAAATAATATTAGATACACAAGAACATCAGTTCTTTATCTGCATTCCCAGAAATCCTACAATGGCACAAATATCTTGTTTAAAGCATCATTTTCTTCCCTCCTTGCTTCAAACCACACACAGCCCCACAGAAAGAGAAGGACTTTGTGGTTCCATCAGGGGAGCAGAGAGGAAATATCTAAATCTGAGTAAGGATTTTTATGTGTCAAACAGCACAGCTAGACCAATATAACTCATTCTTTAGAGATATAAGGTTTGTGCTTTGAGGTTATTTTTTCATATATATACAAAAATAAACATATATTTTGTATATATAAGTGTATATATCTACACTTCAAGCACAGTGAGCAGATTTACCTGAGAGAGAAAGAGGGGAAAAATGAGTCTGAACAGCAGCATTTCATTTTAGCGAAGTTCAGAGTCCTCAAAAGCTTGGCTTTCTATCCATTTTACTCTCCCCAGATATACCAGTGCAAAAGACATTGCTTTTCCTCTGGCCCTGGCCTGGCTGAAATCTTAACCCTCTGTCTTTGAGCACACAAGTGAAATTTGAAATTTCACATTCAGAAAATGTAAAGGAGCTCAAACACCAGAACATAAATCACCTACCAAAAAAAACATCAATCAATCAATAGAGGTCAACAAGTGGTTTCTGTTCACCACCAGGTCAACCCCACTAAGGTTTATGTGGCCATTTAGCAAACACCACAGCAAAAAAAGTTTTAGACGCCTGTTGGCTTCTGTGGCAATCTGAATTTGGATTTTAACCATCCTGCAACTGGGAAATTAGCGCAGCCCTGACAGAAGTCACCTCCAAAAAGCCTTTTCCATTAAAACACTAGTAAAATATTAAGTGTTAATATCCTAGTAGGATATCAAGTGTTCATTGCTCCCAACATTAATTGAGAAATAAAATATTTGCAGTACCTGGAGCATTTTTAAAGAAGAGAAGAAGTCAGTCCATATAGGTCAGCGCTAAGTTCCAAGTGGCAAATTCGGGAATGATGAACATTGCAAGCCCAGGAATCAGCAGGAGGAAGGAAGGGGTTATTTTATGGAGAGCAGGTCTGAGTGCTGTGGGATATCAGGACTTCACCCAGCATGTTTGTAGAGAGCTGAGAGAGCTTCTGAGAACAGCCCTGGTCACCACTGAATTATGGAAATAAGCATAAAAAGCATGATAAATTGAAGAAGCAGCATTTGGGGGTTTTGTGTTTGTTTTTCCTGCTCAAGGGCAACATACCCACACTGAAGAAAATCGCTTAAAACAATTTGCTAACATTTCACAAAATAATTCCCCAAAGTTCTCCCTTTCCATTACCTCGCTCCAAAAGGAAAAAAGTGGTAATTTCCCCTTTCCATGGGAAAATGAGCAGCTCTCCATCTCTGGTCCTTTCCCCCGTAATTGTGGAGCTAAAATGGCATAGCAGAGACCTCACTTTCTCCATCTCAAGCCAGTTTTAGGGCAGCCTCGAAAGAAACTCCATGCAAAGACTCATTTTCCACCAGAACCCCCTCTGTCCACCTTTGATCCTCCAAACTCCCTCTGACAGCTACAAGAAAGAAGAAATCCCCACCACAAGCCAACCATTCTGATCACCTCCGACGAGCTGGCAGCTCAGGAAAAATGCAGAAAAACAATTCGTGGGAAAGCACAAGTCAAGGAGTGGCAAAATGGAAATTCGAGGGCAGTGACACCCCTGGCCATGTCATGCAGTCAATGGAGTTACGTAGCAGCAAGTCTTTCCCAGAGAAGTAAATCACTGAAACGCTGCTGCCAACCACCTCATATTTCATTTATTATCCTTCCACAGCAGCAAGGAGTTCACAGACTAGATTCCCCCTCAGCTGAGTTGTGCATAAACCCGTTAGACTGATCTGTGGAACAAAAATCAAAGGCACCAAA
>VZRM01003034.1:267730-335616 GCA_013397955.1 Grantiella picta
AAAAAAAAAAAAAACTAAAGTCAAAGTAAAAAAAAAATGGGGAAATTATTCTGAAAATGGCACTGTTGGAGCTTGTAAATCCCGCCCAAACCCCCTTGTAATTGCACACACACATTATGTTCCCATACACCTTGCAGTCCCTCGCATTTTTCTCGATTTCCAGCACTTTTGGAAGATTTATCCTTCAACCAAGCAGGTCCATGATGCCAGAAGAGCTGGAAAAGGTCAACAAGGCACTGCAGGAAGGGCAGGACTGCTCTGCTCCCCTCCAAGGAGAAATCACAAGCTCTGCTTCATTAACAACTCTTGACTGCCCTCGCTAATTACTGCATTCTGGAGCTCACGTTTGCACTGCAGCACTAACCTCCACACACACTGTTTGCTCAGCTTACATTTAACTTTTACTGACAATTTCACATGAAAAGGGGCAGGAAGGATTTTTTTTACCCACAGGCGGTTTGGTTGGATTTCCAAAAATACTTACTGATATTAATCTACCGAATTATATACCTGAATCTGTTGGTTTCCGTGCCTGAAGTTGGAAATAAAAATCCAATATTCAGGTTTGTAAATAAATGAAGAGGTTTTCAGAAGAGGTCGAATTCAGTACCTCAGAAAAACAGGATATTTAGCTGTTATATTTGTACTTCAAATCCTGGCCGTAAAATGGAAAACTTTCCAACTTGCTCTCACAACTCTCTGATTAACCCCACTGAGTAATACCTTTGCTTTTCCTATGCATAATTTAGGAACAGCCAATCAATCCTAATTAACTGCAGGCAGGAATTTAATCCTGAATCACACTGTTGGCAGAATAGAATACCGTTTTTCTTTTTTTTTCTTTTTTTTCCCCTTTCTTTTTGCCCTTCAGTGTTTCTCAGTAAACAAATCCGTGATTACTTTTTCACTTAAATACTTGCATCAAATATTTGCCTTAAGGAAAAAAAAAATCTCTGTGGAAAATGATGACACCCACACCTTACCCTATTCTTCTGGAGGATTTTTGTCTACATATAGCAATTTACTTACTCACCAGTGAAGACATCAAGCAGCATTTGTTAAAAAATTAGGGATTCGCTTGTTCTCCTCAGGGCAAAAGAGATTCTCTCCACCCCAGGCTGACTTCCTGCTCCATCCTCAGAGCCACCACCCGAGGTGACAGCAAAAAGAGGCTTTGCTGTCTCTTTCACTTCCTTTCGTGGTTTTCAAGCCCAAAACGAGAGGGAGACCTTTTTTTCCCCCCACCCGAATATTGCACTTTTCAGTTATTTTATGAAGATGTGAAAGTGTTTTAAAAGCAAGAGCTTCGCTCCTTCTTTCTGATTTGGCTAATTTTGCATCTGTGGATGCAGAGCAAGGTGAAATCTCCACTTCATGCTGATTGGGGGCTCTGCATGCAGAACAAACTCCAGAAAGCAGAGTGAATTCGAATTCACCCCAGTGAATAACAAACCTCTGTCCACTCCAATGGAAAGCACAGCACTGTGCCTAGCGGAAGAATATATTCTTTATATGTTCTTCTTGCACTTCATCCTTCCCTGCACGGCAGTTTCATTGCCTGCTGAGCATTTCCCATCCTTTCCACAGCAAAGCATGAGCTGACATCGGTGGAAAGTGGGATTTTTGTCACCCATAAAGAGCCTCATGTCCTCTTCAGATCCTTGCCAGTTTATCTGGGAAACAAGACTGAAAATACTCCTGAGATTGTCATAAACACATTTCAGCTTATTCCAGCTATTTGGTAGAAGGAAGAATTTTTTAAATTTCTTTTTTTTGGAGATCCAGGACACAAAGAAAGCTCAGCTCCAGCAGTAATCTCTTCTCAGTTCCACAAGTATGGCAAAGAGCTCATAAAAAAGAGTTTTGGACTAGTCCTGCCTCTGGGTCAATGTTGGGAAGGATGTCTCTTCACAAAACTGCTCTCCAAGCAATCTCAGTACCAACAGGGTGGATTGTAAGCAATAACTAGATAAGTAGTTCCTGTTTCTGTCATTTAATAGTCTGAGGTGTAAAAACACCCTAAGATATATATAAAATAATATATNAAATGTACATAAATAAAATACATAGAAACATCACCTGATGCACCATACTCCTTTCTGGTGGTTTATACAGCAATATGAAGCTTTAATAATGATTTGTCCAATAAGATAGAAATCTCAATCAAATAAAACATGGCAGCTGGCTCCTCTTTTTGAAGGGACAGGGAGTTCTGGTCCTTTACAATTTCTTTTTCAGGGAAGACAATTCTGAAGGCAAAACTATATCTATCACAAAGACTAAGATAAATGGGTCAAAATGTTTTATCAAAGGAAATACTTGCAAAATACTTTGAAGGCTGATGATTTCCTCCTGAGATGGAAAATGCATACACAGATGAGAACATTGCAAATGAAAACATGATGGGTTTGAAGAAACAGGTTGTAAAGAGCCTCAATTCTGTATTACTTGCTATACAGAGCTGCTTGAAAATAAAATAAAAATGTAGATATTATATTAGCAACACAGACCAGGCGTCTGATCAATCGGCTTACAATTTAACAAAACACTCCTAGAAAGAATTTTTTCTCATTTAGATGGAAGCACACTTGGCAACTACATCTACCTCACGTGTCCAAAAAACTGCAGCAAATGTCTTGTGTGTCGTTTTTTATTCTGCTGCTCAGACACAAGAAGGAGGGACAGGAAAGGAAGTTGCTGAGACAAATTCTGCCAGCAGTCAGCAGAGCCACCGAGGAATTAGAGAGAGATTCAGTGAGGTCTTCCAGCAGTGTCTGAAGGTGAAGTGTTAAGTTGCAAAGAGACTGAAAAATGAGAAGTATGAGAAGTGCATCTCCACTTACTTTTTTTTTTTTTTTTTTTTTTTTGGTTAAGAGCATCTATTGCCACGGAAGCAGAAAAGTAGAAAGCAAAACTGAGTTTTAGAAAGGTTTCACTATTCAGCAGCAGTAACCCCACTGCGTAGTGCAGGAATGACAGGAAAAACCACTAAAAGGTTAAGGATGCTTTACCTTTTATCCATTTCCCTTTCCATAGGCAGTTTATCCTCAATTCCAAATTTTCCTCATTGATCTCCAATTTTAGCCAATCTCAAAAAACATGAAATGAAATATGCAGGTAAATTTCTCTGTTTTCATACTAGATTTTAGAATATGGATGGAAAACTGCCATGCTGAGCTACTCCTAAATGGAACCATTTTACAATTAATGGCTTCTGCTTTTCCAACCCCTTGTGTACTAGAAAAAAAAATCCTTATCAGAAAGCTGATCCTGCTTCTCTATCCTGAGCCACAGCAAATATGGTATTTTAACTTCAAACAACCTTCTCCTCCACCCACGGGAGGAAAGAAAATAAAAAAATCCAAGTGCAGGACTCCAAATCCCCCAGCTCTGTGTATTTCAGTCTCCAGCTCTGCCAGCCTAACCCACACTGAGTGTTGCCTGTCAGCTCACAAACTGTGATCAGCATGCAGTCCTTGTCAGCCTCAGGAAGGATAACATATTCTCACTTCTCGTATTTAAAAAGCATTTTTTTCCCTTCCTGAAACTGAAGCTAACGTTTCACAGTAAGCGGTTGTTTGATTTCCCGAAGGAGGAAAATTCTAGGAGAAATTCCTCAATTTTCCACCCCAAACTGTAGTTTCAGGATGGTGTAGGGGCACAGAGAGCTACCTCAGAATGAATATACGGGAAACAGAGTGGGGTAGAAGTGCTTTTTTTCTTCCAAAATTACTTTTGTACAAGCAGAGCTCAGCAGAGCACTGTGGAAAAGAAATGATTATTAAATATGTGAACTTTCAAGGTCTCCAGAGATAAATTCATCCACTTCTGCTCAGGTCTCTAATCTCCTTCCCTGCAGTGAGAGGAAGGAAATAGTGAAAGAGTTTTTTGGTTTTTGGTTTGTTTTTTTTTTTTCTATTAAGCCAGCAACGGTGTGAGAAATAGCACTTTACACCACAGGGCAGCAGAGGGAATGGGATTCTTTTCCCTGAAAAAATAATGGGATTCTTCTTCCAGAAAACTCTCTCCGAAAAACCACTCTAACTGAAAATTTCTGCAATTTTTTTCCCCTGATCTATCGAATATCTCCACCTCCAGGCAAAAGGAACCAAATGGAAAGCAAAGGAGCACTTGGGAGTTTTTCTGGGTCTGAGCCTTGTAATTGGAATTTCCACCTGCACTGCTCGGTGGTCACCTCTGCTAGTGAGCTTTGGATTCTGTAACTTCACACCTGAGTATTCCCTGTATCACAGCTGAAAAAATGAGCTGGAGAAGAGTTACAAACTGTATTTCAGCAGCACTACCAGCCCAGGAAATCCATACATCAGTCATTTTTCTTTATGCCACATTTAAAACCTCTTTGCTATTTGGAAGGACTAATATTCTCTCAGAAATCCACAGTGAAAGTGGTGAATTTTTAGAGAATGAGAGTCTGAATTATGTGGATCAAAGAAGTTTTAGGAGACTGAGGAGGCTTTCTGGTGTCTCCTATGTGAGAATGATGGTTCTGCTCACCATTGTCATTTACTGCATGATATTTCAGATGAATGCTGAACTCCAGCAGAACACAAACAATCAATAAAGGGCTTGGCAGATGCCTTTAATCAACACTGCTCAGCCCTTCAGTGGGGGAAAAAGGGGTGTGACAGTTTGGGATATAAGCAACACCCCTATATCCTCCTGGTTTTTAAATTATATAAGTTTTAAATCAACAAATCATAAGACATACACAGTGGAACTAAATCCCTTTTTCATTTCAAACCCATCACTGTCCTATCTCAACATTTTCCACAAGCTATGTGAGGCACGAAACCCAATTAAGATCCATTTTAATTAGGACAAAATAGTCACAGTGATCAGATACATGATTTATATCACATTCCAACACTCTGTTATTAATCAGGTTTTGAAATGGTAAAACCACTCAGCTGCATTTGGTGACAACAGCCCTGAAAAATCTCATATAAAACCAGTGAACTGTACAGTTGGCATTGGCCACCTGGGAAAACAACCATAATGGTGTTAAAAGGTAACAGTGGTGAAAACCAGGAAGTAATAATTCTCCACAATCACGATGAACAGACACTTGTTCGTTCAAACTCCATGGAAATCCTCTGAAGAGACAACTCACTTGGGGTTTGAAGTTCCTTTGAGTTCCTTGTTAATGCACACAAGGTGAATATTGTTCAAAAAGCTTTCATCATCACCTGCACTAGCAGTACTTACACAGAAAATAAATAAAATAAACAGTTGAAGAGGCAATTCTCCACAAACACAGAAGAGCACCTTACAGCCAGCTTGGACACCTGCATGTCCCTGGAGGTCTGGGGGGTCTGTTTGCCCCCTGGATCAGTTAGAGATTAATAAATTATGAAGAACAGTGTTTTTACTGCTTTATCATGCAAAATTCAGGAGGACATAAAGGTAATTTCAGAGCAGCAGTCGGGTGAGGTTACAGAATGTGATCAGCTTGAGGTGCTGCACTACAATCCTCACCCAAACCCCTAAAAGGGGCAGAAGAAACTCAGCCACTGACCCCGTGAATGACTTTTAATCATTGTTCACCGCTGAGAATCTCCTATTCTCACCTAATTCTGACCCCACCAGCATCCCTGTGAAAGGGAGGGAAAGTCCCTGCAGTTAGAGGGGAAGGAACACCTCAGAGTCATCATCAGCCGTGCTGCAGGACATTTGTTCAGATCGCAGAATCTCTCATCTCACACCACAGCTCCACCACATTTTCCCTTCTTTCCAGGCTGTTTAACTTGTTTTACATTAGCATCTGACACACTTAGCATTAATACTTACAATGAACTCTGTTTCATTGCTCTGCCCTGTCTTCCTCTCAGTATCTTTTGCCTCTAGCACATTTCATGCTCCATTTTACTGAGTTTCAGCACAATCAGAGGTGTCAAATTGCCCTGAAACTCTTTAGAAATATATTTCTTTACATGTCTTTTTTTTCAGACTACTGTAGCAGTCAGTTTTCCTTCTCTCCTGTTTTTCCTCATTTCTCCCCATGTTCTGACACCACCTCACTGCTGTGTCTCTGCACATCTGATTTCTCCATTGCCCAACATTTCCACACGACCCCATCCTCCCTTCCCTGCGTTTACTTCAAAAATCTTTTCTTCTATTGAAGGCTTATCTCTGTTAAAATGCAATTTCCAAGGCAGCTGGTTGAAGAAACCATTGAAAATTCCTCTTTCAGTTTCCTCCTTGATGCTCAGGTTATTTACACAACCTGCTGCTCTGGGGATTCACTCCCTGAGCAGCATTTTCTTGTCAGAAGTACAGGAGTTTGTTGACAATGGCCTGAATATATCGAGCTGTGCTCTGCTACACATGTGATTAAAATGTTTTGACCATCAGTAGCTGGAGGCAGAGTTAATTGACAGATTTCATGCGATGAAAAGGATCATTCTGATCATCTAAGTGTAAATATTCATCCTGGATCACCTCATATTCAGGGGAACTAATATACACAAAATCCCATTCTGGAACAGAAAACTGTTTTTCCCCTCATGGAAAAAAATCAGTTTCAACGACAAGATTCACAGTCAGTAATTTGATTAAAATATTGAATTGACAGTAATGTTTTGAAGAGAACTAGAGGGAAAAGTGCACAAGTGTCTCATTTTAGAATTTCCTCGCTTCATGTTTTTCCCTTCCCTCTGACAAATCCTTCATCCTGGGAAGATAACTCATACATTAAATGCATAACAGTACTTTGAGTGCAAAACACAGCGGCTGGGGAGTTTTATCACAGATCTCACATACTGACAGTGCCAGAAACTGCCCAGGTATGAACAGGATTTTGACTGGGATGCTGGGAGATGAGATAGTGCCTCAGCAGGACTTAAGAACTGAGGGAAAAGTTTGATAGCTGCAGTTTTAAAAGGAGTAAAATAACAGCCGTGGGCAAATAATAACTTTTTTTTATTAACTGCTTCCTTTCTTAATATTCGATTCTACTTGTTATCCAAAAGTAACACATTGCTCAAACAAGCCCTCCTTTTCCAATCCAGAAATCTCCCAAACATATTTATTGATTTATCTATCTACAAAAGAACTTGCTCCTATGATTTTGTACAACAAAGTAATTTATACTGGGTGTGCAAATTATTATTTTCCCAATTTCAGCCATGCCTAGAATCCTTTCAGCAATGGCACTTAACAGAACCTCTGCGATTTTGCCCTCTCAGGGTATATTTAAAAAAGTCTCTAGAGTGAGGAGCAAACTTAATTTCCAGCAAATCCACGTCAAATTGCAACTCTCCTTTGAAATCTTTTGTGTATTGTCACTAGAAACTCAATCAGTGACTACAAACTTTAATTTCTTGAAGGAAATCACCACCCTGGTCAGCAGGAAGCCGTTTCTCTCTGACAGTGGTGTCTAATTCACCTCCAGATGCAAATCCCTGCTAAAATTATTCCTAATGATTATTAGGAATAATCCTAATCCTAATAATCATTATTCCTAATGATTGTATAGGTTTTTTCCTGACCACACTGTATAGCAGATTTTCAATCACTCTAGACCAGCTGACAAAATGCAGTTGTTTATACAAAGGAATGAGGAGAATGAAAGCCCAAAGTTCATTATTTTCAAAGGTAAAACAACAATAATGAGAAACTGTCAGGCACAGTTGTCCTTGTAGCATTTAAAAAATCAACAATAAAGGCATTTTTTCATAGGCTAGACCAGCATGCTATTAGAGTCTCATTTAGTTATCTCCTACTGCAAGGTGGAAACCCGAAAGATTACTGAAGTTTCTTCAGCATAATCCCATTAAATCACATCCATTTACAGGCAGAGATACAACAGCAGCAGCAGGGAACTATTTTTTTTCCCTGTCAGGGCTAGAAGACACCTTGCTGCAGTGAATGCTGTCCTGAATGCAAATCACCTCAGCTCCCCAGCAGGCTCTCTGCAATGTTTGGCGTTTGCCAGCACACAACACAGAGCCAGAAGATGCTCTTTTAGGAGCTCAGTGGTCAGAGGGAAACTTTCCAGAAAGGAAATTGGGATTCTAATTTAGCAGATAAAAAGGTCACTGAATCCACAATAGTTATTCCCTTCAAAAATGGATTGTTACTCATGTTACTCCACAGAATGCCCTTCTCTAAACTGTCTCCAGATACCACATTGTTTGACATTTTCCATCCATTTCAAAGTATCTCTGAAGAAAATTACCTAGGAGTCTAAGGAGTGAGCAATGGCAGAAGCCTAAAGAAACTAAATTAGAAACTAACAGAAAACAGAGAGTCCTGGTTGTAAGATTGTGTCTATTAGAGGAGAATAAAAATCCATCTACATACCGCAAATACAGCTGCCAATTCCTCTTTCCCAATGTGAAAAAAAAACCACATAAAGCCTTGGAACAAACAAATCCCACCACCAACAAAAAATTGTGGTTTCACGTACACATCCAAAGTCGCTACACATCGAAGCTACAATAAAGCATTCTGTGAACAGCATTATTACACTCATTGTTAAATCAATCAGGCCTCTTGCCCAGGCAGTCATGGAAAAACTGTCCCTAAGCAAATACCCCATCCTAGCACTCGACATGTCATCATTCCCAACACTACAACAAGCACATGTCAGAGATGTCAAGCTTTATTTCATCCCCTCTGCCCTTACACACCCGTAAAACCAAAACACTGTGACACAGCCCAGCACGTCACACCTGCTGAACTCCCATCACAGAAATAGCTCTGTGTGTTGCTTGCAAAGCACAACTTTCTGAAGCTCACGTTTTACTGCACTTGTTCTGCATGGCCAAGGAAACACAGGTGACCAACCCGGGCTGCCTGTCCCTTTCAGCATTTATTCTGCATGAACGTTGTCCCAGCTGCCTCCTGGAGAGTAACCAAACGAGTTTCTATGCCAAACGAGTCTAGCCCGGGTTGTTGCTGAAGGGGGAAAGGGAAGAAGCACTGGGGAGGGGCAAGACGTGGTCTGTCAGAGGGAGAACATCGCTTTCCTGCCATCCTAAGAACTCCCAGAGCGAAAGTCTTGGATATAAAAACACAAATAAATACACGTTGCTATATTCCAATACTTAACAGTGTAACAAACGTTGATATGAACACAAAGATGCAAAGATAACACAGATATGAATACAAAGTTCAACTTGAGTACATTTCGGGTTGAAGGTGTGCACAAGCCGGGCTGCGCGCTGCTCCCAAAGCCGGGGGGCTTTCTCCCCATTCCTCCCCATTCCTCCCCATTTCTCCCCATCAGCCCCTCGATCAGTGACTCCGCAGCCACTCCAACCCCAAACGCAGCACGGGCAGAAGTTGATAGCGAACCTCCTGCCCGGCTTTGAGGAGGAACAGCCCCCTCTACTCCCACCCCGCAGGTGTGACCAGCCCGCCCCGAGCCCCCGTTGTCCCCCCGGAGCTCGGTTACCTGCGGGCGATGCTCCGGCAGCCGCACTGGGTTTCCTGCGGATCGCCACCCTCCTGAAGCGCGCTCCCTCCCCTGCGCTCATCCTGGGCGCGCCGGAGAAGCGCAGAAAAGCAGAAGCGGGCAGAGGCCGGG
The DNA here is from genome assembly GCA_013397955.1 of Grantiella picta. Lineage (NCBI taxonomy): Eukaryota > Metazoa > Chordata > Aves > Passeriformes > Meliphagidae > Grantiella > Grantiella picta. The sequence continues at coordinate 277,281 of VZRM01003034.1, forward strand.
GGGTCCGCAGAGCCCCCCGCAGCGCCCCGAGGGCAGCGCCGCCCTCTCCGCCCGCCTGCATCGCTGCCTCACCTGCGGCCGCTCCCTGCCCTGCCCTGTCCCGCCGGCACCGCCTCCCGCAGCCCTGCCCTCGCTACCTGCCCCGGGCCAGCTTCCCTGCCGGCATGGCGAGGCACAGCCCTGCGCGCCCGGCTTGTCCCGGGGATGCTCGGTGACTCCCCGAGCCGGGCGAGGTCCCTCCGCGGGCACCGCGGCTGCTCCGCTTCCTCCCGAGCCTCGCCGGGAGACCCCCCGCTCCGTTCCCCTTCCCTATCCTGGCCCCCTTCCCCTTCCCGGCCCCGTTCTCCTTCCCCTTCCCGTTCCTGGCCCCCTTCCCCTTCCCGTTCTCCTTCCCGTTCCCCTTCCCGGCCCCGCACTCCGCTCCACCGCCGCCCCCTCTGCCCCCGATCACTCCCCAGCCCCTGTGGGATGTGGCACTGTGTGCAAATCAGTCTGCCCCCAGCGCGGTCCCCCGTGTCCGACGAGAACGTTCTCAAAGGGATGTCTGAGTTCCCAGCGCTTAAAGCGAGTTTTGATGCCAAGGATGGAGCTGCAGTGCTTCCATCAATAGTGATTCCGTTCGAGCCAAAGCTCTTGCTCCTTTGCCAAAGTCTCTAAATTTTCATCAATGAGAAAGGCAATCAGCAGGCTATGCTGCTTTGAGATGACAATCATTCACACAGCAACAAGTGTCTGAAAACATCCATTTACCGACACACAGTGTTCAGGGGCAGAACATCTCCACCTGAGCCATTGTGAGAGCTTTGAAGTCTGTCGGGAGCTTGATGTGGTGCACTTTGAGGCAAACCAGTTGAGAAGCTGTGCTCCTATTAGAAGGATTGCCCGGGCTTTGGAACCCCTTTGGAGGATTTAGGGCTTCCTCAAAGGTGGCTCCTGTTTAGGAGCACACTGCTTCATTTGTCATCAGCTGGAGTTGGGAGATCTCCGCACCAAAGAATGCGATCAACTACACTCCAGGGATGGCATCCCTCTGGCAGTGGCCCAACACAACCTTTAGTCGCCAACACAAGAATTTCTGGGGCTTGGAAGAATATTCTGGGCAAGCACCCCTCTGTACTTATCCAGCTGTTACATGTCTTTTTTACCACGGTCAGGGACGGGAAGCGGGCGAGTGAAACCCTTCATTTGACCCATAGAGCTCACTCAGCAGTGAGCAGGGGAGCAAGAGCTGCTGCAGGGGGACATCTGTGCCATGTCCCAATGTGCCAATGATCTCACTCTTTTGCTCTCTGTACTCATTCTCTTCCAGAGGTTTGATATTTTACAGCCACCCCCTCCAGTTCCCGATAAAAAGGAGGCAGCCACATCACCTCCTGGATCTTTTTTGTCTGCTTGGAATTGCAAACATTGGGTTTTACTTTAGTAAACACACAAAAAAGCAGTGACTCAGAGATGAAAGGCTGATTTATGTCCTGGCTTTAGTCACCTGACTAGGGCTGGGCACACGGAGATGCATGTGTCACTTATTACTGAACTTTGTACTTACCTCTAAACACAGAGCTTTGCTCCTGCAAGGAGAACAGCTAAGGCAGCAAGGGCAAACACACACACCCTAAAAACCTTAAAATGGTAGGAACTGCTCTAATTTTGTTCTCGGTGATGTTATCAGTGAGTGGCAACTTATTACAGTGTCACTCTGGAAAATAAAGGTCACCTCAGAGAAGAGAATCACGCCAACCCCGTGGAATCGGAAAATTGCTCACAAAAGCTCCTTTTCTTGGGAAAATCCTCCTGAAAATCCACCTTAAATATGACGCTGACGTATTTAAAGCAGTGAGGTGGCAGGCTGAGATAGAAGTAATCCAGGCAGACAGTAAATCCACGGCAATTGCAGAGCATTTGTCCACTGCAGTGTGGTTCAGGATTCCCAGAGCAGCTCAGTGCCTCTCTTCTTTTCAATTAGTCACACACAGACCTGGAGCAGCTGGTTCAAGCTGGCTCCGAGCTGCTCTGCACCAGCAACTGCTCTGTTCCGCCTGCTTTGAAAGGGTAAAAAACTTCCTCCCCTTCTGGCACGACCTTCCTCCTTTTCCGTGCACTCTCAGTCCCTCTTGTTCTCCATCTCCGGGCACAGAATGAGTCCTTTGGCAACGTCAGCAAGAGGAAAAACATTTTGTTAAGTGCAAAGGTCGGTCAGAGACAGGTATTATCTAGGAAAACATCACCCTAAATGATTAAAAGATTAGCGTGATAACTGCAGGAGGGATCTGAAAACAGAAAAACAAGCTTACATGTCGACAGTACTGCCAGTACTGCTTAAAAGATATCAAGGTCAGAGCTCGGCAATGCTTGGCTGGGAGTTTAGAGCTCACCTTGCACCCCAGGCAAAGTGCAGCAGGAGTCACACAGCCCTCTGGTCACCAGCAAGCCACCCGCCCAGCGTGGGCAACAGCTGGCCAACAGCTGGCTCCCGAGCTTTCTGTGGGAGTGCTGAGAAATGCAGCTGTAGCTACTTGACTGAACTGCAGCTGATTTGCCTGTGGCAGGAACGACAGGAGCCCAGTGGAATCACCCAGAGGTGTGGAGGGAAAGCAAGGACAGCTGGCAAGGTTTAGCCTCAAGGAAAAGTTGAATGAGCACTTCTGGTGTGTGAGAGCCTTGGAAGCACTCAGTTCATGCTGCTGGAGAACTACAGCATTCAGGGAAACAGGACTCTGTAGGCAATCTTGTTTAGTTTGTGAGAAAATAAATGCTTCACTCTGCATGTAAACCATTGTTCCTCCAGTAAACCTCTTTGGATTAACCTTATACTAATGGAAACAACCTTCAGAAGACTTGATTTTGACTAACTTCTTGAGTGGGACTGTTTCTGCTGTTGTCACTGGTTAAGATTCCTCATTTCTGCTGGAATTTAACCTTATTTTCTCCATGGTTGCACCCTAAATTTGTTCCAGGATGCAGTTTATGGTCTCTAGCTTTGATTTCTCTGAGTACTCCCTTGTGCTCTACCCCACAGCAAGTCTGTGCAGTAACATATTTTTAGAGCATTAGTCCACAGGACCATGAGAAAGAAAATGCATGAACTCAACACCTAACTCAAGAATATCTATAAATCTTTCTGAACATTACAAACTTTTTTAGAGCAGCTTATTCAGAACTGATTTGGAACAGGACCTTCTCAGAGGTCTGAGAGAGAAGTGCCATTCTGTTCTGTTAGCTATGAAACTCCAAATAAAAACTGAATTAGAATGCAGGTTATAATATAGAAAATCCATCCTAAATATATAGGTAACCAAGCCAAGTCCTGCCTGAGTTAGCATATAACTCATAAAACAGTTTGAATCTTCTGTGAACTGCATAAAAGCCACAAACCAGTTCTGCCAGCAGGGAAGGATAATGAAGAACAAGAACCAGCAGAGCAGAAGATCGAGTAGGATACTAATTAGAGAAGAATTTCACTCATCTCAGCCCCTCCTGCACATTCCAGATGAAAAGCCTCTTCCAACAGCAGCTGCAGTTCCAATGCACAAAGCCACTGCAGCGTGTGAAACCGATACACAGAATTACCAAGCGAATCTGAGGCACTTCCCACAGGGTGAGGACTCTGAATGAGTGCTATTGTGCTGATTTACACCAAAAAATGCACTTGGGCTCTTTTGTTACTTACTGCTGCACCTTGGGAATGGCTTTACTTCCCCGTGAGAAGTCAGCAGAGGGAATTGGAGTTGAGCATCAGAAGTAACCCACGATAAGCAATCTAAGAGGGGTCAGGCAAATCCTAAATATTAACTGCTGGAACAAAACTGGATGGATAGATAGCTGTCAGAAGAAAATCCGTGGCAGGTTTCTTTCATCCAAACAATGTTTCTAATATGACAGAATACAAATCTCTGTTCTGCCTTGCTGGGCTGTGTAAGAGGGAATAATGTTGTGTTTCGTCTCTTTTTCCCTGTTGTCATTTTGGGCCCTACTGAAGCTAAGGATGGGGACCAACCAGCAGCAGGTTTTGTCCACTTTTCTAATAAAGAATCCATTTATATCCTCCTAGAGCCAGGATTTCTTCCTCTGTCACACAGATGGATGCTTTGCAAGAACATGTAGCTTTGCAAGAACAGCAATATGACAATTAAAGGAAGAAACATTCCTTGTTGTTAATTTTGTCTCACCCCTTTCTTTGCTGCACAGAAGCGTTTTGTCTGTTGCAAGTAAATTCTTGGAATTTATTGAAAACACATTGATATAAAGCTATCAAACATATTAGTTTTACTGAAGGATTGCTGCTCAGAGGGAGTAATTGGTCCCTCTAATCAGTTTTGTTAGGTAAGTCTTGCAGAACAGCACTCACTGAGCAGAGACTGATTGCTTTTAGAAGTCAGAATATTCTTCATTATCATCACCACAGATTAATTAAATATGCCTTGCTATCCAATTGATGTCAATCATTTAGATATCGTCAGCAGCAGGGCTTTAGCTTTGATTTGCATTCACTACAAGTGAAAACAAACTTCCCTGAGGTCATGGTAGCAGAAAGGAGAGAGAAAGGAAGCTATGCTCGAGAAAATGTTCTACTTTTCTATTTCTTCTTTCGTTCTGTAGTGGCAATCAACAGCCACTTAAAAAAATAAAAAATAAAAGGCTGAACAACCCCAACTCCCTCAGCCTGTCTCTATAGGGTTGTTCAGCTTGTGCTGCTAAGGTGCTTTGCACATTAAATATTAACCATTGTCCCTCTGTGAATGCTTACCCAAACAATAAAGCGAAATGTTTTGGTTATCAGTTTAACAAATCAACACAGGGAGAGCTGATAAAACATGTTGTGAAAATGAAGGCCTAATTATAACTTCCAGCTCTGGAAGAAAATATAGCAGTCTCACTTTTGCAATACTGCCATAACTTTGGGGTTTTTTTGTTGTAAAAACCAAGCTGTCAGGTGCTTCATATTGCTCTAACAAGGCATATGGAACATGCACAGGAATTTCAGCATCTTCTCAATAATTTATGGTGACTTAAAACAGAGAGACTTCAAAGCTGTTGCTGCATTTCCAGGCTGCTCTCAAGTTTTCCTCTCATTTTCCTCCATTCTGTTCTGCATTCCACAGACTCCCTTGGATGTTTCTGGGATGAAATGTTATTATTATATGACTGCGAAAAGGATATAAATGCTGCTCATATTCCACTTTAAAACTTGCTGGTTTATCCTGCATCTCAAAAATAACATTCTATTCATGTTTATAATTTTTAAAACTTGTTTTTACCCCAAGAGATCTAACACTGCCTAGTTTTGGAACTCAGTACTTCCAACAGTCTTTATAGTGTATTATGCACTGCAAATGGCTTTACCTCCCCATGCTAAAATGTGTTTATATTCCAGCAGAGGCAGACTAAGCACAACTGCACAAATGAGGGCCTTGAAACTCCAGAACCTCCAGAATCTCAATTTGTGCTTTGCCACAGATTTACATTGATAGTTTTGAACACCCTTTAAATGGGTTGCAGTCACTGAATAGGAAATGCAAGTTCTTTACCAGAATAAGAGCATCTATATTTTACTGAGCTAACATAGCTGGGGAAAGAAAATTTTTCCCATGTTTAGGCATTATTTTTGTCTTGGGTCTGTTGAGTCAAATTGCCATTTTGGTTCACAAGCCTGGCAGGCAGTCAGAAGGAGGCCATAGGTCTGCAGAAATTCAAACCAGAAAGAGGATGTTGAACTGCAGCTATTTATAGTGAGGCTCTATTAATACCAAGCGCTGCGGAAATGAAGAACAAACAGAACCAAGTGCAGCCCTTGAGCCATGCAGGTTCTGGAGCAACGTGGAGTAAGTTACCACGAGGAGTAAATAACTCACGTTCCTGGCCACAGCCAGAACCACCTTGGTATTTCAGTGTGTGCAGGGTGAGCTTTGAGGAGAGGTGAAGCATTCCAAGTAAAGAATTTTTACATTTTTTAAAAGTGAGAATTTTTTAATTAATTACAATTTTTTAATTACAATTTTTTTAAGTGAGAACAGATTCACTTTATTGAGTGTTGGTGTTTTCCCATCACGGTGTTTTAATTGCCAGTCTGGAGGTGAGAGATAACAGTACCCAATCTGCAATGTTTTGGGAAAGAATTAATATGCACAGAGTGCTCTGGAGATAAAAAGAGTTACTTTGCATTTGTCTTAGATAACAAAAACCTTTGAAAGCCACTGTGGCTTCACAGAGGTATTTTATTTTTTTATAAGTTCTAATTTTATGGTTTGCAAGGCCGAAGTTGAATCACAAACTGGTCACAAAATATTTGGCCCACATTCTCAATTCAGAATTTGTTCTCCAAGGAAGCTCTGCACTCATGTTGCTTTCCCTACAATATTTCCAATCTGAATAAATATCCACAGTTTTAATACCTTAACCAATATGACACCATCGAATAGCGAAAATCAATTTCTTTGGAAGACACAATCAGTGCTTAATAAGATGAAAGCTTTCCCCAGGTAGAAAATCCTATGAATTAATTTAAATCGATGCAACTGTCTCATTATTTATTTCCAAAATTTCTTGATGACTCACTGAAGAGATATAAAAGGCCTTCTTTCAACCACCTCATATGGAGCTTTCTCACAAATAACACTTTCTCAATCATAAATTGTTATTAAAATAAATTAAACTATTTTTTTCCTCTAAAACCAGCCAAGAAATCATATTGCTGAAGCTGCATATCTCCAATATGATGTAGGGGAATTTATAAATGATAATGAATGAAATATATGTTTTCTCATCTACCACTCTAGTCAAGAAGGAATCATTCTTGCAAAGGCCAATATTTTTTACTGGGTTATTAGGATCAGTTGTCAGCTGTAGCACTGAACTTTATTTTTGTGAAAAGTTAGGACTTTCTTCCTCCAGCCAGGCAATCACTCAAACCTACTGAGAAGAAGTCAGTTGTGCCTGTGCCTTTACCCTAAACAGACAGATGAGAGCTGGCTTTATTCCAAATAATTTTTCCCAGGATGCACATAACTGTGACTATCTATTTTAGCTCCATCTTCCCCCTCTGTCTTGTTCTATATATAGAATTTTCTCCTCTATGTCTGTCATTCACAGGCTGCTAGATGTGGCTGCCAGGTTCTCTTCATAATTAGAATCTCTGTTATTATTATTGGTCAAACAAAACCTACATTTCGACATTGTTCAAAATTCTGCAGTAATTTTTTCAGTTGCCAGTGCCCTATCAGAGTTTTATAGAAGAGTTTTTTAGGAGTCAAACCACAGCTCCGGCTGCCTGGAGGTATAACTGGGAGTGCTCTGCTCTTCTTGATGCACAACTGCAGGATTTTTTAAGGCAGATATCCAAAAAACAGCGCTTGCTGTGCCAGTCACTGTCAACTTTAGCTTCAGGATTTTTCCCATTAAAATCTGATGTCTCTATAGCAGAAAACCGACACTTCAATTGTCAGAAATCACCTCCTGTTCCAGAATAATGGAGAAATAATAAAGGAGCAATGCTTCTTCCCAAGGCAGAAATGACACAGATATTTTCTTTGAGAAAAGTTGTAATTTTTTGGAGGGTTTTTTTGGTTTGTTGGTTTATTTCAGTGGTCTCACTTGTCCCAGTGGCTCTGGGAGGGCAAGGAGCAATGTGGTTTAGAAGTTTCTCAAATCAACTTTAAAACGAGAATATTCACCCAAGGAGCTAAACTGCTTTCAAAACACGCAAGGAGATGATTTTCAAGGAGAAAATTTTCAAGGAGAAAATTTTCAAGGAGAAAATTCTGCTTTCCCCTTCTTTTCTCAACTCACAGAAACTCTTCATTCAAAACTGAAGAAGAGGAATACTCAGGGTAAGGAAATCCTAGCACTCCTGCAAGGGAAAAGGAAGTTTCTTGCTGTAAAAAGCATGTATGGTTCAGCATTCCCAAGCCAATTTTATGTTGAATTCAGCTCTTCTTTTGCTTCCACATCCCCTGAGGGTGGAGATTTGCATCTTACAGAGCATTCTTTGGATTAAAGTTTATGCAGCATTTCGGAGATCACTCAAATCTATTGGAAACACTGAATGGGGAAACAGAATTTTGGTATCTGCCTCAAACTCAGAAAACAGAGGAAGCAGCTTGGCTTTAATTCCGATTCCCTTTAACATTGATTTCCCTTCTTGATTTCCTGTTTGATCCCTTTTAAACTGGCAGTTCTGGATCTCATCATTGTAACTAAATGATTGTGAAATCCTAAGCCAAGTGGAAGCTGCAAATTGAAGCAGACCAGACAGAAGGGTGTTAAATGAACAAAAATGGCCAGTTTATTCACTGGAACAGTTATGCATTACACTGTAATTGTAATTGGAACAGAAAGATGTAAGAATCAGTATGTTGGCTTCTTTTAATTATTCTCTTCAGCACTAGAGTGTTTTTCCCAACCATTTGACTGCATGATCATATTACACATGTACAAGCACAGACTTTATGAATCCCTCACAAGGTATTAATCTAGGATTGTCTACAAGGATAAGGAAAAGTTAACATGGGAATTACTTCCATTTTAAAAATAAATGATGCGTTTTTTTGGAAACAAAAATTATTTCACCTTTTTTTTTTTTTTTTTTGCTTTTAGCATAAAGTAGCAACAAGAAGAGTTTCCAATACTCAGTCTTTAGCAAATGAACATATATACTTTTATATTCTTCACCACCTAGAAACACTTCATCATTTAACCCCAAGAAGGCAGGACAACAGAATGTCAATTCAGCATAGGAGTAGCTGAGTTATTACAGCAGTAAACATACAGAATACAAATTTGTGTTTGTCACAAACTCCACCAATGCTAAAACTCATTTGAAAGGAGCACAGCAACCTGTATGGTTCATTAAATACAGAACGTCATGCAAATGGAAACATTCAATAGATTACAAAAGTCACAAAACAGCAGTTTTATCTTTTTTTTTTTAATTGTTTACAAAGGATCAAGTTAATTAACCCTTTAACAGTCAAACCACAGGGCTGAAAATCAATCGGGCAATAAGTAATAAAATGGATTTAATTTATCCACTGGCATAGCACACGTAGCCATATCTGTGAACAGGAGAAATAATAATAAAATAAGCTAGATTACTCTTATTTCTTGTTCATAGCTGATAAAACACCAACTAGCTAGTGAGCCAGTCTACTTGAAACTTTTATCAAAAGCTTCTGTTCAGTGATTTTTCCAAAATATTTTTGAAATCAAGTAACCACATATCCAATAAAAACTCAGATTACTAACACCGAGAAAAAACATACAATCTTACCCACTCTTTTACAGCAGATCATGATAATCAAAACAAATAGAAAGCTTTGTAGAAAGATATTTTTGAACTACAAGGCTCTATCACCCAGAGTCTGCCCACACATTAACTGCAGTAATGAAATATTGGCTTTTTTCCTTTACCTTTTGTCACTTTGTCACTTGGCTGCCATTACGTTTTACAAAGGGGATTTTCAAGAGCTCCACAGGAAACAGATTAAAAGCCAATAAGGATTTAAGCTCTGCACCTCCAAATGCAAGATACAGACTCTCTGCGATAGTTCTCCTGCCCTTCTAGCAAGAGGAATATGCATATCGCACAAGAAATAAGAATTTTCTAGCTTAGTTATGGATATGGAGAAGCTACACGATGTTAACAGTGTCATGCACACATTTCCCATTGCATATTTTGATGTATTTGTGCCTGAAGGCGAAAGGCAATTGCTTTTTTAAATTTCTTTTCTGCTGAATTATACTTAAAAAAAAAACCCCTTAATGGTTAAAAAAAGTCGGAATGGTATATATCCCTTTCAGACTCACTGCACACACGGCAAAGGAAAACTGAAGGGAAGGTGAAGACTGGAATTTGGAAAGAGGTAACTATAGCAATTATGGTGCCTCAAAGGGAAAACATCAGTCCCTGCCATTCTCCAACGAAGATTTCCGAGGAACAAAAGAAAAAAATTACTGCAACCTCCGTGGATATGCATCTTCTGCCAAAGGAGGGAACAGACCTCAGAAAGGCTGATGAAATCTATATTTTAAATTGAGGATCAATCCAGCTGTGAGTGGAGCTGGCAGCACAGCTGCTGGCTTTGGCATTGCGTGAAAAACAATAAAATTGGTACCAAAATTAGGGCAGAAATTCTGGGTGTTTTCCCAGCAGGATAAGGATTGGGTGAGATTTTACCAACAGCTGATTTAAGTATTCCCAACCTAAATAGGTGAGCAGCCAGGTGAGGTCATAATTTGGAATTGAGGTTATATTTCATAACATAATCTCCGTTATGCACACACAATAATATGGAAAATGGCGTAAACAGCTTCGTAGTCTTTTTTAAAAATAAAAAAAATCAACTGAAAATCAACTTGGCATTGAAACTCGCGGCGTTAATTACAGTTTCATTCTACGAACTCTGCTGGGCAGAAATGGTCACACTAATCAACTGTGAAAAATGTGGATAGAGAAAGCACAGAGATGCCAACCTGTCAATCAGATCAATCAGAAAGAATATCTCTATTGCCTCCATTTCGAAGGCAGAAAATTCTATACAATTAGCATGAAAAATGGTAATATGTCCTCTTTCTGTAAAACCTCCATATATGTTCTGACTGATAGAAAATATATTATTCCACACTATTACATTTTACAATTCTCTCATCTTTTTTTTCCTTTATATCTGGTCTTTTTCCTATTTCTTTCCTTTCCTTTTTTTCCTCACACATTTCCTATAAACTGGATTTCCAGAAGCTGATCGTTTCACTGAACAAGGAATAATTTTTCACTACATCAGAAAACAAAACCCAAACCAAAATGCCCCTATTTTGACCTAAACGTCTCTATTTTGAGTAGGCTATTTCAAATCCAAAGAAATTTCAAGGCCATCGTAGAGAACAAAAGCTGTGCTTCAGACACAAAAGTCAGAGCAGGATTTGAATTTCTTCCTTACTGAGCGGGACACATTGCAGTGCTTCTAAGTATACTCAACCGTTAAAAATATATGTATAATTTTTTCTTAATCCTTAAAAATCAGAATAGATACCAACACAATGTAAACTGATTTAAAATGGGCAAAATGTAATATTTTGCAACCCTTAAAAAACCCCAGGCTTTTGTTTCTGGTTTTGTCTGCATGTAAATATTTCCTACAAAATCTCTCACAAAGTTTCGTATAATCAATCAATATATAACAAAGAAGAGGTTTTCATCTTAAGTTCAAGGTATGTATTTTATTTTATTTTATATTGGTTAACTGACAAAGGTTGTCCCAGGGACCTACAGAGTTTCATACCTTACAATGCAATAACTACAACCATTTGTACATTGAAGTTGGTTTGTTTCTAGTTCTCTTACATTTCCAACACGTAGGTTTTGTTACATATAAAAAATGCAAATTGAAAACTCGGAAATTAAAAATTTAAAACTGAAGAGAATAAAAAAATTGATTTCTATAAAACAGGGCCACAACTTCTATACCATTGAATGTTCTTTCATAACTCTTGATCCACATGGACATGCATATGTTTCTAAACTGTCTTGGTACTTATTTTTTCCCCAATAAATTTGTATCTACATAGAAAGGAAATGTACCTCACTGAATTACAGCTTAACTAAAGTTCAGGAAAATGCCTTTGATTTGGATATGAAAATAGGAAAAACTATTCCAAGTGCAGTCAGTGGTAACTGCATTCAAAGTGCTATGCAAATTCCTTCTCTAATTCACAATATACAATAACTGTCTTTGTTGGATGCAGAAATTCACACATCAGACAGGAACCTGGAGATGCTTTTGGAAGGCTGAGTTGGCCTCAGACAAAATACTGTGTTTTTAAAAAAAAAAAAAAATTCAAAATAGCAGCTAAACTCAGTGTCAGACATGACGATAGAGCTGAGCTTGACCTTTGTGTGATAACAGGCAGGTTCAGTATGATCCTGAATAGTGACGGAAAGGTAAATGAGGAACCACATGAACCCCAAGGAACCCAAGGTCAAAACACTGCTGGGTGTTACCTGCTCGATCTGATCAGGACTGGGGAGCAGCTTGCTCCCATTTGCTCTATCTCTGAGTGTTTTGTTACGGTAGCTCAGCTGCTTTGCCAAGGTTACACGACAGACGTTGTTGATGACATAAAATATTTCTATTTACAGCACCTTTGTTCTTGGTACTATGGTAAGAATGATTTGTTAGGCACACTGAGTGGTCACCGATCCTTTCCTCTGCTGATGTTTTGTGTACTGCAACATTTAGTAAGCGCTGTTACTAAAAAGATCTGACTTCATTCGCTCAGATTCAGGCAGAATTTGAAAGAATTGTTCCAGCCACACCTGCAGCAATTTTTTTCCCCCTGCACTGTGTTTCCCACTTGTAGGTCATCCATGTGCTGCAGAGAAAGAATAAAGACACGTGGCAATAGCTAAGCCTTTCTTCTGTAAATGATTAAGGCCACCTAACAAAACAAAGAGCCTGTTAGTCACCAACGAGGAGGCAGCACTGCAGATTTGTTTCTCTAGCTGATGCCCAAATGGGAAACCCACAGATGCTGAATCAAATCCTCAACCTAGCCACTTGCCTTGCTGCCAGGCACTGTGCAAAATAAATCCCTCCATCCTCGATTTTGTTCTGAAACGCGCTGCTTTTAGAGCAAAAACAGGCTGACTCAGCTTTTGCAGGAAAGAACCTTTAACTAGGAACACTGTGCACTGTTGCGATAGAGTCTGCGAAGTGTTGATCACCTGAGTATTTGTCAGAAACTGACACGAGCTAAGGTTCTGTGTCTGTTGGTTTTTGGCAAGGAAAAAAATGCACTACAGTGAAGTCCTGCTGACTCTGATCCACACCATCCACCCTACCTGCGGGAGTGCTTCCAGCAGAGAATATTCACACCAATTCCCCACTCACACCAGCCTTTCCTGGTAAGGCCTCGAGCTAGGATCCTGAAGATGGGAGTGGGAGGAGAGAATGGTTTCAATTAGCACACAGCATTTGACTCGTTTCTAGATTTTCTTTCTCAGATACCCAAATAGAAAGTAATCCCAAAGAACAGCACCGAGTCATGATGCGAGAAGTGTGATTACAACGCAAGCAAACTGAAAACAAATCAACTCGTTATCCTTTCATCTCCTTCTTAGGCTTAATAATTATCTTTCAGTGAAGACCTAGAACAAAAGCAGGAGCTAGTGTAATAGGAATTAAAAAAAAAAAACAAGTGCATAAACAATATCAGTGCAGCAGCAAAATATACAGTTCATTGTTAACATTCCAATTCAACCCATTTCCAACATTTTTGTGCAATAAAAATTGGCCATATGCTTGGCCAATGCAACAAGCCTCTCTTTAATATTAACACAGTCATTCTTCACTGAAGCTATTTCTGCTCAGATTTAAAAAATAAAAATCAGTTAAATACAGCTCTCAAAAAAAAAAAGAAAGAAAGAAAAGAAAGACTGTATTGTATAAACACAAAATTCTGGTGCAAATAAAGTAAGAAATAAATATCACACCCTTGAAGATAAAAGGAAATTTCAACTGGTTCCTATGGCTGAACTTAGAGGATGTGAGGGAAGAATTTTTGTGACATATTTCCTTAACATTGGCTTAAGTCTCTCATCATTTCAGAGGCGAAGCCAAGCAGCTAGGGAGGAACGTTTTTTTAACGTCGAGATGTTAAATTTCACTACACCTCAGCTGTGACAGCACAGTTTGAGTACAATCAAAGGAACCGCAAAAAGTCTTCTCGACAGGTTGGGCTCTGTGCTTTGTGTTCTTCTTCTCAACCTTCCCTCAGTTGCCAGAGCAGGAGATATGAGAATCCAGACTCGCCAGAGCAGCAACAAGGCAGGATTGTCTGCTGCTCGCTGGGAACAACCCCAACCTTTGTTGCGCCAACTCCACTCTGCTTGCGTTTTCTCTTACGTTGCGTATGGAGGTTAGGGGTAAGGAGGAGGCTTAGAGAGACAGTTGAGAGGGGCACACTGAGAGCTGGAATGTGGCTGCTCTTCTGGGAGAGCATTAGGACTGGAAATTAAAAAGAAAAGAGAAAAAAAAAGCGCTTAAAATACAAGGCAAACTTTTTACAGGCATGTCAACAGTACAGGGCTGGAAATGCACTTTAAAAGGGGGTGAAGCCTCTTCTCTAAATCCTCAGACACACAATACACATAAAACTCTCAGTGAACAGCAAGCCAGGGACACCTGGATGCATTTGTGGCCCAGAAATCCCTGCACAGTTCCTGCACACAGTTTTGCTGTTTGCATGCTGTGGTGACAAAGGCTGTTTATAGAAAAAAATGCATCTGTGAGATGGGGGAGTAAAATGTGAAGGACAAGATGCAGGTGTGTCATCTTTAGATGAGTATTAAAGGTTTTCTATCTGCAGCTGATCCACTGTTTGAAATGAAGGACAGTGCCAGGCTGGAAATCACGATTCATGGCTTTGTGAAAATACGATTTTTTTATTGAATTTGACCTATTTACTAGTTCATTTGTACAAATACAGTGTAGCCTTCTTCATCGTTACGTATTTTGTAATTTACAATCCCAAAGGGTGGGAATTTTTATGGTTTGTTTCCTTTTTGGGTTTTGTGCTGTTTGAATCCTCTTCATTCCGCCCTATGCTTCTGTCATTTGACTGTTTTTCATGCGCAATTTTTCTGCTAACAGCATTCATCTGATGAAAGTGCATTTATAGCATTCACTGGCACTTTGTGCAGAGAGGTCTGAAACAGATTTCAGGGGCAGCAAACACAAACACACCAATACTCCTTGGTGCAGAGTTGTAGAAGAACAAGATAACCAAAACAAAATGCAAGGAAATGTCATTTTTAAAGAGAAGAAGAAAAAATAAAAGGAAAAACATCCCACAAATCCCAGTTCTTTAATATGGCTGGAAAGAGTTTTTCCTTAATGCTTCAAATGTTCTGCAGTGTTGAAGTTATTCCAAGCTCAACGGTGTGATATATGATAAAGCACCATCATTTATGTCTCTGTCTTCAAGAGAATTTGCCTTTTCTCTTTTCCCTCTTTGGAAACTATGCTTTTTACATATTATCTCTGCAGCACAGACTATTGGAGTGTTGGCTGAAGGAATGCAATTAGTCTACTGCTGGAAATGAATCAATTTGAAATGCCAGAGGTATTTGGAAAAATGCTACTGGAAACTGAAAATGTCTTTAGTTTCCACATATAGCATTTATTTAAGGAAACAAAGCAATGGCATCGTGTTTGACTGAAGACAGAAACAAGTGAACTTAAATAATTTAAATGGCAATGTCCACATTAATAATTTGATGGCAATGTCCACATTTCCAAATCAGAGCAATCTGGGAGGCTTTGACCACAAATGCAATTACTTGTGTTACAACTCAGCAGGAGCTACAGTCCTTGCACCTCTGGGCTTATTTGAAAGTCACAGAGTTGCATGTCTTAAGTTAGGTTCTGTTTCCCATTAATGCTCCTGAAGATGAATTTCCTGATTGCAAAGTGGCTGCTGAGAATGGGTTATTTGCAGGGGTTGTTTCCTTTTCAATTTTTCCTCCAAATGCTCAGGACCTCAAGCTTTGTTCTGTGCTCAGCTGTCTAACACTAAAAGTGTGTAGTGTTATGTGCTATGACACCTCAGCTTATATATTGATTTAGTCTAAACCTAAGCACGTAGGCATAACTATTAAATCTGAAATATTTGCTTCAAGCCTTTAGCAGTTGGACTTGTTGAATCAAACACTCTTAAGACATCAAACCTGCCTCCTCTAAGATATTTTTCCATGGCTGTGTCTACCCTTTCCCTCTGCCATTTTCTGCCACATGCAGATGCAGATAGAGCATCCAGAGAGAGAGAGAGATTTTATTGAGATCTTTGTCACACTAATGACTGTGCCAGGAGTGACTGCAGATGGACCCAAAAGGTCTGTATTTACTCTCCAATTTATCCCCTCATCAAGAGCCAGCTCCTGGCTCCAGCACCTCCTGTTTCCCAGATAGGCTCAGGAGAAGCACTAACCTTAATTCCCTCAGAAATAGAAAACTTAATTAGAATTTTGACATCCCATTTGGGGAAGACAAACATGCAGGTGATTACATGACCCTGCAGACTGGCTTAACTCCTCTCCCTTGCTGCCTTGTTTGTTTTCCAACAGGACTCCTATAATTGCCAGAGAAGAACAGAAACTCAACACACACATTCCTTGCTCGTTAGCAGAGATGTGTTTGTCTTCTGGGGTTTTCCTTCCTCACTTTAAAAATAAGCAGCAAAAGCTGTCCATGCTCCGAGGGAGAGCGCTGGTGAGGGAATGTGGTTACAAATGGTTGTGTACAGCAGTGGCCTGAAAGGACAGCTTGGAGACACAGCAGATTCTCCTCTACTCAAATATAAACTATAACAACATTATGGTGTCACTTTCAGTACAAAGCCAGCCATGAGTGTAAATATTGCAATGCAAACTATCCCAGGCTATGCTCAGATTAGCAATTCTAAGCACTGTGATTAGAATTATATTAATTTTCTTTTCCTGGTGAATCTGTGTTGCTTCTTATTTTGAAATACAAGCACACTCCTGTGTGCAGGAGAAATAGAAAAATTTGTCTCACTGTTTCCTTTCCAACCAATAATTATTGAGGGCATTAGGAAGAGAAAAAAAATTGCAAGGCTACCAGACACCTTTATAGCAACATACATAACCACATCATTTACATGATTTTCAATTTATTCCCTACTTCATATAACTGCAGCCCCTATAGATTTAAAATCAATAGATTTAAATCTTTAAATAGATTTAAGATAGATCTATTAATCCAATAGATTTAAATCTTTGTGTAAAACCCTGCTGTTACACCTTCCTCTCTGCAGAAACACAATTCATCCACTTCATTAATGCAGATGACTGTAGCAGGACATAAACCAAAAATCCATCAGAATCAGCAGTGACATGTGGCATTTAATGTGCTTTTTATGGCAGCAGAGGTGTGGTGGCAGCAGGTCCTGGAGCTGAGCTTACACACACTGATAGTCACAGAGCATGGCATGGGAGATTAATAACACTGAGCAAGAGAAAGACACGGAAAAACCTGAGTTTTGGACTATGAACAGAGATTAAGGAAGAGCATTTCTACATTCCCCCCATATATTGTAATGTCCTTTTGCTCTGCTTAAGTTTGGGTTGTGCCTTGATTAACTCAGCCATCTCAGAAGCATGATTTGGCCTCTGCACCACCAGTTGACTTTTAAAAACAAGATTAAAAACTGGTTGCTGCGGGTCTGAGTTTCCAAGCCGGGGAGAACTTTCTTAGAAGTGTCTGCTAAAATCCTACAAACGCCTTTAAAACGCCACCTTACAAAAGGGAATACTACACCTACCCCCGAAATTAAAAATCCCCCATCAAAGGAAATCTTTCTAGCAACAAAATAAAATCAGTGCTGTCTTGAGCTAATAAAATAAAGGCATAGAAAAAATAAAGCTAATAAAAAAAATCAGGCATCATCGAGCAACTGCTTTAAAACATCGAATGAGGGCTTCAAGATCCAACTTTACATTTTTTCCATATTTTTACAGGGAAGCAAGTGCACGAAGGCTGTGACTCATGTCGGCACTGTCACTGCAGAAATCCCCAGTGTGTTTCAAGGTTTGCTGTTAGAGAACAAGTGCAGAGCTTTTGCCTGAGGAAGAGGAGGGGTGGCGAGCATGCAGCTGTGTGCAAAGAGAAGAGAGACAGAGTTAGTGGAATTTACCTGACAGTCTGGCAATCTGGGCCCCTGGCTAGTTGTGAGCCGTGTGGCGGTATGGAGGCAGCAGGCTGCTGACAATCTACGAGAAACTGATAAATTAGACATATATACAGAGAGATTACAGAGCAAGGGGTTAGTAAAGGCACTACACAGGCGTCTCAGGGAGAGATTTAGTGAGGAATGTGCTCTTGGTGCTTTATTGGACGCAAACACCTTTTTTCTGATTGCAATGACATTGGCTGTCGCCTTTTTCTCCTTTGCAGGAATGTTTTTTGGTTGTTTTCCCTTAGCGTTGGCAAATTGTTGTTTGGACAGACAGCAGTAATGGGTTTTATTGAGGATTTGGGTTTAAACCTTCATTCTGCTCGTGATGAAGTGGTTTTGCTTAGGCCTAACCTGGAAAGTGTCAAAGCTACTCAAAATTTATCCTAAGAAGTTATATCCACATAAAAACAGTGATGTCATCTCATTACAACATACAAATAAAAGCTCCTAAGAAAGTCTTTACGATTTCTGAACAGTGCTTGTGAGATTGGGGTTTTTTGTAGAAAAAAGGGAGAACTTGACAGAGTGCGTTTCGCTGCTCAGTCTAGATTTTCATAAATTTATTTCATCAATTCCCTGTCAAAGAAGTTTCCCCATTAATCACTTGCAAAGCTGGGCTATGGTTCTAAATTCATTAAATAACAGTAAAGCCAAGAAAACCTTCATTGCTGTGTTTTCCTTCAACATTCAAAATATAAATACAGCTTGAAACTCTGCAATATTTGTGGGGCTTCGTGAAAGTAGTTGAACAAGACAACCCTGTTTTCTTAGCACTACTGAGACTTCCAGATCTCAGGATTTGCTCATTTTCCTGCAGCATTCTGGCCTTTCAATCCACTGTCTGTGTGATTCAGATTGTCACACAGCAGAGCCAGCAGGGTCTTTTCAAGCATTAGAGTAAATGGGTGAAATTCTGACCATATGAAAAACTACTGGAGATTACTTTTTGTCTGCGGTAGGATTTGCAGACCTATCATCCCTCCTGACTGCTTCAACCTCTCAACCTCTTTGGTGGAATAAGGCTGTTTTCCTCTGAACCTTAAAACTGAGACAAGGGAGCTTCATGTACTTGGAAAGAATTTTATTTTGTTTTGGGTTTGGTTTTTTTTCTATTGGTTGCTACTTAAAGCCCAACACCAGGAATCATTTTTCTTTACAGTGTTTTTGAAAACCCCCTTCTATCCTTTGTCTCAGTCAAGTGGAAGGACATGCAAGTAATTTGCTGTCAGGAGTGGTGAGATGGCATCAGGTACTGCAGAGCAACACTGAACACGATATCCACCATCAGAACATTTCCCTTTCCCACAGCTCTCCCCAGCTCCTCTGCAGATCTGTGCTGACCTCCAGTGGGTAGAAGCAAGTGTACCCAAATTGCTGCTTTCTTGAAAGAGGAGAAGCATTTGGACCTTTTTTCCAGTATTTTCTAGAAAAATAGCTGCACAGTTAGTGCTGGCACCACTGCGTCTGGAAGAAGAAACAGAATAAGGATATTCTGCCACTCTCATTGACCAGGATTGTCACTACAGCCCTCAGTGCATCTTTTAGCAGAGGAGTGTAAGAGTTGGAAATGTATTTGAGCCGTGAATAGAAGGGTCTGGCATTTCAAAGCTCAATTAAAATAAGAGATGTCTGAGGAACAGACTAACTGTAGGCAGAAAATGATTGCCAAAAAAAAAAAAATTAATTAATGCCTTATTCTAAACAAAATAGTTTGCAGAAATCCAAAGTAAAGTCATACCTGACAGCTTACACAAGGTAGTCAATGAGGAAAGAAATACAGAACAGAATGCTGTGTGATGAAAAGGTGCAGACAGGTTTCATTAATTCAGAAGAAATTGCTCTGACAGGCTTTTCCAGAACAACACAATTGCCTGATTTATGATCCTATTCTAATACCTCAAACACTGCAAATATTTCACGATGCACCTTGATCTGCTACATTTGGCAGAACGCACAAGCAGTGAGCCAAATTCTGGGAGGATTCTGCGAGCTGGATAACAACCATTTCAGTGTGAGCACGCTGCCCTGGCTCTGTGTGAAACACAGTTCTAGCTGGTGGCAGCAAAGCCCAGCAATCTGCCTCACCCCCACATCAGCAGCAGATCTGGTGATCCACATGTCTGGGGATGACTGAACCGTCCTCCTACATCCTCCAGGAGTGAAGTTGCTGAGGATTATGCTAGGAAAGAGCTAAGCAGAATACATTTGGCTTACATAGACACATTTCAAATTCAAAGGAGCTTCTTATCTGCTTATGTCCAAGTAGCTGTGCGAGAGCTAACTTTATTCCTTCTATATTTAATCCTTTTAAGTATCTTGGAGAATTTATAACACCCTTCTCTAATGTCATGACAATCATAAAATTACTTCTTTCTACTAAGGAACTCCTGGCCTGTATGAAGTAAAGGTTAGTTTTTTTCTGAAATTCTCTGCTGAAGGTTAAAAGTTTCAAAAGAAGTCATTACTAATTCTGTGGTCAGTGTCATATGTCATAAATAGAATGTAAAAAAGTCATGCTAAAATCACATTGGAAGTAGCCTGGCACCTGTATTTGCACATTTTGGTGTGTCTTCTGAGACTACCACCAAGAAAATCATTAATAAAGTTATTAAATATAGATATAATAATATCTTCTTTCTCCATCATTTTCACTTGCAGGTGAGGAAATGAACCAGTTTGGGGCAGGGGATGAGCTGGCTGATCTAAAGTCCTTTCAAAACTCCGCAAACCTACAACAAAGACATTAATTTTAGTGACCATTTCAACCACAGATGGCAAAGAGGTGCTATTGTACCCAGAAATTCAAATGCCAATTTTCACTGAATTCATCAGGACTTGCATCTGCAGAGTCTTGTGAAAGCATCCAACAGCACTTACCCCTGGCTCTGCTGGATTTTTGAGCCTTGACTTGTGCTGGATGTTAATTCTGGTTCAATTTTCCAGTTCCTGACATTTTTAGCCACTTGCACGATGATGACGCGAAGGGCTCAGAGATCCCCTCTGTCACAGATTAGCCACTGCTGATTTTCCTTTGGAACCTAATTCCCAGTCCTAATCAGGCTAATCAGCTCCTGATGTAAGAGCATTAAAAAATCCCAGGCTCAGAGAAACTACATCTGCTCACATGAGCGCTGAGTGTGCTGCTATAAATTATCTGCTGGGAGCAAATCTCACCCAAAAAAAGAGTATTTTCCTGTGCTTCCCTCTGGCTCAGCCACAACAATAACCCATTTCCCTTGTGTCACAAGCTGTGCTCTGCCCTCCAGGCTGGGAACTGGGTGGGTTTAACCAGCACAGGTCTGCTTTGCTGGGTTATTTGTGTCCCACATGGCTTTTCCTTCTGTTGATATCAGCAATGTCCTCGGTGAAAAACCAACATGCAAGCATTTCCAGTCCCACCTGCTCAGTGCACTGCAGTGAATATTTCAGCACGTTTGGACTCTCAGTAAATTCCTAATCTCTCACAGTGTTGTCAAACACCAAGACTACTCAGAATCCCAAAATAAGCATAATATACTTTTAACTGTATTTAGTTCAGTTAATCAATGAAAAACTTTTTTCCCCCTTTAAAGGGTGAAATTGAGAGTCAAACAGCAAACCAATCAGCAGGTACAGTTACACATTTGGCATTCTGGATATGAAAACTTCGGGAAAAATCTGTTCTTGATAAATGAAAATCTGTCAACAAATGTTCATGACAAAATGTGAGACTGGGGCTTTTTCAGTCTGTTAAAACAAACCTTCCCCAGCATCCCACTGATCACTTGAGGCCAATTGGAACTCCTTTAATAGTTAAAAGTTTTCAGGCTGTTTGACTTTGAGTTACACTGCCCAATGTCAATTGAACTTGCTCCACCAAGCTTGAGGAATTTGATAACATGTCTATGAAGCTGTTATTGACAATTTACTTGGAAAGAAAAGCTCTCTCCATTAACGTGCTAATGAATTGTTTTCTTCCCTGAAATGTCAATTTGGTGGGGAAGAACGAATGGTTAATAGCAGGAGTTGAAAGTGTTGGGCAAAGAACAGATCTGTAGCCTCCTCGTTGTGCAGATGTAAAAATAGATTACATCACAGAGCAAGACCTACAAAGACAATAAACCAATCCTTTCTGCTCAAAGGTGAGGAACAAGCAAAATTTCCGAACCAAAAGACCAATGGGAGATGTCCAGAAGAATGGGGCAGAGGCTACTAAGATTCTTGCCCTCCCTGCTGAGATTTGTTGAGATGCTTTCAAGCTGCACTCTGACAGGATGAAAAAAGCCCCAAAAAACTGTTTATATTCAGGAGTGATGAGGACCTAATTTCATATAATTTAACCAGCTGGTTTCACTTATAATTTATCTCCATTTTTCTAATGAATGCCAAGAAAACCCTGACCTTCCTCAAGGCCAAGAGGAACTTCAGGAGGCAATAATTACCACAAAGAGCAGCTGGGGAGATGAAAGCTGTGACTTACCTTTGGAAAAAGCCACAAGTTAAATAGAGTTCACCAGGTGCAGCTCAGCTCCTGCACATTTTCCTGCACCCACATCAGCTGGGATTTCCCACTGTCTGAATTTTACCTCTTTTCTTAATAAAGTGATTAATGGATCATTAGTTGGAGATAAATGAATGTGTCAACCAAGTATAATTTTCAGCTTTCTTTACGGTAAAGGTGATCTACTATGAAATTCTTATGTTGAGAGTGGAAATACTCAAAAACTTCTACCTTAAGCTTGCTACTCACAAAACTTAGATGACTTCGGATTGGAGAAGTTGCAACAATTCATTTTTCCACTGCTTATTTCTTAGCCTTCTTAAAAACTATTTGAAGAACAGGAGATGTGAGCATGCTGCTGAGCTCCCACTATTTACCAACAGCTATATATTTCCCTGAGATGCAGTAGGATGCATCCAAAATCCTCATCTCCTCTCATCTCCCCATGTTTTTTCTTGCAAAGGAGGCCCAGGAATATCCCACAATTTCTACATTCACAAGTCCTCCTCCTCCTCCTCTCAGTCAGAGTTAACCTAACTCAGGGTTTGCTGTCAAATGCTTCTCAAGAGAAAGAGCAGGTAGGGAGTTGAATTGCTATTTTCTGATGGGAAATGCTGTCTATCCTGGGGACTCCTGGAGCATCACTAACAGCTTCACGCCCTGCCTGTCACCCAGAGCAGCCCTGCTTTAGTAGGTCACTGACTCAGGGCATTTCCAGAACGTGTCAGCTTTCTTTGCCATGTTCTAGCGAGTTCTTTCATCTGTAAAACAGTTACACTGCATGGAGTGCTTCTACACTTCATTTCCTTATTCTGCCTGACTTCACTTGTGTTTTCTTTTCAGGGCTGAATTACCCCAAATTTAGAGAGCTGTCTCCTCACAGTCCGTGTGTTTCAGTGCCTGCTAGCTCGAAGTAT
Organism: Grantiella picta; assembly: GCA_013397955.1. NCBI lineage: Eukaryota > Metazoa > Chordata > Aves > Passeriformes > Meliphagidae > Grantiella > Grantiella picta. Next base: position 300,420 of record VZRM01003034.1, read on the forward strand.
AGTGACAAAGCTACATCCCAGCCTTGCCTTTTCCTGTAGCTCACTCCAAGAACAGCTTTTAAAAAAGAAATAATACCTTGTCATTAGCAAAATCAGTCAAATGCATTTTTCTCAGGCTCAGAATATTAAGAGGTTTCTTGTCAGCTCTGTAGCCTTTTTCACACTTTTCTATATCCCAATGTGTTTATGTTATTTCTCAAATGGTTTCTGTCAATGCTTTAAATAATTCCTCATTAAATCTACTGAGAAGCTAAATAATGGGTTAGTAAAACAGCAAAAATGGAAATGGCATAAGCTGAAAAGTAGATCTTCAGTTCCTTTCTTTTACACATATTAAAAAGTTCATAAAAAGTGCATTTAGAAAGGTCTGATGGTTCACAAAACACTTACTAAAAGACACACACATTTTAAACATTTCAAAAGAGGAAAAGAAAGGTCTTAAAGCTACAGAAATCGTCACACTTTCATCTTGTTGTTTACCATGGAAACATAAGTCAAGGATACATTTCAGGCCACAAAATCATCCAGAGGGAAAATACTTGCACTATTATAAGGATAAAGAAGGACCTGATCCAAAATTTGAAGTCAGTGGGAAAAGTAACTTCAGTAGGCTTTGGAAGGAACAACAGAAATTACAATTATAAGGTTCTAGGCCCTAAAAAAATGCAGACAGGGAGGTAATTCCAATCAAGGACACTAATGTTGTTTAAAAATTACTGTGAGTTTACTCCAAACACCACAACATCTCAAGGCACTGCTCTATTAGAGAGCCAAAATATCAGCATGTCTCATTCAAACAGAGACTCACTTCAGTTTTGCCTGTTTTGTGAGGTGAAAAGCACAATATTGAATATTCCTGTGCATTTGATGGCAAAAATCAGCAAATCATGAAATCACATTGCACCTTGTCATGAGAGAAGAGAGAGATGGATGAGTTTTGTCGCCAATATTGTAAAGATATTTCAATCTCTGTTTTAGCTAATTGATAGGACTGGAGTCCAAAGCCTAAAATTTTCATAGAAAGCAACAATTATCTGGCAACACACCTTGAATATTTGATGTGTCACCTGTACAACCTGTTTAGCTAGAAAAAAACCAAAAGTCTAAATAAGACTTTACTGGAGAACTTCAACAAATGATGCTAATGTAAACCATTCCATCCATGTCATAGCTTAGATACAGAGAGAAAAATGTCAACAACCTTTTGATGAAAATATCCAGCAGTAAGGCATGGATTTCACTGCAATCTTGTTTTTTCTTTTTTAATGTTTGATCAAACAAATTAGGGCTTCTGTTAAAAAAACAGATTTTATATCAGAATTGCTTTCTTCATACAGTGAAAAAATATAAATAAAAACCAAATTAAGCTTGCAGAACTGCAGTGAATTCATGCCAGAATAGCTAAATCATATGGAAGCAGCTAAATTATATTGATCAGCATGAAATGCATGGGTTTGGTCTCATCAGTGGCAACTGGCAAGCTAAATGCAAGAGAGGAAAAGCACAGAGTGAAAAGGTCCTGTTCACAGTGGCACCAAGAGGTAAAAGTACATTTAGCCAGGTGATTCCTTCATCAGTTCCAGCCAACCAAGGTCCTTGGCAAGGACTTCTGCTCTTCCAATTCAAAACGGCATCACAAGGACAAGAACGCTTGAAATGGCAATAAATATGCAGTGCTCACTGAGGGCAGCTGAATGAGCCCAGCAGATGCAGGACGTGGCCCCGAGAGCAGCAGGATATATACATTTGTGGGTATATATGCACTGACACTGCTCATCACACGATGGACACGCAGAGACACAAACATGGCATGTTCACAGAACCCACGGGAAACAGGGCGATGCAGAACGAAAAAGAGAACACAGGTAAGAGGTAAATGATGACTGGAGTATCCTTTTTGTGAAGAGCATCACATTCAGGTTTAAAAAAAAAAAAAAAAGCCTTACACCTCATCTTGAAAAAAACTACTAAAAAATATAAAATCCATTTTTCATGAAGAGCAGAGGCAGATTGCACCAATATAAAATGAAAATTACAACAACCAGCAGCCTGTCTGATTGCACAAGCTCACAGACATCTCACAGGTACAGATCATCTTCAACACAAGTACATTCTCAGCAGATAAAAATTCAATATTCCTTCTCAGAAGAATCATCCATGGATCTCTAATGAAGGAAAGGGCAATTTGTGCAAACTCAGACTAAATTTGTGTTGCCACAATAAAGTTCTGGGGTTTTTTTTAAATAATGGTTCTGAGAGACTTTCATGCTTTGGATTGCTTGGATGAAGCAAATCAAATTTTCCTGAGGGAACAATTCAGAGCAGACTAGCCTGAATAGTTAAATACTAAATATTATATGGCTGCATATCTTATATAATAACAGTGGCTTGATTAACACCTATCCTGCTTTTCGAGAATAAACTCTTTTCCTGAATGTAGAGAAAAAAACCCACATTATTCAGAACTCAGCATAAAATTATCTAACTTAAAATCAGCACAGAAAGAGACATCTAGATCCTAGTCATGTTGATTTTCCTCTTCATCAAGCTATAAAATTTCCTCACAAAGGAGAACTAAGAAATGTTTAAAACCCTTCACTGCATGACCTCAGCAATCACAAAGATCTGCAAAGCACCCTCCTGGCAAAATTAATTTCTGAGCTGCTAGTGTTCCTCAAAGGACTCCTTCCCCATTTTTAAAAGAAGCTGTGCTTTCTTCTGTGTTCAGATTTCTGCTTCAAAATTGAGACGTGCATAAAGAAAGCAAAGTTGAGACATTGAAGTAATGCCTATAGCAGCAAGGATTAGAAATCTGTGAGGAGCTTTCTGACATTGGTACTTCAGCTCAAAAGGAAAGCTGAAACTATTTTTTGGCAAAATATTCCTAAACAAAAAATAAATGTGGACAGTTGAAGAGCTTGAATGTTGAACTTGAAGGCAACTTCTACTCACAATACACCTTTTGAAGATTATTTCCCTTATTTTCACACTACTAAACAAGGTGAGGAGGAGCCAAAACCAACACTTTTGTCCCAAATGCCAAGCTTCACTTAAAGGTTATTTAAAGAAAAAGACAGCAGGAATGTGAGCTGCTGATTACACAGAGAATAACCTTTTATAGAATATTTCCAAAGGGCACATCCAAAACACTACACTTAAAAAAAAAAAAATCCAGAAAGAAAAAATTTTAAAATAGCATGGGAGTTTATTTCTCATCCCTTGAGCCAGGAGGGGTTACTCAACACCTCACATGGCTATCAAAAGCCCTGAATTCCCTATAACTCTAAGGGCCACCCTACTCAGAAGTCCCTCTGCTCCTTGTGGTGATAAATTGTATTTGTGCTACATCAAACAGATCAATGCACTGCCAGGTTTCTTACCTATTCTACACATTTTAAACACTCTCAGTGTCAAGGTAATTAGCAAAGACAACTTTTAAGCAATTCCCCCCAAGTCCCAGCTTAAAGATTTAGTGATAAGACTTCCTAGGACCTCAGCATTTGGGTCATTGAGATTTTTTTATTTTCATTTTCCTTGTCAGCTTTAAAAAATACTTTCCACCTATAGATGCTGTAAGTTAGCTCTTGGTGACATTCTATAGGAATTTCCTTGGAGATAGAACTTTTATAAATTCAGTTAAATTTTATGGTAATAATTCAAACCAACAAACAAGAGCTAATTGTTTGTGTCACATTGTGATTCATATTTGATTTGCCTGGAAGCATAGAGCTACATCAGAAATTAACCTCGGATTACTTTTTTAGTAAGAGGAGCATTTCATACTCTTCATTCCATATGGTAGGTGGTGAGCTTAGTGCCTGAGTAGTTGCTGTACCTTTATGTGACATTCTTTGTGTTCTCTTTATCTTCCACATTAGTCTCTCCTTGTGGGAATTAAATGCCAGCCTGTAAATCACTCTGGAAAGGCAGCTGAAAAGCAAGCGTGCCTGCAGGTTTAATGTGCTTTCAGAAATGAGCAACCCTAATTTTGCAGGTTTGTTGTCTGGGGTTTTTTTTTTACAGGTTTTTAGAAGAGCCATTTTACGAAATGGTTTGTGATAATGAAGAACAATAAAATCTAAACACTACGAAAATGCAAATTTGGGACTGAAACAAACTAGCATAGTTGTGTTGAAATCCATGGGGTTAGCCTGGCTTGGGTCAACCAAATATCTGACCTCAGCTGGGCTTGGAATTTGAGAGAAATGTCCCACATTTTAAGGCTGCTCTTTTCTACTGTAATAAAATAAAATGGAAATGGCTGTACAGATTTCTCTAAAAGGAAAAGGATTGCTCATTATGATCTCTTGATCTGTATGCCTTCAAAATATGAAATACTTTACTTTTCACAGTGTTTTCCTGTGTGAGATTTTAAACAGCAAGCACAAACAATGGGGGAAAGAAGCATCTACCACATGTTGTTTGGAGAGCACTACAGCAAAGGAGACTCTCAGGGGTTTCTTGTTGACTCTATTTGAGAGAGAACACTGCAGCCATTGGTCGCTGTCCTACTCAAAACCCCTTGGGAAACCTTTTACTTCAGGTACATCTTCCACACAAGGATCTTGATTTGATTTTAAGCAAAAATAACAGAACTTTATATTCAACTTTTGGAATTGCCGTGCTGAAGTATCCGACAGATGAAAGAGTGATGTCGAGGCAGATAACACAGGAGACCTTTTTAGTCTTTTTTTTTTTCCTTGAAGAGGCTGAGAGAGCCATATTTCATATTTGGGACTGTGGTAGATGAAGAGACCCCGAGTGACTTCATATTGAAGGAGTTTGAATACAACTGCAAAGGAAAAGATCATTTTTTCATAGAGTTACACCCTGTCAAACCCAGCACTAGGCTATCTAGTAAAAGAAAAACTACATGGCTTTTTCAGGTAGTTCTTAAAACAAACACAAACCCATCGAAAGTTGGGCTGGAATTGTGCTGGGCACATACCGACTGCTTCTGTCTAGCAGAAGAATAAAGACTTGAAAGTGTGAAAATACACATCAGCAGAACAGAAGCAAAGAAGAAACACACAACAAAGCTAAATGAATGCCATTGCCGAGGAGAAATGGAATGTGATACCTTGGAAAAGCACCGAGGGGTATTTTTAGCCCCTGCAGGCAGTTAAGAGCTATTAGATCAATCAGAAAACCCAGATCAAGTCGTGCTGTGGCAGCCTGGAGTCAGAGGGAGCTGCACAAAGCTCAGGGCAGTCAAAAGGAAATGGAGCAGGAGATGACAATCCCTTGGTTTGAGAGGTCTTCAGCTCAACTGGTCTTCCTCTGAAGGAGGCAACCAAAATCAGCTCAGCTTTCCTTCTCCAGGTGTCCAGCAGCAGCCAAAGCCAAGGCAGCAAGTCCAGAAGAGAAGCACAGGAACAGCTGCTGCACAGGTCTCATGGGGTAGAGAAACCTGTCCTGTTTCTGCCTCCACCAAATTCAGCTGTTTTGGCTCTTGGTCTCCATCAAAAGCATTCCCAGTTAAAGCCTCCCAGTCCCCACATCCCTGGGAGCTAACCAAAGGATGGGGGAGCACTCACACCACACGGGTGAAAAATTCTTATGAAGGAAATCGTTCACAAATTTAAAGGAAAAGAAAAGAAAAACCACAGCGTGTTTCCATTTAATGTAGGTTTGATTCATTCTCACTCCACTCCTGGGGCCTTAGCCTCGAGCCAAGCTACAGTTTGCTGCACAGTGTTTGAGTTTTGATCCTTTTTTGCATCCTCTCTGATGAAGAAGCAGGTGTGGGTTGCTACATTACTCGTTTCCTCGCTTGACTGCACAAATCATCTGAGAACAGAAGCTCTTTGTGACACAAGGCGTTTAAACATTCTCAATAAAGGCAGCAGAATAACATTCCTCACTGTTCCTTACTTTCAGGAAACAGATAATTAGACAGATGGCAAAAAAAAATCCTGCTCGGTGCATCATTCCTTTCATCTGTTAACAACAGTAAGAAATCTTCCAGAAACTGGTAAAAACAATGATGAAAAGATCCTTACTCAATCCTCAACCTGATTCTAACATGGTCCTCCCAACCCTGGAATGTGAATGCTCAGAAAAATCTCAGGTTTGCACGTATCAGTCTCAAAGGCTGAGACTAAGGCCAAGTGATTGTATTGAATTCTGACAAATGCACTCAGATTGTTGTAGATTCATAACGACAGCTGTAACATAAATCAGTGACCCTGTCTCAAGACCCTCATACTCTAAATCTGTAGAGATGTACCTAAAGTGACAGGTAAAACTCAAGACAACCACAATTTTCTGGGCAATTCTACCTTTCAGGCTGCTTCATCCTTTGCTCTCCACGACTGGACAGAAAGATGTCAGTGTTTCTCAATTCATAGTCCACAAATCCATAATATTCCATGAGATACCAGATGCTTCTTTCCCCCATTCCCACGTTTTTCTCCTCAGGAGACATCTGATTTATTTACTGCAACACACCCTAGGAAAATGCCTTGTTTAGAGTCTGCAGTTTTACACTTGTCCTCTGAGTGGGTTTTTCTTGCTTGGCACTACTGAAAGGCAGCTGTGACACTGATGGCACTAGGTGAGAAATATAAACCACGACAGGGTGCTGCTCAGCTTCCCAGAATAAACATTTACTCGAGCAGAAACTACTTTTATGGGTTTTAGCTTTCATATTTTCGACTTACGCTTTTTGTGTGTAACGTATTTCAAAACAAAGAACGAACAAAATTACCGCCAGACAAGGCTGTGCACTGTTAAAGGCTAAAGGTTCTGCTGGGGTGCAGAAGATAAGGAATTATTATCTGCTCTGTCAGGAGAGGAAAGCTATCACACCTTTGAAATGGCATTCCAGCTTGCATTTCCCTTCTGCGCCTCGTTCAAAGCAGGCACCACATTTTGGCAGGAAATTAAGAGCGAAAGCTTCCTGCAAAGATAAATTTCACGACTCAATTTGTACAAAATAAGCCTCCTGTGAGCTGAGCTGAACATCACCCTTTGGAAAAAGCTGCCTGAGTGCTCCAGGGTGACAGAACTGATGCTGCAGAGCTCCTGCTCACTGCCCTTGCTGGTCCTCCCATCCCTGACTCCTCTGTCCCCTGGGATTTGTGTCTTCCAGGAGAACTGCCAATGCCACCACCAGACTTGATGCCTAGGATTTTAGCTTCTATATTTTTTGTGTATCTGGAGTTTTAGTCTGTGGCTCTGGACTCCATAAAAAGTGCTAAAAACCTCTGTTCCCATTATTTTTCAGACAAAACAATTCCTCTAAAGCTTGAGATCCAAGAAGCCTCAGAGCCCCAGGATATGTAAACAACAGTGAATTGGGGGAGTAAACTTGGGGTAATTGACATCATCACCTGAAGGTGTAATTGGAGGATTAAGGCTCGATATGTCAATGGACAGAACTTGAAAACTTGAAAATATGAAAAACTCATGACTTACTGTCCATTTTGGGTGTAGCCTCTGGAATAGGCTTTGCCTGCCCTGAATGTACCTTGAAGGCCTTCAATAAATTTCACTGCTTTTTATTCTAACTTTGCCTAGCCTCTGTTTGAGGCGAGCCCCTCAAGGCATCACTCAGCCCACCCAGGCACAGGGGTGCAGCCTCGGGGGGTGCCAGTGGGACTGCACCCACAAACACCACAGCAGGACTTTCCACACTGCATCTGAAACCACTTGGGCCTCTGCTGGCAGAATGTCACCTCCTGCCACGGGGGACACAGGAGGGGACGTTTTGCTTCCCAACGAGGTGCCCAAATTTAATTGCATCTGCAGTGCTGGGAGGATCCCCTGCTCTGCTAACCACTCAGCACCACATGCACCCAAGGAAAAAATGTTTACCTGGTATGGCCACGGTTAACCTTTTTTCCTTGCTGAGACGGTGCCCATGGATGAATTCACTCATGGAAGGGGGGCCCCTCAGAAGATATGATTCTGTGGAGGCGGGATGAGGGGGGGCTCTTAATAATTTCTGGAGGTAGGTCCCTGAAGTCCTGGGATGGCTCTGATCACAAAGGGAAGGTGAGAATTGTCTTGCAGGAGATCCAAGAAAAATACATATGGAAACAAAAGAGTTTTACTTTAATTACCTTTCAAAGCCTCGCGAATGACAATATTATCTTAACTTGCTTAACAGGTAAAAATCAACTATGGTTGACACCCCATGGCATTTCCAGAGCAGGACGCTGCGCCTGCATTGGAAATCCTCATTTCCCAAATGGGGTTGGGTTATATCTCAGCATCCTCGAGTCGACATGTACAAAGCTCCCTGAATGTTGTCTTGGTTATGCACTGGGATTAGAGCACACAAGAAAAGGGGATGAATATCTAGGACTTCTCTAACAGAGTCCTCTTCATCTTCAAAACCACGGAGATGCCCACAGCTATAGAGTTTTGGCAGGGGCAGGCACAAGACAAGAACTCACTGCTTGAACAGCAAAATATTTGCATTAGGATATGAATGTCAGCTATCCCCATTCAAAAGGTTTCTCGCTCCCAAGTAGAAAAATTGATCTGAGTGAACACATCCATATTCTTTTCACACTGATAAAGAGCAAGTGAGCACCAGGGCTTAACAAAGAAATGCAGTTTCTTTTATGCTAAGCACTGAAACGCTCACAGAGCACAATCCTTTTTTTATTATTTCAGATGCTCATTATGGAAAACCTCAGGGAAAACTTAAAGAAAACTTATTAAAGAAAATACATTCACACTTAATATTAAAGACATACAAGATGCATCAAGACACTGACAGAATATAGTTCAAAACACTGCATTCAGAAGGAGGAAATAACAGTGAGTAGGTGGATCAGAACCACATGTTGCCAGGCTTCGAATTTCATACTCATATCCTCCCCACCTCCTTCTCCCCAGCCAAAGTATAAAGTATGGAAAGAAAACAAAATTTTAAAAAAAGGAATCATCATGTTTATAATTCAGTGAACGACTTTAACGCAATTCTGGCTACTGCACTGTACTTTAAAGATCACTGCATGCATACCTTTTCCTCTGAGTGCCACTGCTGACCAGTAAGTTTGGTTGCTGTGGGCCCTGACTATGCAGGAGGAAAGTGTCTATGCTTGGCACGGTGGCTGATGCCTCCTCACTTACTTTAGGGCTGCCGATCTTGCTCTTCCCCAGCTTGCCTTTGCTGCGCCGTGACTGCTCGTGGTCGAACTCTAAATCCTCCAGCCGCTGGGTCAGGGCAAGTTTTTGCTGGATAGCCATGCGCAGCAGAGAGTTCAGCGTCTTCTTCTCATCCTCCGCAGCCGCCAGCTGCCTCTGCATCTCGTCCAGCTGTGTGACGTACTCATCACACCTGGGGAAAACAGGAGGAATTTGGGGAAATGTGGCCCGAGAACCAGCCCTGCCAGTGAGGACAGTCCTGGGTTGCAGTTACAGAGTCAGACTCAGATCCCTGCTTTTGCTGACCCTGAATTCTTCTGTTCCCGCTTGGAATAAATTTGGGCTTGGATCTGGATCTTCCCATCCAGCAAGACTATAATGTTTTCATAGCCATTTTCACAGTCTGTGAGAATGTAACGTTTCTGATGCAGATAACAACCAATTGGAGGGGAAGTATGGCACTATTACCAGTTTAGTTCACAAATACTGCATGCTGCTTCTGCTAGGAAGTCACCATGGATAATAATTAGAAAATACTATTTTCTACTGTAATATCCACTTCAAGAAATATTACAAAAGACTGCAGGTAGTTTGAACACCTGACACTTCAGGTTTTGTGGAATGAGAAAGCCTCAGTTATTTACCATTGTCAACCACTTATTACCATGATTACCACTATCTACCGTTGATTAAAGGGATACTACTCAGGAAACCCCACTGGGTTATTTCACATTTACTGTTGAATCCCCTGGAGATATGTTGAGGTGTTCATTGCTCCTTTAATCCTCAGCCTCTTTTACCCACATGAAAAACTATCTTTTCATTTGCTTTAGTTTCCTGAGAACTAAAACCGCCTTTCTTACGATTCTGTTAGGTTTATGACCAAATTCAATTTATTTCTGCTTTAAGCATCATTCCTAAAGTTAACAGAAAAAGCAAGGCATTTCAAAATTGTCTTAAAACACTTTTTCAAGTGAAATAGCTTCAGTTGCTTAGCCATAAACCATCTAATCACTAAGAATCAAGAGCAATAAAAATAAATGTACCCCAGTAGTGAGATGATTCACAGACAGCAGTACTGCCTGACCATCAGGTGTTTGTGGAAACATCCAAGGATTTTTCATGTTGAATGATGCAGTTTTCACCAGATCTCCTTCCCATGAGATGCTGGTGAATCTAAGTAGCTTTGCTGTGTAATTGCAATTGTGTAATAGACAAGGATGTAACTTTATCAGCATCACTTACAGAAAGCAAGCATGGAAAATTATTTTAGTCTTCCTTATCAAAATGTCTGATGCCATAAACCTTTGAATTATTGCAAACCGAGGGATGAAACTAATTTCTCTGAAACTTTAATCTTCCCCTTGGGAAATAGAAACACAGTATACTTGAAAATGTGTCGTTAGTTGTTCTTCAGACACAAACACTTATGTATATATAAATATATATATCCACATAGTACACTCCTTTTGAACAATTCAGGCCCTGGAAGGTAAATTACTAAGTCAGATACAGCTTCATCTACAGTTTCAATATTATCTTTCTTCTGCAGGACCTTAATAAGCATGATTGTTTCTACCCAAGCCTTGAGGAAAAGAGATATTTATGGCTTCAAGCCAATTTGCACACCTATTTCCTCTCCAAGCCATGAGATATCTATTGATGCTTAAGCCAGTTTCCTTGACAGAGACACGAAATCAGCATTCTGAATATTGTAGTAATTCCTATTTCAAATTAATTTGCTGTAATGTGTGTGTTATCAGAGTTTTAAAGACTCGTTCTTGTAACCAGATGGGTTTCTATGCATGTCTCTTATTCTCTCCTGCTTTCCTCTTTGTTCAGGAGACCTCTCTTGTTTCCAGATATGTTTTCTGTTGAAAATTTTAAAAAGTAACTCATGCAGCAGCACCTGTGGCACACTGCCTCTAGAGGAATGAATTGCCTCGCTTTAATATGCCAATAAATCAATTTTGGTTTTGGAAAAAGATGATTTTGCTCAAAAATTAGAAAGTGTTCTTGGTATTTGTGCATCTGATTTGTAAAACAGCACAACTGAACAATTAAGAAATATAAGTGTCATGAAGGTGGATATTACCAAAGCAGTCTTAGACAAACCTGCTATGAAATTTCTCAGGCTGGCTTGAGAAATCTGGATATTCTAAATACTCATAGCTGGTCTTGTACTTGAGACAAAACCAATCTGAATACATTTTCCAACTGTTCTGATTAATTCCATGTCCTTCCTAGGACTATCCCTATAAGAGCAACCCCACATTTCCACATTTCTAGTAGTTCACTGCAGTGTTTGGGTGTTTCCAGTCATCTGACCTCCACCATGACTTGAATTTTCTAATTCTTTTTCACAAACACATGTTCCATTGTCTCTAGGTTTTGCTGCTCAAGTTTTGGTTTTTTCCCCCTCCTTTTTGTGCTGCTTTTTTTTTTTTTTTTGAGAAAGGACTGTTCAGAAAGGTTCAACCTAAATCACCCAAGTAAAGGCTTTAATTAACTTTAGAAACTGCTGAACTAACAGCGTCAGATCTCCCAGAATTTTGCAGCAATGAAGGTTATTCCATGCAGTGGGAGGTGACTACTGCCTGCAGCCATAGCTTTTCCCTTCGCTGAAATATTCCCAGCTACGTGGGATAAAAAGAGAAGTGTTTCCAATGAAAAAATAAAAAAGCATTGCACACATCCATATTGCCTTTCGCCCACACGTCTGATAAACACTCATAAAGTCTCACAGGAGGAAGAAAAAGGTTAAGGAGCTCCTAAAAGAAAAAGGTGAAGAGCTCCTGGGAAACTCCTGGCATGGCAGAGACCATTTCAGAGCTCTGAAGAATCTTTCAGAAGGGCTCAGATAGTGACACCCAAAGTTAGGTTATGTCCTCCCAAGCCAGAATTCTTTCCCGATTTCCCTCTTGCTCCAAGACAAGTTGTAAGCTGCAAGTGAATGTTAAATAAATAGCACTGTTCTCTTGCCGTCTGCTGCTCTACAGTCAGAGTAAAAATCAAAGTTTCACCTATTTTTCATTTTTGTCATCTCAGAAAGGAAGCAGACAGACACATAAGCCCACTTGTTTTGTATGAACTGATGCAAGAAGCTTATATAGGATTTTAGGGGATTTCTGGGTCCATCTATCCCTCTCGTCTAGGAATGTAAAGCAAATACCAAATCAGGCTTATGAGTAATTTAGGTAACATAAATCATAGCAGAGCTTGAGCTAAAGCCTGGTGACACTGACAGTGACAGGTCCCTGCTCTAACCATAATTCTCATAATTCTCTTCTGTTCATAAATGTTTTCTCAGCTCCAGGGCCTGTCCAGTCTTCCTACTCCATCTCTTCAGCACACATTTTTCTTTAGATACTAATCCTAAGAAAACCCTTTGATGGATGAAGAATAAAATCCATGCACGCAGTGTCAGGACTATGGCAATATCCCAAGTAATATTTCCTGCATTCTCCTTTTAAGTACCTCTATTTAGGCTGGGAAAGCACACAGTGTAGAAACTCAGTAAAGTTAGCTTCCTGAATCCTTTTAGGATCCTACTTTACAAGTAGTTTCTTCTCTCCTTCAGCACAGGACTTCCTTTCACAGAGCAGCACCTACTCTAGGACTGGAAAACTAATGTTTTTAATAATTTATTATTTATTTTTCTTCTGGATGAGCGCTGCTCGCTGCTTCACACTCCCACAGCTCTCACCCCGGGTCAGCAGCTCAGGGTTAGAGAGATCTTTTTGTGCTGTTGCTTTCTTTTTCTGAGAGAAGGGTTCCAGGAAATATTCTTGCCAGGTCTGAAGCACATAAATCCCAGAAAGGGATCACAAGGGTAATGAAAAGGGAAGAAAGAAGCTGTAGAGATCAGAATCTCAAAGATTTTTGGATTGGGGAAATAAGCTGCTCCAGAAGGAAAAGGGCAAAAGTAGAGGGACAAGCAGGACAGAAAGACTTTTGAGACGAAGAACTGAAGAACTTAAGGAGTGAAGGATGAGCAAGTATCAGGAAAAACACAGGAAAAGGAAGGCTCCTGCTTTCTGCATAGAGGAGCTTTGGAGGAAAGTGTCAGCTTTGCTGTTCAGAGCAGAAACATGTGCTGTGCTCTTCTTATAACCTTTATTCAGTGTATTTGAGGAAAAAGCCACACAGCTCAGCACCAGGCGAACATCCACTTGGGGACCAAAATGATGGTTTATGGAAAGAGAAAGGATATTGTTCTGTCAAATATTATAAGTAACCATTTTCAGATCTGTAATACAATTCTAACCATCAGAGGGATGATCTCCCTGTGGTACAAATTCAGGAGTACCATGTGATGCACTATAACCATGGAAACCACTGTTTTATTCAACTACAGACTAAACAACTGCTTTTTTATGCTAAAGGTTGCTACTGCATCTAATGCTGCTGCACAAAAAGATTACAGCCTTGTATTTTCAAACAGATTTCTCTTCTTCAACAGCCTTGTAGAGTATATCAACTCTCTGTCATTTAAACAAATGCTTTTCCAAATGGACTATCTGGAATGAGTCAATGATTTGACCATTTAGGAAGATTGATTTAATTATAAAGGCCATTAAACTCCATGCTAAGTAAGAAAAATGAATATTTTACAACAGAAAAATCTATAGGGGCATAATGATGTGAAAGACCTTGTAGTGAATAATTTTTTATAACCGTGCTCAGAAAGTACCGGGCAAAACTTAGGACCTCAAGGGCAGGGATACATTCTGCAGGTCATACAGAGAATTATTACATTCCCGCATCTCCCAGAGTAAGGAGCTTGCAAGTAAAGGTCAACACACGCATTTCCAACACACACAGACACACAGCCTTCCCTTCTGGAAGAACATCATTGGATGCCAATGAAATCAATCAGGCTACCTTGGTTCACACCACCTGCTGAGCTGGGTCTTCGTTTCCATTATGTCGCTACGCGCACTCGTCTGGCGATGGACCTGTGATGAATTTGTACACAGCACCAGTGTCACCGCACAGCAATGCCCCTCCTCCTTCCTTCCCACTTTTCCCAGCCGCTGCTGCCACTGGCACTGAGCAAAAAAGCACCTCAGAAAGCTGGAAGTGGCGAGGTGGCACTGCAGGGAGCACTGAAGAGATGTTGGCGTGAGGCACAAAGATGTTCTATCATTTATGGACCGAAGCACAAACAAGAAACCTGAGCTGTGTTTGATCAGAAGGGTGGGGAAAAAATCTTGCTTGTGTATTCAAAAAGAAAGAATTTATTGATGAAAATGTTGGATCTTTAAAAAAAAATTACTTTGGGGTAACCTTCTACAAAGCAGCTAGGATGAGAAAACACAGTGTTAATCTGTACCAGGGGAGGTCTAGGAGGACATTAGGAAGAATTTCTTCACAGGAAGGGTTCTTAGACATTGGAATGAGCTGCCCAGGGAGCTGGTGGAGTCACTGCCCTTGGGAATTTTTAAGGAAAGCCTGGATGTGGCACTCAGTGCCATGGTCTGGCTCAGTTATAGATTCGACTGAACCTCAAAGGTATTTTCCAACCTAGCTGATTCTGGGATTCTGTGTAAAACCAAAAGCTCTTCTGAAGAAGATGTGGGAGAAGGAAAAATGAAAGTTGATTAATTACTGTCCTGCCAGGATGAACTATGTTACAGAAAATAAGCAAAGGTTTTATCCTGTGAAGGAGAAGATAATAAATTAAACATCACAGCGGGAGAAAATAAGAATTTATGCTGGAGTGGAAAATTACAGTGGCCTTACAATTATTACCACTGGATTACAGCATAGGCTGGTTGATGAAATAGATTTTACTACTGGCGAGTAATAAATCTCATTGTAATGAAAACATGGGATTCTGAACATCATCATTAACCACGTAATAGCTTTACACGACAGAATCACTGCGTACTTCTGAATGGGAAAATCAGCCCCATAAATCCACTATTTGATTTTCACTTTAAAAAACCCTATAAATGCAAATACACTGGAGGCATATATTGCCATTTATAGCACTTTACTCAAGGTTGTATTGACATTGCTATTCTTTCAGCTTTATTTTCCAAGACACACATGTCAGCAGCACTTGAAAGCTTCCAAGCTTTGCACAGTGTGCATTCTAGGACTCGTTCACCTTCATCCAGCAAATTCCTGACCAAGCAGAAAATAATTTCTCCATCCTAAGCGCCCAACATACACAGCTAAGTGTGTTCTCACTTTACACACGTGTTGATTTTTGCATTGCTGACACAATTTCCCTTACCTGGTTGCAAACATTGCTCTCAAGGATGAGAAGGTTGCTGCATCTTCCTTCAAAGCCTTCAGTTCGTTCCGTAGTTTGGTCATGGTCTCTGTCACCATTGCCTTTTCATTTTCATATTTATTCTTCAAATTGGCCAGCGCCACTTCAGCTGTCTGAAAACATAAACAATTATATTTGTTTATGAGAAAAAAAAATTTAAAAAGAATAAAAAAGTGTAAATTACAATTTTCATTTAACAGGAAGGTAAGGCTTTGTAATTCTCCTATTCCCAACTTTTTGCTGCTCCCTTCTTTATTTTCTCTATTTCATCCATTCAATTTCTTTAATTTACTACTGTACTGCTTTTAATAGCTACATTTGTCTTATCTTTGCAAGACCTAAACATTCTGCTTTACATATGAATTTAGTACCACCTTGAAGTTATTCAAAATACACAGTTATACAGATTAGAATCTCCTATGAAGTTACAACTTGGTTCATTTCTGTCTTGTTAAATAGCACCATAATAAATAGCAGTGTTAAAATAATTAGGTTTCTTTAAAGATATACTCAGCAATAATATTTTCTTACTTTCACACCAATTTACTTTAAGAGAACAGATTTTTAGAGGTCAGTAGTAATTAAATATTAATTAATAGCAGCTCCTTAGTCAGCAAATCTATTTTTTCCATTTCAGTGAGCATGCCTTAGGATAATGCATTATTTCTGACAGCAATAAAAGACTGAGACTGAGACATATCTTGTGCTAGCAGCAAAAAAATAAATGATAGCTCTGTGCTAATGGGAGAAATCTTTAATTTGGAATCACAGGATGTATACCCACATACATCAATTCCATCTAAATTACATTTTAATTACGTGGAAAATCCACATGTAATTGCTCAGAGCTATTATTGCTTAGCTAGAGATGGTATTTAATTACTTAATATTTAACATGTGTTGTATCAGGAAGGGGAGAAATGCTAGAAAAGACTCAATATACATTGAAATATTGCTGCAATTTAAAAATCCCCAGTACCCTAGAAATGCAGTTACAGCTCCAATCAATTAAACTTGAAATTGTAACTTCAGAATAGTTGACTATTGGGAATTTTAACACTGAAATCCCATCAGCTAACAGTGTGCCAAGCTGTTAACCAGGATCCAAGCCCCCGTGTGGTGATCACTGCACTGTTTTCAGATCAGAAAAGTGCCAGGCAACCTAGAACAAAGGCACTGCAGCTTTTTGCATTCAGATTTAGTTCTGCGCAAAAGGAGATGCATCAAAGTAAAATAAAATTATTTGTATGCTAAATTGAACTTTTCTTATAGCATTTTCAGACCTGGAATCTAGTTGGATAAAAAGGGCTTGGTAGATACACTAGGCAAAGAAAATTGAGAGTACTCTTGAAAAACTTAGATTAGATGGATTCTTTTTTTGTCATTTGATATCAACTACTATAATTTTCATCTCCTTTTCATTGGTGAAACATCAAAAAGTGGTTTGACAAATTTCTCTGAAGACTTGAAAAAATTCAAAACAGTAATTCAAAGGTTTTTATTCTCTTAAATACATGAGCACACCTCTGAGATCCTCTCTGTGCACATTCTATTTTGTTTTCCAACCGTGGTGATCTAAATCAGTTCGTGACGGTATCAGCAACATCCCTGGGCACTCTGCTGAGTGAATGGCAGGTGGTGAGAAAAGCAGAACTAAAATGCTTAAAGAGGAGGCTGGAAGGGGAGGAAACAAAGCTCTGCCCTCGCTGTGATTGAGCAAGAGGCTCAATAACCTGCGAGTAAAAATACTCCTAGGAAAAGAGAGTAAGTGACCTGTACAAACAGCACCTCCCTGAGTGCTTTAGGAGCACCTCACCTGCTTGTTGGCTTTCAGCACTGCCCTCAGGGTCGCGATCTGCTCCCGCTTGGTGCTCAGGAGCGATTTGAGCTTCAGGATCTCCTCCATCAAGGCCTCCTTGTCCTTGTCGATCATGGGCGCCAGCTCGCGGGCTGCAGCCCTCTGCCGTGACAGCTGCAGAGACCTGTCCACAGCCTTCTGCAGGTGCTTGATTTGGTCCCTGATGATGGCGTTGAGGTTGTAGATGTTCATGGGCTCCTTGCGGATGTCGCTGCTGTCGGAGACGGGGGAGGAAGGCGGGGCTGTGATGACGGGAGAGATGGAAGGTGTTTTTGTGGGGCTCTGCTCCTTGCCGGGCTCTGCGGCCTCTTTTGTCACCTGCTCCGTCGGGGTCCTGGGTTCTACAGGAGAGGCCACCCCCCGTCTGGCAAGTCGTGGGGACAGGAGACCCCGAGGGTCATCCGGCCCCTTCAGGCTGCCGCTGCGGGTGACCCTGCTCTGCCTGTAATAGTCCAACATGACCCTGTTGGGCGTCTCGTTGTTGCACAGGCAGACATGGTGGTACAGCTGAGCCAGCTCCTCGCTAAACGTCACCAGCTCATCCTGGGCAGTGTTGAGGGTATTGTGGTTTTCGTTCGCTATGCTCGTCATCCTTTGTAACTCCTTTTCCATGTGGACCATTTTCTCCTGGCTTTCCTTGGTGGATTTTTCCAGGCTTGTCACCTGCTCATCGTACGTCTGGATTCTGCTCTCATACTTGGCCTTCTCCTCAGTGTAGTTCTCCACGTACTTATTATATTTCTCCTTTAAGGCTTTGATTTCTGCTTTAAGGTCTATCACCTCAGTAACAGCTACTTTGTATTTACACTCCAGGATCTCCAAGCCGTTGATGTCCACTTCGTAGTCGTGCGCTTCCTCGCCGGAATCTCGGCCTTTCTCGCAGTCCAGCTCCACCTTCAGCTCCTTGTTGCTCTGCAGGCCCCTCATGGCGTTGACATGCTCCGTGAGTCTGTGGACCCGCTCGTGCTGCTCCGTCAGGGCTCCCTTGGTGTGCTCCAGCTGCGTCTGGGACTCCTGGAGGTTGGCCAGCAGAATGGCCTTCTCTCGCTCCACCTGCAAGAGAGCCAGAGTGAGAAACCCAGGAGCTCAGCCTACCCGCCAAACTCTCCACGCCAAACTCTCAACAACAAACTCTGAGCACCAAACTCTCAATGACACTCCAAACTCTCCATGCCAAACTCTGCCATCACAGTCATCTCTTCTGTTCCATCACTCCATGCAGCTTGAGGGCTTTCAAGAGATTTTAGCCACACACACACCTGAACCATAAAATTAATTTATAGGGCCGTGTAACTCTGAGAGGTTTAGGAAGTCCCAGCCTCTGTTATAATTTCCAATATCATGTTGCTCACTGAAGAATTACCCAAGTGGCTGTCTCGTCAGCTAGAGTGATGCTCCAGGATTTATTACAACATATGTTCCCTGAACACAGAAACTGCATCATTGTCAACTATAAGCCATTTTTCAATGGAGTTTCAATTTACATTTCCCATTAACAGTTCTACTACTCTTCCACGATATTCATTTATATCTTTGAACAATTGCATACTTTCATTGAGGCAACTACAGTAAAAAATTAGCTGTGTATTTTTTCACAGATTAAATAACCTACAGTGTGGAAATGTGACACAGAGCACATGCAACTCCCAGGGCTCCCCATCCTGAACACTTAACTTGAAGTAAAATCCATCTGTTTAGGTTCAAGCTAGGAAAAAAAAGTCTTACTTGTGGTACAACTTATGACTTACTGCTTCTGGCCTAGTAAGTTTCTTTCCAAATATCCACAGAGAAATGTGGATGTTGAACAATGGAAAAGGTCACAGAGGACACCTAGAGAAGTTTTAAGGCACAGCAATTTTAAAGCAAGTGAACAAGACAAACTTACAAGTTTGATCTGCTCAAGTATTTGCTACTCATGATAAAAATCCACAAAAGACTCCCTGTTCAAGTTTTAAATGTAATGCTCTAACTTTTTTCCTGTGCCTTTGTCCTGTTCTGAGGTGTGAATTGGGAAGCTTATGGAGATAGGATTTTTCTTCCTTCATGGCTTTTGCAACAGGACCTTGAACCTGAAAGGTTTACTCTTTCTCTCCCCTGGCTGCAGCATCTCAGCACACACAGTGAAAACAGCATTCTCCACTTCCCTTGATGAGTGGCGGAATTAATAATTCTGAAAATTCAAAGCTTTCAGTTCTGAAAAAAATATTTTAAAAAAAACCCAAACAACAAACTTTCATTCCTTATCAGTAGTTGGAAAAAAATCAAATTAGCCACCGGGAATCTTAGTAAAGGAAAAGAAAAGCCTTTGAGAAACTGAGAGGGTATTATTGCCATCTCACAAAATGTTCCAAGCAGTGCTTCAAACTCATTTCCTCTTAACAAGGCTTTTGAGCTGTGGCTGCTTCTCAGAAGTACTAAGACTGCAAAGCATACAGTGATCCCTTGGTTTTACAGAAAGGCTCTCAAAACGTGGCCCCCATCAGCATCTGAAATCAATTGCAGGCAGAAACTGTACAAATAAAAATAGAAGTTATGTTGAAAATATCTTTCAAAATCAGCCTAGTTTTCTCGTGTACAGGGGACTGATGACTTAAGAATTAAAAAACCAGGGCCAAACCTCATCATTATTTTATGATCAAGGAAGTCTGTCTCTTTAAAGTGTTCCATTTTTGGCACTACATATTCTGTGCAGAAGAGGACAGCCAAGAACCACAAGTATTTTGGTACTCTTCTCCATTTTTCATTCCCCTGCTTCTGTCCCAGTACCTCTGCCACCCTCATTGTTGCTCACCCCCCATGTCAGCCCACTCTGGTTGACAAAATCCAAAATAGGGCAAACTTCATTTATTTTTAATAATATTTATTTATAATAAAGCCTTTCCTTTGAGAAAACACCTGGGTGTTAAAGCAGCACAGTGCTTCAGTGGCTGCTTAAATTAATCAGAATTGATCCTCCAGGACTACTGATCTAACCCATTATATCCTGTCATGAAGAAAAACTACAGCAGAGCTAATTTGGATCTTGATGATAATTTCTCTTCTGAACATAAATGTGTTCTGGAAATACATTCCTTTCAAATAGAAAGGATTCTTTTCAGAGAAAAGATGCAACTTTTAAAACCAATATATCAACTTGCACAGCAGGCAAGAGGAAATACACAGACCTGCTCAATTTTATTCATTCTGGACCAGCAATAAGGGATTAAGCTAATCCCCTTCTGTTTAAAATCATAAATACATGCTCCTACTGCCAAGGGAAAAACCCCAAAGCTTCAGTCCTGAGCACACCTTTTGCATATTAATGACTGCTGTTCCCAAGTATGGTAATGACATTTCTTGTTCTAGACAATATTCTTATTTCTACCACAGCAAACTTGTGAAAACTCTGGTTATTTTTCGGTTCAGTTGGTGCATTTTTTTGACATTGAAATTGGTAGCTGCAGTAAGGATTTTTATTGTCTTAAAATGAATATAAAAGCAATTCAAAAGTGCCTATTTTGCAATGCACCCTTCCCTTCAAAGATTTCAGCTTGAGGAGATTTCCTTCCCAATTTGCATCTATAGTTTGCAATTATAGAAACCAATTTAACCATAGCTATTTATCTCTTCACATATTCATAAAATATACACTCTCTGCACATTTGAATACTGGAAAAGCTTAACAGAATTTTTCGCATAAATAAAATCCTAAATTTTAAGCTTTCCCACTTAAATGATGCATGCTTTGTATCAAAGTTATTGGTGCAAAGCATGTCACAGCTTGGATCAAAACTTCCCACAGCGAGAGATAATAGAGTAAATTAAACAATTAACTCTTCAGCAAACAGGAAAGACCACGTGTGGATTTGTTGTTCTCCAGCAAGCACTGAAAACTGGG
The DNA here is from genome assembly GCA_013397955.1 of Grantiella picta. Classification (NCBI taxonomy): domain Eukaryota; kingdom Metazoa; phylum Chordata; class Aves; order Passeriformes; family Meliphagidae; genus Grantiella; species Grantiella picta. Next base: position 321,540 of record VZRM01003034.1, read on the forward strand.
TTTGCTCCACTTCACTTCCAAACCACCTTTTACATTTCCAGCAGCAAAGGGATCACATTTCCTCTCTTTGAAGAGGCACTTTCCAGAAGCCTGAAGCTACAAAGTGCTGGATGTTCCCTTGTTGGTGCCAAAACCTCTCAAGCTGTTGTGGCAGACGTGATGCTCAGCAGCCTGGCCAGCAGGACCCTTTCTCTGCGTGGCACTGCCACTCCTGAGATGATGGCAACATCAGAGCTGGCAGCTTGGTTTGTATCTGGCTGCCATCCCAGCCTCCCATTCTGGCTGGGCATGGATGAGCAGGGAACAAAGGTTGGCTGTTCCATCCCCAGGCACCCCCTGCAGCCACACATCCGCCGGGACTGCTGGGGACAAGGGCGCTCTGTGACATCCCACACGCCACATGCTCCCAGTGCACGGCGGCTGAGAGGAGCCCTCCTCTCCTTTTGTGCTCACCTGACCCAGTGCCAAAGCTGGCTCGAGCTGAATTTAATGGCAAAAGCTCCCTCTGACTTGCAAGGGAGTGTAATCAAGTCTGTACACGTAAATATTTTAGTGGAGTTTTCTTCCAGATAGCTTTAGTCATAGTGAAGAATACCTTATTTCACTTGCAATTTCAGGGATGTTTGCCATTATCAAAGCAGGAGAAAAGGAATGCAGCTTTCTACAACCCCAGCATCTAGGTCCCTTTCTCCTCTTTCCACTAAATATCTGTTCAAGTCACGCTGAATTTGGGCAGACAAGTACTCTGTTTACTAGAGGTATGTCTAGCAAAACCTGGACATGAAGGAACACTAAAGCAGAATTCTTATAAACAGACATATATTCTGTTTACTACGGATATTTCTAGCAAAACCTGGATGTGAAGGAACACCAAAGCAGAAGTACATATACAGAAGGTGAAAAACAGACATATACTCTGTTTACTAGAGGTATTTCCAGCAAAACTGGATATGAAGGAACAGCAAAGCAGAAGCCTAAAAAACAGACATATGTGGTCAAGAACATCACTGGGAATAACCACTGCAAAACTGGCAAGAGGGTTCACAGGATGAACATCACAGGATGGACATCCCAGGATGTCCATACTGGATCACCCACTTCAGGACATTAAATTCAGCCCTTACCTGCATGAGCTGCTGCTTCAGTTTCTGTATCTCTGATATGTTGAGCTCGCTGAAGAGGTCAGAGACAGGGTGCAGAGATTCTCCTTTCCTACTCGAGGCAGTTCTGTAGTCCCCATTGAGTTTCACCAGAGGCCCATGGATGTGTCCATTCATTTTGTCATCGTTGTTGGGCTCAGCCCCGTCCTCTGAAAACTTCAACCCATCTACTGATATATTAATATGGTTATTATACATACTATCATTGAGGTTGATATACTGGGAGAGTTCCTTCCTCAGATTGTTCTTTTGCTCCCTTTCGTTTTTTAGGGTTTCCAGAGCTTCCTCCAGCTGGTGCTCAGCAATCTCCTTCAGCCGGATGGCATCTTCCAGCTGGCTATTTAGCAACACTGTCTCCTCCTCAAATCGTTTAATCTCATGCTTTAAGCCTTCGTATTCAACCTGAATTAGACAAGACACAGAACATTCATAATACTAAAACTTGAGTGGTGAAAACCTGCCATTTGTCAGCCCTGTTGAGAGAGGTGTTAGAGGAACTACAGTTTGGGATACGAAATTTTGCCTGCAGCGGCGAAGAAGTGATTGAGCAAAAGGTGCAAGTGGAGGTCATTTTGTTAAATACTTCAGTGATCGCTTTTTCAGCATGCGGGAGTCAAGAAATAGAAAACTTCTGTCTAAGTAACTTATGACAAACAGCGAATTTCAAGTGGAAAAGGCTGTTTAGTAGCAAATATCTCTGTAACAACAGATTTGAATTTCCATAAGCAATGTTGGTATATCAGGGTATGTACAGATCTCAGGTTGATACAGCCTGATTTATGATTTGCAAGTGCTCTGAAGATGACTTCATAACTCAGTTCTTGCTAGATGTAAAGTTACTCAGGCAGAGATGCTCTCAAGTATCTCAGTAGTTTTCAAAAACATGGAAGGAAAGTCCAATACCAGTAGAAGAGCCACAAATCTCTTCTCTGTATTTTACAAGGCTCTCTATTATCCCAGAGGTATTTAACCTAAAAAATGAACCAGGAATCTATTTTTACAATCAGCTTAAACTCTAAGATGTCCCAAAATTGTTAGAGATCAGGTGAAATTGTTAGCATCAGGTGAAATAATTTAATAGCTTGGTGAAAGAGGGGAAAAAAATACTGAATTTTCATGCTTCCATAAAAAGCCCCATTTTTTTGCAGTTGAGGCTTTTATAATTCAAACACATTACTGTGCATTATTATCTGCAATCTTAAGGCATTGTATAGAATTTTTTTCTATTTGACACATATAGATTTTTTAATCAAGCTAAAATAAGGTTCTGGCAAAAATAAAAATATCCACCATTCCTATCAAAGTAGAATATTTATCAACCTGTCAAAAGTCTTCGATTCCTAAACCTTTGGAAAGGCAAACTTAAAAACCAAAGCACTAATCTTCAAACCGAGGTATTGGAAACATATCAAACAACAAAGAAAGTTCCAAAGTCACATTGGACATTCTTAAACAGAAAATGAAAAGCCATGAGAGTTTCAAATCTACATTTAGCAATTTAATATCTTTCCTTACTGGAGGAACAGGTCCATCTGGAAAAATTATGAAATGCAGTCAAGTAGCAATGGTTATAACTAAAGGACATGAAAAAAAAAGCCAAACCCAACAAAACAACCAACACTTTTCAATTTTAAATCCATGTAAAAGCTAAAGGTCTGTATCTCTATGGTTACCTTCTCTTAGACTCTTTAAAAAGCTACAAAAAATAAAAGCCAACATGTAGATAATGACATTTTAGCACCAAGACTTATAACATATGGGTTTTTAAATTCAAGCATTAAAGTATAAAATGCTCTTAAAATTTTATCTTGTAGATTAAAGTAATTTTAGGAATCACAAGTGCATGGATCTGTGATGCAAAATGACTGATTTTTAAAGCCATTCAAAATGTGGCAATGCTTTTTCTCTCCACAGACTGTCGGCATTCAGTTCCAGTAACAATGAAATGTTATGACAAATATAAACACTTACGAACAGATTTTATTTTAGGGGGAAACTAGGACAGTCCATAAAGGGGTCGTTTACTTCCTGAAAATGTGAAAATGTCTCCTATGAGGTTGATGAGAAAAGAAAATCCATGCCTCAAAGGAGGAATTTACTGGTTAGGTAAATAACTCTGACAACAAAGATGATCTGCTATAAATTCCATTTCAGGAGTGTGAAAGACGAGGCATCTTCATAAATAAGGAAATCATGCACCCATTGCCATTACCTGTGCATTCCCTCCAGCACAGCTCTGTTGTTTCAAGCGTTTCAATCGCATTTGTGGTAGAGCAGTAAAAAAGCAGTAAAAGGGAGCTGAAATAGCACTGCTTATCCCTGCAGGAATGCAACGAACTGAAATCTGTACAGCAGAGCTGGTAAACAGAACTGCCTTTCTGCTGTGAATCCTCAATACCCGCAAGCACCTTTAATAAATTTAATAACAATAAGTAACCTGACAGAGCAGTGACTCTTCAGTCTGGAGAGGAGAAAGCTCATGGAGTATTTGGTCAATAAATATAAATACCTGAAGGGAAAGTGCGAAGAGCACAGACCCTGCTGCTTTACCCAGTGACAGGACCAAGGGCTGGAGAAAAACTATGCAATTCTGTCTCTTTTAATAATTCCTCTATGATTACATAGTTTTGCAACAAAATATTCCACCAGAATTTTTCAAAACTGAGGTGAGGGCCTCCCCACATTTCAAAAACGGCCAGTAACACCATTTTAGAATAAAAAAACCCAACTGAAAGAAAAAAACCCCAAACATACAAAGAAACTTCTCTCAAAGTGCTCTGCAGGATGACAATATTGAAATTGGAGAAAATGATGCCATTTTACAGTGCAGTGCCTTGAACCTTTCGATGCTTACTTGATTCTGTTTCAGCGTGGACACCAATTTCTGTAAAGTGATGTTTTCCTCCTCCAGCTCGGTGTAGTCCTGCAGCAGCCTTGCCTCTCGAAATTTGTACTCTCGGATCTCATCTTTCATTCGTATCCTCTGCAGCTCCACCATTTCGTTATTCTGACGAGAGAAAACACAAGTGCATCACCATTTGTGCTGAACGCTGCCTTAAGGGAAGGCCAAACACAAATTAATCCTGAAATGGAAATGATTTACCAGTGCACTTCAAACCACCATCACCTATTAATGAGAGGCCAAGCAATAATTCCAGGTGGGTGCTGGCAATGCAGAAGTGAGAATATCTGATAGAGAAGCCTGATTAAAACAATCTCAAGATTAGATGCTCATTGACATGGAAACCCTGGCAAGGCTTTAGCATGTCTCATTAGTTTCATTGCTTGACACTACAGCAGGATTTAAATAAAATTACCACCTGTTTTCCACCCAAGGATGCATTCTACATTCACTCAAAAAATCAGTGAGCACTGACATCTGCTCTCCAAAGACATCTGCTCAGCAGCAAGGTGCACTCCCATTTGTTCCCGCAGGCACTGGAGAGCCTCCCAGGCAGGAGAGCCTTTGACAAAAAGGCTTTGACAAATCACTTGTCAAAAACCTGGCTGTGCTGAGAATGAAAACTTTTCATTAAAGAAAACTAAAAACCATCACCCTCCTCCTAGCAGCTAATTAAGAAGAAATAACGAAACTACCTAATTTCTTAGCTGAAAACAAGCAAAAAGATTTCCAGTGGCAGAAGAGTCACAGAGCACTAGATAAAAGTAACTCTGTGTAAATATTCCTGCATCCATCACTGCCTAATGGACCTCTAAACAAACTATAAGAGTCCTTTCTGACTCAAACCATTCTGTGATTCTAAAAGGGAGGAATAAAAAAGGTAGGCAGAAATGGAGTACATGTACAAGGAATTTTTACAGAATCTGATATAGTATTTCCCTGATAGAATACCAGGCAGGGTAGCTTGAAAAAGCCTTGAAAATGAATTCTGTAAAATGTGAGTGTTTTGTCTCTCTTCTTATTACAACCTGCAACACAAAACATGAGCTATGACCTTGCTGAAGTGCAGAACCATTTCTTTAAATACCACATTTCTTCCCCATTTGTAACTGCTGCTTCCTACTTCATCTTGGAGATATAAACAGAACCATCTATCCTTCTGTTCTCCTTGAACCCAGAGAAACTATTTCTATAATAATTCTATTCAATAAAGGCAGTGCAGCCTCTACTGGTCCTCACTCATGGCATTTCACCAAGAAAGAGCAGGGAAAAGGAAGATACAGAGACAAACCCAACCCAGCACATTGCAGAACGTGGCATCAGCTTTTCAAAGCAATATTAAATGTGGGTTTTGTCTCTGCAAACACCCTGGGAGCTTCTCTCCCTGCTCCAGATCCCTCCTCCTCCTCCCTGCAAACATCTGCATTATGCTGGCAAACACCCAGCTGCTCTCTGTGATCCCCAGGAAAGGCAGGGATTCCACACTGAGGTGTGACTGAGGATTAGGAGCGAATACCCACAGGATATGCTGAAATGCTGCTCTGATTTCCTTTATATAAGACCTCCATATATAACTAGTCCTGAACCTACTAAAAAAAAATTCATGTTGAGTTTATTCCCTTTTACTGCCAGAAAGAAGCATATATTTGTTTTCATCGAATGCTTTGGTTAAATATGTTATCTTCTTGCAATCCCATTGTTATTTTGAACTTTTTTAAAATATGTATTTCTTAAGCAAAATATCTGCAACTGTAGAGGAAAGATCTTGCTGCACTGATAGAGCAACAGTGAGAGGCAAATTTTATATTTGGCCTCTTCTGAGATGACTTGGACTTGCATGAAAAGAATACGAGAGGATTTAAAAATCCAAAGCAAAAGGATTTTGTCAGCAGGGTAGTTATCTAAATGAGCCACTAGAGGACAACGTAACCCAAATTATTAGTCAAGTAATTAGTAATTAAACTTTACTACTCATCAAGCACTGAACTTGCAGGACAAAGCAGTTGAGCCAGATGCTTCTAGTGCATTGCCTCAGGACTTTTTACATTCCCAGAGAGAATTCCCTATGAAAAATGGACTGGATCTGCAAAAACCAAATTAATCCAAGAGGTGGAGCTGACGGCACACCAGCAACGTTTAAATGGCTGAAAATCATTTCCAAGCCCAGCTGAACGTGGTGCAGCAGCTTGAATGGACTGGTGCCAAAGAAGAAGGAAAAAAGCCTTTCAGTGAAACTATAGGAAACAAGAGAGTCCTTGTCAGCATTGCATCTCGTTACACACGAGCACTAATTGTGGAGGATGTCAGCCTCACAGCCCCTCTAATGAACGTACAGCTAACGGGGCAGAGCATGGCAAATGCAAAACAGGAGGCTCAGCCGAGACAAAGCCTGCTCAGACTTGGTTCAGAGTCTTTGAACAGATAAAAATAAATAGATACGGGAAAATAAATCTAACTTACAGTTTCAGAATTGCCACAGATGAGAAGTGAAACACCTAAGTTGTGCAGAGGCGAGGACCACATCTGTATTCTGCCAACCACCAATGCTGACAGGGCTCTGAGCATCAGTGGAATGTTAAATAATGGAAATTGGTACTTCTTGGCCAATTAAATGCGCTATATATTAATATACTATTCTTTTTTGATTCAGCATAGGCTTTCAAAATGCTGTATTTCATATGCTGCATGCAGAGCACGTTGTATGAGGTATGTGTGGATGCATTGCAATACATTGTGTAATATCAAATAATTGCAAGTGAGAAGGGACTTTAAAATGAAGGAATGGAAATGGCTAATGTTGAAAACTATGAAAAAGTGCATGATTTTCACGTCAGAACACTCCCAAGTGCTGCCCTAGGAAGCCATGAATGCAGTCCCATTAACTATTTTGATTCCCCCCTAAGCTGGAGTAAATAAAGGATTTTTTAAAAAATTTCTGTATTTTGTCCACTGGTTTTTATCCCCACCCCCCCACAAAAAAAAATTGCAGAACTAGTGTATGGGCTTTTTCCATACATTCTGTTCAAACAAATGTTCATTAAGAGATTTCAGGTCCTTACTCCAGCAAAACACACTATTTTTCACACTGAAAAATCAGCTTTATAATCATCAATTAATTACAAGTCTCAAACTTTCCAGACTAAATCCCTACTTATCTGTTGGAACATGCAAACAACAGCTGAAGTTGCGTGCAACTCCTTAATTTTCATAACTCACAAGAGAACAATGATAAAATTGCACACTTCCAATTTAATAGCATTGTTTGATAGCTGATGCAGGATGCAATCCCCTTCGATCTGATGACAGTTTTATTGCACTAGTGGTAAATTAAATATAAAAGAAAGTTTACGCTCAGCCTAATATCCATGATCCTGTGTGCTTGTTGACAAGGCTCGCTGTAAATTTGTATGTCATGTTTGTTTTATTCTGCAGGGGAAAATACAAGATGTATTTTTAATGAAGAACAGGAGTAGTGATATCACAGAAAATTCAATTTAGCGGGGGCTGAGAGAAGAGAATGAAAGTGGCAAGAGAAGAGCAAAAACTGTTTTCTTTATTTGCCATCAAGTCTAAGTCCCCAGAGTTCTTTAGATTAATCTTGAAGTTTCCCTCCCTCCTATACAAGAATATTCAACTTGAACTGAAGGAATTTTCCATGCTTAAAAAAACATAGAGGGATTTTGTGATGACCTAATGTGAACTGGTCTGATCCTTTTGCAGAATTTACACCCCAGTCCTCATGATAACCACAGCTGAAGCATCTCATACAGAAGTATTTTTGATTCTATTTCAATACACAGATAGCTCTACACCCCAAAATAAATTACTTCAAAGAGTCTTTTTCATCACTGTTAGAAGTCTGCATCCTTTTTAATGTGCAATTTATCTGATCTTGTCCTTCAAAAAGCTTCATTTAGGTGGTTTTACTAGATTTTATGATATTGTATCTGCTCTAAGCAGCTGCATTTATACACGTATTTATGTATATTCATGTATTTACATATTCTACTGGAAGAACACAGATACAGCTCCTCTTGCCCAAACCCAGAAACCACTGACTTTTGAAATTATGTACTATTCTGGCATTCCTTAGCTTTAGATATATCACTCATTGTCTAAAAACCAGGAAAAAAAAAAAACATGGTATTGTGCACAAGATATTTTTGAAAATATATCTGCAGCATAAGTATTTCTAATCTTTCCATTGCATGGATTTACTTACAGAATGACAGCACTATCAGAGGCAAGGATGAAAAAAGCCATATATTTGTTGGCTATAGCATATGGATTTATACCAGATCATGATAATGTATGTTTCAAGTTCCTTCACCAGCAACAGATCTCAAAGAAAGCATTTACAATACATCTAATAGTTTAATCATCTGAAATTCTCAGTGCATTTAATTGGAGCAGCTAAATCTGAGGAGGTTGGGTGAATTTGTATCGAGGGCAATTAAATGGCCCATTAATGTATTTATCACAGAGTTTGAAACCCATAATACTTAATGTTGTAAATCTTGCTAGGTATAAATCCTTACAAAATAGCTGTTTTATTGACTTTAATATATAAGTATATATAAAAAGATAGCACTAAGGAATGTTCTGGTAGTTCAGGTATTAAGTTTTCCTGCTGACTATCATGGTCACATAATATTATGATGATTTCTTTATAAGATGATATGAACCACAGATCTCTAATCATGTATATTAGCTAAAAAATAATGGTTTGATTTGACAGCATTTAGAGCAATTATGCCTTACTATTAGTGCATTAATTAAACACAAATTATTGCTCAATGTATTAGTTATAATTATAATTAATATCATGCCCCTGTAACAAACACTGCTGTAATATTCCTAATTCCTTCAAAGGATGAGAAACTTCATCAAACTAAATTTTGCTAAAACAGGATGTGAGAAGATTCAGCCTCCAGGGCTCCAGCACAGTTCAGTTGATTTGAGTCTTCTGCAGATCTGTGGACTGGCATCACACATGAACACATAACCATTAAAAACAGCAAAATATCAATTGCCTGGGAAAAGCATTGCCATGAGGAGGACATTGTGGATGCCATGTTGTTTAGATTTAAAATTCTAGTATTCATCCATCTCCTGCAGCTCTGGAGGCATTAAATACACCTAAGAAGTGGGAGGATTTATTTCCAATGCTTCACAACCCCTTTGCTGAAGAAACTTTTCCTAATATCCAGTCTAAACCCCTGGTGCAACTTGAGGCCATTCCTTCTTATCCTATCGTTTTTCCCTTGGAAGAGACTGACCTTCACCTGGCCAAACCCTCCTTTCAGGGAGTTGTAGAGAGCAATGAGATCACTCCTGCTCCTCCTTTTCTTCAGGTCTGCACTCCCTGAAGCAGGAGCTGTTGCCCACTCCACATCACCCAATTATACCGAGTGGTATTATGAAGATAGCAAACCCAAATTGCTCTTGACAGATTAGCTCAAGGGAAAAAAAAAAAAAAAAAAAAGGATCTAGGGCATTTTGGACTGAATGGAATTTTTTTTTTTGCCCAGTTATAACTTTCCTATTACATTGACACTTTCCATCCACAATTTAGGGAGCACAGAGCAGTGATTCTACATGACAAAGCCTCAAGGCAGGTTTTTTGATGGAGAAGCTGCTCAGGCCTTTTCAAGCTCATCGAGAGGCCAAGGGCTGGTTTTACAGCCTAACTGATCACTTAGGAGAAGCATCTGCCAGCTCCATGTATCTCTTTGAGAGGCCATCTGTCAGGTCCAAAATGCCAAATTTCCTTCCAGACCCAAAGGGGCACCGGCTGAGCAACAAAAGGGAAGTTGTGCTAACAGGGAGTGAGGCTGTGATCAGTTTAAGCTCATCAGTCCCAAAGCTGCTGTCCCCAAATCCTCACCCTCCCTGGGGCCAGTGCTACCTTTCCCATCACCAGCCAAATCAGTTTTCAGCAGAAAGCTCCAGAAAACCAACAAAGAAGGTGGTTTTAATGGTGTTTGCAGTCCCTGGCTTTGCTGACCGGTTGGACACACAGGCACTGGTGCTGGCAGGAGGTGGGGGATAGGAAAACATGTCACGTCTAGTTTGGATATTCTTGCTGCTCAGCGACAGCTGCGTGATCTGCTCCAAGTTCCAGAGGTGGAAACCCAGCCTCTTCGATGTCAATTGTAAAATTAACGTTGCCTCCAGCAGGACTAAGATTTCACTGTATGTGCTGAAACATTGAGGAGCAGTGAAGTGAATGCCTGAAGGTGGAAAGGAGGAAAGAGGAAAAACACCAAAGTATACCCAAATAAGAGTGAGCTTGACTATTTTAGGCTCCATTATACTTGGTTGGTATAGAAAAATATCTCCCTGTTTATCATCTGCTTGCTTTCTTCTGTCTCTCGCTAACTTTGGCCATCATGATGTTCTCAGATGTCCCTGTGGTCACCCCGAGCACGCTGGGCAGTGACCACTGTCCCACATTTTGGGCACAGTGCTCCTTGCAAGCTCTCCATTCCCCATGGTGATTGTCTCTGCTCCTCAGAACTTGGAGCTATTTTAATTACAGCTCAGCCCTGCTTCCCTCTCTCCCTCACACCAGTAATCAGTGCTGCTCAGAGATGCACAAAGCCAGCTCAGGGCTCTCAGCTCAGCCTCCCCATCCTGCACCGCCTTGGAACACCACTCAGCCTCTGCTTTTTCCAGTTTACACACCAAGAAATCTTTGGTCTTGGAAACACCAGGTGATGCCTAAAACAGGGCTTGCTAAACAGAAGGCTAGACAAAGTTAGGAGAATAAAAAGCAGATTAATTCATTAAAGGCATTTAGGTACATTTAGGGCAGACAGAGCCCACTTGAGAGGCTACACCCAAAATGGACAGCGAGTCACGAGTTCTTCACATTTTATAAGTTCTGTCTATTAACATATTGAGCCTTAATTCTCCAATTACACCTTCAGTTGATGATGTCAATCACCCCAAGCTTGCTCCCCCAATTCACTGTTGTTTACATATTTTGGAGCTCTGAGGCAGCAAAGTGTCCTTGGATTTTCCAACTGAGAGGAAATATTTTATCTAAAATGCTGGGAACCGAGGTTTTAGCGTTTATGGAGCCTAGAGCTACACACCAAAACTACAGATACATGAAAAATAGGAGCTAAAAATCCTTAAGGATGTTGCAGCATCCATGTGTGAGCAAGTGCCTCTGCTCTCCCCTGCCATGGGAAGGCTATGCTCTAGTGTTCAGTGAGAGCACAGAACGATGAGATTTGACATGCAGAGCCAGGGCTGGGCAGCAGCACCTATAATTCTGGTCCCTGGGACAGTGCAGCTAAATTAGTAGTGGGCTGAGTTCAAATTAATCAGACATGCAGCTAATCCTGATCCTCAGCTCACCAAAGATCATAAAAGTAATAAAAAGTGGATCTCAAAGAGGTCCCTGGGCAGCATCTAGTAGCCCATTTATCATTCCCAGGACAGGAGCAACTACATCTGTGTTAGTCCTGGTATCCATCTAATCTCTTGTTGAACACTTCCAACAATCCCACCACTTTTCCCAGAAAATTGTTTCCTGGCTTTGCTTTTGCTCTTGCCAGAGATCTATTTTGAATGTCGAATCTGAAGCAGAGTCTTTCACACTGAGAGAGGAAAGCAGTATTTCTTCTCCTACCCACAGAAGGCAGGAAAATAAATGCATCTGTTCCTCTCTGCAGGAATCTTCCATTTTCCCACTTTATCCATCTTTATCCATCTTTATCCATCTCTGTCCTCTAAGAGGTAAGAATATTCTTAGGAAATGAGGATTCCAGACAGTTCCCACCACAGAGCAAAATCTTTAGATGCCCTTGCATGCCAAACAAGGAGATGGGCAATTCACAACAAAAAGTAGATATTGAGGGCAGGGAAAGAATAGGAAACCCCAAATAACACAATATTCCTTCACCGTTCCTCACACTGGATTGGGAGAGGAGAAATACATGGAAAGAAGCAAGACGCCTTTAATATTTTCTAGAAAGTAGAGTGAATAAGTGGCTAAAGGAGGCAAAAAAGAAGTATTCCCAGGTACAAATCTACTTCAAGAGGTCATCTGCTGGCACATTCTCTGTTGTGCTGCAGAGGAGCTGTGAGAGCTCAACATCAAAGGAGCTCCATAAGCCTGAGCTCATTGCAGAGCTTCCCTCGACAAAATTATTCCTGCAGATTGTCAGCTGCGGAGATGTTTTCAAGGCTCTGTGGATCTCCACCCACCACCCTCCCAACGACAACAGGCTCTTTCAAGTTCCCCTTGAAAAACATCAATACAGCACAAAGGGTTGCTGTGAAAAGAGGAACAAGAAGAAAGTTAAACTTCGGTAATTATTCGTCTCCAGATGGGCAGAGGCATGGCATCCTTAAACAAACACATCTGAGCCACGAAATTTCAATCTAATTACGTGGCCAAATCTGTCATTATGAAGGGAGAGTACTTCCTCAAAGTCAGGAGCAATTGCAGTAATTAAAATCCGTGTAACATTACCCATCTGCTGCAGAGAGCAGCGCAGCATCCTGCAGCCTCTCTGACCTTGTGCAGAGCACCTCCCACCCCCTCTAATTCTGCTGTGCCACCAGCAGAAACATCAATTCAGAAACACCACTTGATTCAGGTTAAAAAGATGAACATGGCTTGATGAGTTTTTTTTTCATCAGAGACTTAGGGTTTTTATTTTAGAGCATGTATTTGAATGACCTAGGAGGCAAATATAGTCAAAAATACGTACTTCATCTGTGACCCACACCTTTTAGGACTGAATTTTGCACATAATTTTTACTCATTACAACATGCACGGTGATTCACGAATACAAATGCCCACATAAAAGATCTGATAAAGTAAATTGCACTGAAGGTTACTTGAATTTATTGATATGGACAGTGAAAATACCTGTGCCCAGGAAGTGTGGCTGTAACAGTGCAGCACTCCGGGCTGTTCAATATAAATTGGTTTGAAACCTGATCTTGGTTTTTATAATCTGCCTTTTTTTTTTTTTATTCTAATAGGGACTCTAAATTCCACACACTCACACAAAATATATATATATTCTGTCAGCTGCAGAGATGTTTTAATATATATGTATAAACTGTCATATATATATTAAAAAACTGTCAACAGTAGTAATTTTGACGTTGACAGTTTTCTATCTTCTCCTTAAAAGGCTGAGCAAACAAGATTCTTGCTGCTCAGCATGCAGGACAGAAATACAGATGTAATTTGTGCCATAAGAACTCAGTGCAAGGACTGACTATTAATTCTGCAGTTCTCACAGAGATTATTGAAGCATGTTGCCTATGGTTGCACAGCCTGAGAATTAAATTATTCCTTTAGGAATTGAATAAACACCGAGTATCATTAACTGCCTGCAATGCATCAAAATGAGGGGGAAAAAAAACATAAAATTCTGTATTTGCTCAGGGAGTAAAATATCAAATAAGTTATGGGATTGCTTAGCTATGGACATTAAAAATTATGTTTAAATCTATTTTTTCTCTTCTCTCTTGTGTTCCCCCTTAAAACCACTGCTGTTTTCCTTCCACTGGACTTTCTTCCAGCTCACCATGGGTTCTGATCTGATAGCAGATTATTGATACATTATCGGCTAAAACAGATTGTTGATATATTAGTAAGATCCAGACAAAAGAACTAACAGAGAACACCCACAAAAAACCCTACAAACAGCCCTTCAGCAACCTAAAGATAAAGCCACCAAAGCACTGATAATTTCCTATAAACCCCTTGTTGCATGAGTAGGACAGTAAGTCATGGCAAATGTCAAATGATCTACAAGCCTGCTGGTGTTTTTTGGTTTTTTCTGACTTATTCTCAGTACAAAATACAACAAAACATTAGAGGATGGCTCCAAATTCATTACAGCGTTCTTAAATTTTCTCTGAGTTCTTAGAGCACTCAACCATGGCCTTGACACACCATCATTACTAACAAAATCCAGTATCAGTTCCAGCAAATAACCATTCAAATTCAAGTTTTTTAGTTCTAATTCTATTGCATGC